>JAPQRP010000005.1:50284364-50291864 GCA_037367295.1 Apogon hyalosoma
ATATATGTATATTTATTTATTTATTTATTTATTTATTTATTTTACATTTTTGCAATAACACAAAGCATCCGTGCAAACCATTCACCATACATGTTTTTATTCACCTCACATACAATAAGATTTGCATAATCAAACTTTTGCTTTATATGAACTAAAAAATGTATATGTACTTTAAGTATTTTTCTGCAAATAGAATATCACAGAAACACAAGCTCACATTATCTCTTACTGCACAGGTGTCAAACATACAGCTCATGGACCAAAACTGGCCCACCAGAGCATCCAATCCGGCCCCTGGGATGAATTTTTAAATGCAAAAATTGCACTGAAGATATTAACAATCAGGGGTGTTTAAATATTTTTAGTTCATATTCCACATACAGACCAATATGATCTAGAGTAGATCAGACCAGTAAAATACTATCATCATAACCTATAAATAATGACAACTCTAACTTTTTCCTGTCGTTTTACTGTGAAAAGTAAAATTCCATAAAAACATTGACATTTACAAACTATCCTTTCACATAAATGTGAATAACCTGAACAAATATGAACAACCTGAAATGTCTTGTGAGAAGTAATATTCTGCCTGTTACTAAATGTTTTGTGTATTTGTAGACCACTGTGATCTGTAAGTTGTAATGCATATGTATAAATGATAAACTGAGGCAGAATATTGTTAAAATTGCACTTATTTTTCTTAACAAATTTCAGTTTGTTTATGCTGTTCACATTTTTACGGAAACTTTGTAGATGTAAACACTTTCATGATGTAATTTTACTTTTTTCATGTTATGTTACTGGTCCGGTCCATTTCAGATCATACTGGGCTGAAATTATTGAGTTTGTCCCCCTGTCCTACTGGATTCTTGAACATGACAGTGAGTTGAATTTGCTTCCACACTTTCCAGATCTCAGTCCAATAGTGAACCTTTGAATACCTTTGGATGTGGAGATAACAAGTCTGGACCAAACCCTCTGAGAAATGTTTCCAACATCCAAACAACTGAGGCCGTTTTGAAGGAAGACGGCAAACAATCTGGTCCAAACGATGTGTATCTGATAAAGTGATCACTGAGGGCTTATGACAGCAATGTTAAATATTTTGTGCAATAAAAACTGGACTGTGATCTCTTCTCTCACTCAACCTTAAGTTTGAAAAACCAACTTCAGAATGTTTGCCATCTTGAAATGCTGATGTTTTATCCATAAGTAGTCATAGTGTGAACAGTAGTATTAGCAGTAACAGTTGTCAGTGTTGGTGTGTTTACTGTGGTTCTAACCGCTGTCAGTACTCAGAAAATGTAAAACCATAATTATTTTAATGTCCCAATCCCAGCTTCCTCTTATCAGACCTTAATCTTACTCCTGCTCACTTCCTCTCCTTCAAACATTATTATCACTCACCACATTTTAATTCTGCATCATAAACTGTGACCTGTTTCCAGTGGCTGATATTAACTGTGGGTATGAGCAGGTACTTTCATTATCCTAATGCACTGTGGGCAGACGCTCTGTAAGTGAGCACTTTCCCCCTGTCGTTTCCTCATGTCCCAGGAGACAAAAATATGTGTTCATCTGAGTCATTAAAACGGACAGAACAGTTAAAGGTTAAGTCATGTGGAGGTTTGTGTTTCCTGTTTGGAAAATGTCTGTTTTCTTCCTCGGTTTCACATTGAAACATTTCTGCACGTTTCATCCTCCTGACATGACGAACCCGTTTCATAAAACCACAAAACCACTGTCAGGGTTGGAGAGGCCTCCCCACCCCACCCCATCCCACCCTGTCCTCCCTGAGTCCTCCCCCAGCTCAGACTAAAACAGGGCAGAGGTGACAACAAGGCCTCTTGTCTGTCAGAAAACTCAAGTGTGCACGACCATTAGAGAGTGTGTGGTCAACCATCGCAGGTTTAATGGGACAGAGTAGCAGATGTGGCCCTGGTAAATTATAGATGATAGAAGATCTGCCTTTTAATCTGTTTCATATGTCAATTTATATTTAGTCTGTCTTGTAGAAGATAAGTTGTTTCAGTTATGGACTGTATAATGGAGACTTGATTTGCTGTGATGTTCCAGCTTGTGTCATGATCATTTATTTTACATTCATTTTAATATCGTCCCCATCCTGACTTAACCATGTCTGTAAAGTGGTGGGCAGGTGTTTGTGTGTTCGCCAGAGGTTAATGCATCCCTTCTCCATTTCCCCTGAGACTTTGTCTACAGCCCTGCTTTTATTGTTGTATTACAAATTAAATGTAATTCATACACGGGAGTACAATGCAGTGTACATTGTCATATCAGTGAACATTTCCAAGCAGTACATTCAGCTTTGGAAAGCAAGATGTTAGAATAAAAACTACTTAAAATGAGATGCTGATTTTTTTATGATTATTAATGACCTCTGATGATCATTAAAACAGAGTATTCACCATCCACCAGAAGATAGAAGGTTGATTAATACTTGAATGTATTGTGAGGTTTAGTAGTATGGTTTAGTGGTACCTCTACCTCTGATGTTGGTATCGGTGTGTTTCTAAGCCAACTCAGGCTCAGGCCCGATCCTAATTCACCCCTTACCCCTCCCCCTTGGCCTTTGCACTTGGCACTACCACTTGAAATGGAGTTGTAAGGGCTAGGGGGTTGAAACATTCCCCTATGAAATGAGACAACCCTTCTGGACCTGTTACGTCATCGGCAGTCATCGATGCCGCTATTAACAGATGCGACAACTCCGTTTCCGAAAGAATTCTCCATGCCATCAGCAGCTGTAACTGTCTCTGTTGCATGGGCATTGGTCATCTTTTTGCAGTTATCAACCCCAAACCTCAGAAATGCGATCGATAACAGATTGAAACAGCATTAAACGGTCGATCACATGATTAAGTTGCTTACAAAGAAAATACGTACATTTTTATGTTTCTTTCATCACACTGCTGCACTTTTTTGCTGTGTTTACTTCCATCTTGCTGACGATTCGAACAGAATTATGGGAGATTTTTCCTACCCCTCCGTTTCTAGTGTGGTTCTGAAAAATCTGTTTCAAGGGCCAAACAGCCCTCCCTCTTAGCCCTGCCCCTCTGACTCATCAAGAACTGGGACACCCCTACTCTTTCACGTGAATGCGCAAAGTGGAGGAGGAGGGGTAAAGGGGAGGGGCTAAGGAGTGAATTGGGATTAGGCTGTAGATTACTCTCTGACTTCTACATCCAGCTTCCACATTAATAATGCTTCTGTCTTCTTGTTGCTTCTGATGTGACAGGGTGCCTTAAGGTTACTAGGATGACTGTAAGTTTTACTGTCTCCAGGTAGATCCTCCAGGTGAACCATCCTAGTAGATCCTACAGGTGGATCCTCCAGGTGAACCATCCTAGTAGATCCTCCAGGTGGATCTTCCAGGTGAATCCAAGCCCATTCTTGTGGGGTTGCTTGCTTTAATAAAACATTTTCCCCATAAACTGATAGAAAAGACACAACTTGGTGCATAAAAATGTCACCAGATACAGGAAAGAAAGTGGTCAAAATGCCCTGAGGGATGAAGCTTTGACCCCCCCGCCCACCCACATATATCATCCATATCACCCTCTGGTTTACACTTATTGTGTTTGTTCCCTCTCTAAACTGTCTGATGTCTCCCTTCATGCTCATTCACTGTGAAACCCAAATCGATTTCCTCTGGATGTAGTGATTATAAATGCCACTGAGGCTGCATCTCTCTCCATTACAGAATCTTTGAGGAGTGCAGTGTGGTTTTGCCCTGAGGTTTAGTACAGCAGCTTCATTTCACACCGTTTCCTTTAAGGTTATGTTGCAAATGTTTTGCATACATGCACCACTTTGGTACATGTGCATCTGAAAACCATCACTGCCTCAGCCTATTTCATTTATTGCATGTTCCATGACAATTACGTTTTGCGTGTTTGACAAATTTGGACTTGCACAGTGTTTTGTACACACCTGTCTTTATTTGGTTTTTTGGTTTCGGTGCTGATGTCATTGTTCTTGGAAACAGGCAAGTACACAAAGGTTTAGCTGAAGAGATAGTTGAATACAGGACAAAACCCAGACTTTTTGCCGCTGCTTCTATTTCAACACATAAATGTAAGTCGGTGAGAAATTACTGGTCTGACAGGCTCCTCGCAATTGGACCTGACTTTGGCTAAACTGTGAGGAATTTCAAGGTTTAGTGAACATGTTGGATGTCAGAAGCTGACAAGATATGAAATGCTTCACATTCCTCAAAGTGATCTCAGACACAGGTAATGAAAGACTCGCCTGAGCCACAGATATGTACGGTCTATGATAGAGTCACAGGCTGAAAAGTGTTTAATATTACAATGATATATTCTGAAAAACTTCTGTCTTTGTGTCTCAGTTTATTTGAAACTTAATAGTTGGTTTTCATACAACACAGTGACAGGAAAAGAGACGCAGTTCTATTCATAGAATGTGACGCGCTCAGATACAGATATGCAGCTGTGATACAAACACAGCAAAACCACAACAGCCCCCAAATAAAAGAGAAGTAAAGCCTTCCAAATCTGCCGTCTTCATCTCTGTTCCCCAGACAGACTGAAGTTATTTTTGCATCCTGAAAACATGACTGGTTATTTTTACTTGCTGAGAATGTGAGCGTGTTGTTTACTGATGTTCCGTCCTATTTCACCACATAAACCCTCCTCTGTTCCACAGTACAAACAGCTTTAAACCAGGACCTGGATGAACAAGCACACATACAAATCACACCCACAACCTTTATGTATTTTCCACATCTGCTGTTACTGTTTCATGACCGTCTATACTTTCACCCAAGTGAACTTTTTCTCATTACTCTTGTTAATCACTCAGCTGCTGTTTTTCCACCTACACCTTATTTCCCATCCGTGCTCCTTTTATCCTCTTAATCAAGTAGATCTGGAAAAGTTCATTGTGCAGGCTGTCTCATGCTGAAAAGGTAGATGGTTGAATGAACAGAAAATGTCAGACCAAATGATATCACTTCTAAGCAATAGCTGCAGTCACACAGTTCTGATTGTTTGGGTGTTTTAGGGAAATAAAAGCTCCCTGTTGAATACTTGTCCTTCACGTCAGTGTGTCATATTAATTTAATAACTTCTGAATATTCAGATTTACACTCTGCCCTTCACCACCAACAGGCAACCTGTTCATTTTGTTTTATTTTGCAGCTTCAAACAAAACACAGAATTTTTAAATCTGTACTTACGTGTGAACCATTGTGAGTGTGTTGTTCACACCTTTTCCACTTCCGGTGTAATTTCCATTTCCACTGCCACAGAGCTGAGACCACCAGGACTGTCAGGTGTAGTTTCTAGTCTCACCTCTGCTGATGTGTCAAACACTCTGAAGTGACACTAAATAAAGATTTGCTGATCCAGAATCATCACTGTATATACAAGTGTCATCATGTTGCATTGTGGGATACTAAGCAAAGCTAGTGGGACGTTTCCAAAAACACTGGAGCAAAGTTATCTTGATAAATTGAACCCAGATTTCAGTCTAAACGAAGCTAAATTTGAATAGTGTTTCATTTTTGGAAATTTTAGTTGCAGTAACATCGAAAACAACAGCCGTTTTTCTCAACAATGTGACGCTGTGGCGACCAATAGCATCACAGAACGAGGTCTGCAGTGGAAACTGTGAACTAGTGGCCAAAGTCAAGTCAAGGTGAGTGGAGCTGAAAACAGCAGTGGAAAAGCAGCCGTCATCTACTGCTAGAAAGAGGAGGAGAAGAAGAATCATATACACTAAACCCTGTCCTTGGTGGGGATTTAGTGTCTGCTGAGTTTAAGGAAAACATATAGAAAAGCACAAGAAATGATTTCGCACAAGAATAACTCACAAATATATGAAATTACAGAGACTGAAGAAAAAAATGTTAAAACATTGATCTGGATGGATGAAGGATGGGCGATGGACACTCAATGGACAGGTGATGGATGGGTGATGGACAGGTGATGGTGGGGTGATTGACGAGAAATAGACAGGTGATGGACGGGTGATTCTCCGCTGGTCTATTAATGATGAGCAGAATGGGACCTAAACCCACTGTAGTCCAGACCTGTGAGAACAGGGACTGGTTTTCCCCATAGTACCAAGTTTCCAATATTGCTGAATGGACCAAGAACCAGAAATAACCAGGAGAAAACTGCATTTCTACCCCTCTGCAGTTACAGACCAGGCTCCCACACAAATCTGCAAATCAAAACATGCATTTGCAGATCCTCCACAGAAATGTAGTAAAAATGTGAAAAGATGCCTGTCTGAGCTCTAACTGACAATTCGTCTGCATTTGCAACTCCTATTTTTTTTATATGTAATTATGCACACATGGATTCTGAATACAGGTTTGCAGATCTGTTTATACACTGATTGCAATGATTATGCTACGATGACACTCGAAGCATACTAATAAAGGGTCTGTACTTCTAAATGGTCAGATTGGAGACACCGAAGAGACACTGATCTTTCATTTAGAGCTGCAGCAGTATGTGTCCATTCACAGACCAGAGGACATTCAACTGTTACTAAAAGACAGATACGTGAAGACTAAACTGAGAGGGAGCTGTGAAAGAACCCACTGCATGTGGAGCAGAATGAACCGGCATTACTATATATCTTTTCATTTACGGCTGTCAAGTCATTGGTGTTTGACATGATATAAGGACGTGTTGACCTGTTGGAGGTCTTGGAGGGAGGGGGAGGTGAAGTCTATACCAACATACGTCTGGGAACTCAGTGTGATTCACACGCTGCTCATCCACATACAGATCAGTTCTACACTGAGCCTCAGGCGTTGCACTGAGACGGGCTTTGTTTGGATCCTCTGTGTGTTTGAATGTGAGGTTTACAAAGATCTGCAGTGAATAACAAGTGTAAACTTCATTTGTCTCCTGACTAATTCATTGCTCATTGTTTTTCACTTACTCCCTTGTCTTCCGCAGTAATGCTGCCTTCATGTGCTATGGGAATTATGGTAAATACTTCTTGGGTGCATCTATGAAACTGGTCCCAAAAAACAGGACATGGGGCTAAAAATTCAAACCAGATGTAGACTAATGTTATGAGGCAAGTTTGGAAGCACTTGAGGTCTATTTTTAAAATAAATATTTACTGAGATAAATGCAAAAATCTGTGTGTAACACGGTAAAAAGGACACGAAAATTACGCACTACTATTTTTTTTAATATGTCTTTATTCTCTCACAGGTACAATTTGGGAATCGAAATAATTATGTAAGGCAGAGTGTTTCACCAAAATGACCACTGTTGCAAAATCACTCATGATTTATTTGTGTTTAAATGGGCAGGTTCCATTCCGCGTGTAACGCAAGTGGACACGATGGGTTACACGCGAAACCTGGAATGAGACTGAGCTTCATGAAAAACCTGCATGTCTGGATTAGAAAAACCACTAGGGTCAACACATGTAACACAGTGTCTATTTATAGTCTATAAAAGAACATTTACAGCCATGTTTTCA
>JAPQRP010000005.1:50317358-50331646 GCA_037367295.1 Apogon hyalosoma
CAATACATCGCATCCTGTTGCTATCTGACAGAACTAAAGCAGCTCTAATTTGGACCATTAGGTGTACAGGTAATGCGCTGGGTAGCTTAATTTTGTACATCTAATGGTGCTGTTGCTTTTCTTGCTGAGAGTGACTTTAAATACACATATGACTCGTGTGGAGCCAGGGTTGTGTTACTACATACAGTGAGAGTTTAGACAGACACCGGTGGGATCCAGGGGCATTTTACACCCACCAGCTCAACAAGGATCTATGCCTTTTCAGCATGAGGTAGGACCTGATGGATGCTTCTCAGTGACACTGTGCAGGTGAAGCAGAGTTTTCTTTTGTCTTAGGTTGAATGTTTAAGGTATTTATATTTGAGGTATAGCAGTGATGCTCTTGATCACACAAGGGGAAAAAGGAAAGTGGATATTTCAGAAGGTCACAGTAAACTACAATGTCAGTGTAGAAAAACACAGACTAGACCATTCTGTCACACCTTTATCAGTAGTCAAAGGTCAGGTGTTTTTTTACTGACAGTCAACAATCATATGTGGTTAACCAGTGATATTTCTGCTTTGCTTCTCACATCCTGCGTTTGTTCTCCTTCTGGTCTCATGATCTTTTTTTTTTTTTTTACCTAAGCTCATTCTGCTCTGATAGTTTTGGTAAGTTAGTACACTATGAAAAATGGAGTTTGACTGAGAGAGATGTGTTGAATATGAAAGTGACTGAAGGTAAACAAAAAGAATCTGGTTAAGAGTGAATAAATTAAAGAGGGAGGCTGACAGAGAAGATAACGGGGCAAGGCAGGAGAGGTTATAAAAGATAACAAGGGTTTGCGTCAAACATTCATTAATCTTTTGTCTACAAGACATGGTTTATATGGCTCGATAACCATAGTAACTATCCTGCCATCATCTGTAACAATGGCTGCCATTCTTGTCTGTGCTAAATTGTAACCTAAAGGTTTTGGACAATAACACAAACACATGGCCGATAAACCTGCTATCCAGTACAACAGCAGTGCATTAAATGTTAGCTTGAAACTCTTTATAGGATAGTTAAGCATTGTGCATTATGAAGCAGTCCTACATAACAATACTGGAGGGAAAAGCCACGAATTTTCCCCCCGATGAAAATCAACACCTCTTTGTCAACCTCAACAAAAGTGTAACTTTATCATAGGGAGGATGTTTTTGCATGTCTGCTGTTTGCGATTGCCTTTCATTGTGCAGGTGTTCATCATGATACCACCTTCACTATGACAGTAAAATCTGAGTCAGACACGTTTCTCATCCAACTCCACCTCATTTGAACAAAAGCCTGAATTAGGCATCAATATTCACGTGATTGGTTTAACCAGGTCACGGGGTTTTATTTCACCATCCTTCAGACTCCTCTTATACAATTTCAATTATGTCTCTACAGATGTAGGTCATAGTGCCTATACCCATGTGCCATGAAAATGCACATGATTAATGGCTGAGATGTTACAATTTAATACATTTAAGAAAGTTCTTGAGTTAGAATCAGGAAGTGAAACCCAGGTCACATCAGCAACACTGCAGTTTAGTTTCCCTCTTTAAAACTTCCTGGTCTCATCTCGCATAGCTTTATAAATACCACACACACACACAGAAACCATAATATCATGTATGTCAACAGATCCAGTGTGAGTGTGATTGTGTACATTCTAAATGTGGGTTACTGCCGTTGCTGAGCTGATTTCACAAAACAAACCTCACCTGACAGGTTTGCTTGGATGATATCTCGCCTAGATTTCATTTTAACTAACAACCATGAAAAGTCATTAAATGTTTTATCAAGGTTAGTAAAAATTGCATTTCTCTTATCAAGATATATCCCTTAACACACACAGAAACAAAACCAAATAGCTACTACAGACCAAACTGTGAAGTATTTAAAGTGACCTCCCTTTACATTTAACAGGTCTTTGTCTTTTGATAATATAAGATAATATAAAATTTACTGGACTGATTTGTCTAATATGTCCATAAAAGATAAATCCAAATCTGAACAACTTTGGAAAGGTGTGAAGGACACTTTATATGTTACAAATCATTATTTCTTGTGAAATGACAGCAAAACCAGGAGAGTTTAAGATGTAGCAAGTGCAGACTTAGGTCACATTAAATACTGACTTTGCCTTATGTGTTTTAAATACTGTCCATGTTTCTTATATTTTCTTGCTGCATTTTAAGAGACAGAGGAATAAATCTGTAAACCCATCACAACCCAGCAAAAACCAACAAAGCTAAAGGTCATCTAAGACATTTACACATGACAGTATATTCTCAAAAATGAGCAGGATGTTTTAATACTGTGCATACCTAGATGTATGTATGTTTCATTTAGTAATCATTCATTCATTCATTCAAGTGAATACATCAAGTTGTAGGTGTCGTGATTAGCACACAGTCCTTGCTATAGTCAAGGTCTTCATTTTACATGCCTTTGCTCAGGATTTCTTTTCATTCATGCACATCCTCCCACAGACAAAAGCAGTGAGTTTGACATTCTCACACCAAGAGAAAATCTGATGTTTTGGATACAAACCTGAGATCTGAAGTGAGACATGCACCCGTTGCACACGCACGGACTCCTAATCCCGGCACCCATTACTGCTGAGCATTTCCCTTTACCTTTCATCAAAGCTCTTTTGTCTGGAAACCGATAGCAGATCCTTTTAGCTAAATGCTCAGAGAATACCTTAACCTCTTTGTCTTCCCACTGTGCTCCTCTGCTTTTCTCCTCCTCATTCATTTGTTCTGCTGATTTATGGTGGAATTGAAGTCGAGGTCTGCAGATAAATGGATAGAGGAGTCATTTTGAGAGGAAAGAGGGATGAAGGGCTGGGTTGGGACTATGCTTCCCTCAGCCATTAGTGAGTATAATGAGACAAGTGAATGGCTGTCACTCAGCTTAATTGGTCACCTTGATTAGAAAGTCATCTTATGTGCTGTTGGAAATATAAATGACCATCATGGAGCGACAGTGAAGTGGAGGAATGCCATGCTTCTGAATTTCACCAATTAAAACCTCTGGAATTTTGGTTTGATGTAATAAATATGCATATCTAATATCAAATTTAATCAAACAGCTTCATCATTCTGAACATTCATAGCTGTCACAAAACCATGTAACGGTACAATCGGACAGTGTAACTGTGTTGACTAGTTGAATAACCAACCTCAAATATAATGTAATAATTGACTAATAAGTCAGTTTCATATAACATAGTTTAATATTAAATGATATTAACTGACAGATAACTAGAAGCTAACAGTAACCACTCTGTTCACATGGGACAACAGAGTGGGATCTTTTTATGAGTGACTTAAAATATACAGACACACTAAAATTAGAATGTATTTATGAATTTTAGGTTTCTAGAGGCTTTAAGACTTTAATATACCTTACACAGTGTAGCTTAACGAAGTGAAGCAAATAACATGTAATAATGTGTAAAGGTCTATTTACTAAATACAACTTATTGCAGCTTTAAATAAACACTGAACTCAGAAGTATGTCATATAAACAAGGAAGTGATACTACTCTTTACGGTAGTTGTATGATACTTGTTCTGCTACGATGCAGACGGACAGAAAGCACCCACACAACATAGAACAGGAGTCTGTTTTTCATTTTTATTCCATTTTTTACATTTAACTCTGTCTGTTATCTACTTATTTGACATTCCAGAGTCTGTGGTAGGATGAGTGGCAGTAACATGGAGCTGGACCGCTGTAGTCATCAGGGTTCAGTAGACAGTCCTACTTCATCTGTCCGGGGTTTGGGTGATGCCAGCCTACCTACAGCCTCCACCGACAGCCTGAACGCTGACGCAGGTCAGTACCATTCACACTTTGGTCACAGAAGGACCATGGTTTTTCTACAACATCCAGTGTGTGAAGGACTATTTAATTCAGAGACACACAGTCAAAGGATAGTGATCCTGAAAAGAGAAAAGACAGTTTTGCATGGTTTGGATCTCTTCCTCTTTTTTTCAAGCTGCTGGTTTTGAGTCAAGTGTTCATTTTCATGACTGAAGCCTTAAAACTGTAACTGATTGAAATACAGTTATTTTTGAAAGCATCATGTCCTTATGTATAAGCTTTAAACCTCTGTGACTCTTGTAATTGCTCAAACTTCCTGGGCAACGTTGTTTGAGGAGATAATTATGGACTCTGATAAGGAAAAAGGGCTTGGCTACATCCTACAGCATTTTTTTTTCTTTACAGTCTTCCTCCTTCTGTGAAAGCAGTCATTTTAGACAGCACTGCACAATTATCATACTGTCTGTCTGCTCTGCTGCACTGTTGAGTTGGAGCTTTTAGCCTTCAATTCACAAATGTACCATAATTGGATTTAAGATGGTTGAGGCTCACCTTGATCTGTGGAATTTTCCTGTTCTTTTGAGGAGACGAGGTATGTGTTTATACCAGGCCTATGCAGTGGGCAGCAACAGAAGGACCGTAGATAAATAAATCACATTCAGAGATGTCACCTAGAAATATGTTCATTTTACTTTCAAGTGAGGAGAAATTAACTCTGAAGGACACTGAGAGTCAAGGGATATATTGTGTAATTCACCAAAGGTTGTAAAAAAAAAAAAAAGAAAGTCATAATCTTTTTGATTATCTTTATTATGAAAGATAAAATATGACACCTAATTTTCTACGTGTATATATCTTCTATTGTTGTCTTCTGGTCAACTGAAATGTTTCCTCTTTTTTTTTTTTTTTTTTTTTTAACACAATTTGAGTAACTTCTGTGTTCACTCTACATGACCAGGACGTTGATCATGCTGTAATAAAGGTCTTTTGTTTCCTTTCTTTGTAGGTTCTCGGGATGCTACACGGATGTCTTGTTCCTCTCCATTTCCCAGAAGTCCGGTGGCTTCAGCTCCAGGGTCTCCCCATCCACCATCTTTTAACAGCTTAAGTAACCAGCCACCTCCACTCCCAGAGAAAAAGATGGTGAACCGAACTGTGTCGGCTCCTGATAATGGGAAACCGTTTATCAGGTCCTACCCGCGCCTTCCATTCACCGGCTCAGAAATCAACATGTGCCAGCCGGCGGACGGCGGCTCTCGGTCCAGTTTACCGTCCAGCCCCATCGACTCACGACCAATTTTCTCTTCAACTGAGTATCTGGAGCGATGCCACGCCCCCCTGGGACGTCCAATAAGGTCCCAGACACTAGATGAACCGCTTAAAGGCCACGGCCGTTTGGGGGTTCATGGCCGAGGCAGCATAACCTGCTCCTCTTCCCCCCAGCTCAGTGTGCCCTTGTCAGCCACAGAGCCAGGTGTGATTCCGAACCTGGGCTCCAGCCTTCAGCTCCAGACGCTGCTCAGCAACATCGACAGCAGGGAGGGGGTGTACTCCAAACTGGGAGGACTGTACGCTGAGTCTCTGCGACGCTTGGCTCTGAAATGTGAAGATCACTTCACCCGCTCCCAGAGGAACCCACTGAGGTTTGACGAGAGCAACTGGTCTCTGTTTAGGCTCACATCCAACAAACCAAGCTGCATTGCTGGAGATGCTGTGTACTATTCAGCTGCGTGCGCCTCAGACCCCAGCAACTCCTACGCTGTTAAGGTAATCCGTAAACACCACACCTGCTTAGAGTTCCTACGGCATTGCTTTGGCATTCTTTAGCATGACCTTAACTTCCAGTAAACCTTTAAGGTACAGTAGGAAAAAACATACCCATACCCCTCTAAAAAGTAATGATGATTTCCAAACTGTAACCTCTTTTCTGATGGATGAACATCAGCAATTAGCCATTTTTATATCCCCCTCTCAAAGAACCATCTTTGATTGGACAAAACCTTCATCGTGTCATCAGCTAATTTTTATAGTGTCTGTGCAGCGATGAGTAGTTGAAGTCTTGTTTCCTCTCAGACCACTTGAATTACAATATACTAAAAGAGTTTCTTTTTTGCTCAGTGACACCAACACAATTTCTTACTGAAGCTTTAGATGTTCAAGAAAACCAGAATCCGATGTAAATCTCATCTAAATCCATCTCATGTCATCATACATCCAAAGCCATTAGTGGGAATGGCATTATTGAGTAGAACTGCTGATGCATAACCACTTCATTGAGTAATGAATACAGAGGAAAGTGTTAGCTTTTGTGTTTGCTCTGTGGTTACTCAGTGAAGAGTTTTCTAGTATGTTGTAGTCACTGCAGCACAAACATTCAGTGCATTTACTACATTCACGACCAGTAAGGAGGGTGTGGATCCAGTCTGTCTGACCTTTGTTCCAAAGGCCTCAGTGCTGTTCCAAGTATCAGTCATCTGTACAGTCGGCTTGTGCCATGGCCCCGGTGCCTACGTTCTTGCATAATATCTCGAAGCCCAATTAATCTTTACATTCCAGGCAGGATTTACAGTTGGACTATCCCAGTTTGTCAAGGCCAACACACAGACACCACTTAATACACACTGTAGTACGAATCTGACTAGAACACAATACACGATATACGCAAGTGATTCAGTTCATGAACCAAACCAACATCTGACTCATAAGTTAGAAATTCTTTCATAGACTGAGAGAGAATGACAAACACTGGGACACTGTGGTAGATTCCTGGAATGAAGTATTCAGCTTGTAAAGAATCTACTGGTTTTCTGTGCAGCTTTTCAATTAAGGATTAGGTTTAAATTAGACTGAAGGACTTTGATTTCACTTGAAAGTGATGAGGAACTGAATTGGAGTTGACCTTGGACCCTCACTAACAAGAATTCCTCTCTTGTGTTTCTTCGCCCCCCCCTTCCCTTTCCCGTCGTCTGTGTGTGGAATTTGCCCCCCTCCTCCTCTGTCCCTTTTCTTCTTTTATCCTTCAGATCTGTAAGAGTCCATGTGTGGAGTCCAAACAGAGCCATCTCTACGGTCTGTCGGTGCAGCAGAGCATGCCCCCCCACTTCAACCTCCAGCAGGACTGTGGACACTTCCTGGCCTGTGTCCCCCAGAGCATGTTACCCCCTGATGAAGCCTCCGTTCCCCCCACACCTGCCACTTCACTGCCTCAGCCATCTGCCTCAGCCCCTGGCCAGCAGTTGGAAAGAGAGCGGGTGGTGGTCATCACACCGGAGATCCCCCAGCAGACAGCGGCCGACTTTGTCCGAGAGTGGGAGGCGTTCCATAAGAGCCAGCCTGAAGTCTATGAGCGCCGGGTTTGCTTCCTCCTCCTGCAGCTCTGCAATGGTTTGGAGCACTTGAAGGAGCATGGGGTCACCCACCGTGACCTCTGCCTAGAAAACCTTTTGCTGGTTCCTCATCAGCGCAGGTCGCTACCCTCCCACATCCCCCCACAGACCACCGCTGACAGTAACGGGTCCAGTTCTGTGGACCAGCGTCACCTTCCTCGACTCCTCATCAGTAACTTTGCCAAGGCAAAGCGTCGCTCCTCAGAAGACGCCGCTTCGATGAGCGTGGACCCTCGCATCAAACGTGACCACGCCAGGCTGGCCCCGGAGATCGTCTCTGCAGCCCAATATCGCAAATTTGATGAGTTTCAGACGGGCATCTTAATCTATGAACTCCTCCACCAACCCAACCCATTTGAAGTCAGTCCAGCGCTGAAAGAACAGGACTACCGCTGTGAAGACCTACCCCCCATCCCCCCCATCTCCCTTTACTCTGATGGTCTCCAGAGGCTGGCCCAGCTGCTGCTCCAACCCGACCCCATCAAACGGATCCACATCCAGGAGGCCAAGCGCATCCTGCAGAGCCTCCTGTGGGGCCCCAGGAAGGACCTGATGGAGCAGCAGTGGGAGAGACACGGCCAGGGGGGGGGCTTCATCGACGGCTCCCGACACGAGGGCCTCCTCAACTGGCTGGACGTCAAACGGGCGTTGCTCATGATGAAGTTTGCTGAACGCTCCCTCGAACCAGAGCGCAACGCGGAGCTAGAGGACTGGCTGTGCTGTCAGTACTTCTCGTCGGCCCATCCTCTGTCTTTGTGTCATACAGCTGAACTACTTTACTCACTGAAGTGACAAATTCACCAGACGACTGAAAAACACGTGCAGCTGTGAATGTGTGTATATGAAACATCAGTACTGTCAAACTCTACACACTGTGGACGGGTCCAGATACAGTGACCCGTTGGATTCTCATCCTCTGCTATACTAGATAATGTGAACATCTACGTTTGCTTTATTACCACATGCATGACAGCCGCTCACCAACAGTACTGTGGACTATGTATCTGAGACACAGTAACCCACTGTAAAGAAACAACCTGTGAAAACTCTACATTTCCTTCAGCAGTCACAAACCTATGAATAGGTTCAGTGGAACGCTGACACATCACAAAGGACGGTGGTGTTGCAGAACTCAAGAAGGGTCTTGACCATAGTTTTACTCAGTCTTGACAAATAAGACTTGGGCTTTCGTTTGAAGACTGGATAAGACCCTAAGTGTGGAGGTATCACTGGACTGCTTGTCCTGTATTTGTTAATATCATTACTGTTTTTTCATGTGCTGTTTCTGCTTCAAGTACAACCAATAACATGATGAGTTGACATTTTTGGAGAAGACGCTGTGTGTTTCTAGAGGAGACATAAGTCAAATCTCTCATTTCTGTTAAACCACAAAGATTTCATCTGTAACAACAGCTTCCAAACAAGAACACAACAACGCATCAGCTAACCCTAATGTGTTTGTGACATGTGTGGTTCACTACGCATCTACTTCCTTTCCAAGGACATTTAATGACTGTAGACATGTTTATTTCAGTGTTATGTCCTTGCTCCATATCTAGTCGTGGTCTTGACTACAACGCTTTTTGACAGTATTTATGTGTGGAAAACTCTTTGTAGGGTTTCGTGTTTGACGCTGTCCTTTCTGTGCTTCCAAATATCAAGACTTCACCCACTGAGAACAGACGAACAGGTGATGCTAAACCTCAGTCAGTGTCCTCCAGATTCACACGTTAATGCCGTGTCGCATCTAAATGTGCAGCTAACTTGTATGTCTGATATCTGTATGAAATTACATCCTTTTCCATTCTCATTTAACCTCATTTATAACCAATGTAGACTGTGGAAACAAAAGTCTAATCACAGAAAGAAACAGTCACATCTGTTCCAACGGGAGTCATCAGCCTGGTCTAACTAAACCGCATCTTTCTAACCTTTGTTGTTTCCTTCTGTCTTTAACAGCTGATCAGAGACAAAGATATGGCCCTTTTCTAAGTCCCGCCCCCCCTTAGTTGCTGTCGCTGCACCTGTCACTATGGTGTTTTCAGTGTTCTCTGAGATTCCAAAGGAAGGGAATTCCTGTATTAAATTATGAACTAGTAGAGAGAGGCCAAAGGAGCTCTTTTCATGATATAACTGATTTTTAAAATATACTTTTAAGTTTTTATTGGTTTTCAATGAGGCCAGATTTCTGAAAGTATGAAGGTTTCACACATGTAGATCCAGTCTTTTCTGTCTTCATGTGTCCAATAGTTCAGAACCATCGTCACACAAATTAGATATTTTCTTGAGGATTTATCATACGTATCTGCTTGAGTATTTAGTTACTTTAGTGTTATTAAATGATGGAAAAATTATTTTGCAAGTTCTCTGACATCCTCAAACTAAGAATATCATTGTAGTCCAATTGCGTGTCCATGATCAGTAAAAATTTTAAACACTTTAAATTCATGATTCTCATCGTTCGGCTTTTAGCTCAACAAAAGAAAAACTGCGGTATATGTTAAATGTAGAAATGTTCATATCTTTGAGCTCCATTGACACTGTTTCAGTCTTCACATGTTCTGATGGCTTCCTGTGCCTGGTAACGGTTGCTAACGTAGGAATTGGCGGTAACCGCTTGGGAGAGGGGCTTTGTGAAGGTCAGTTCTATGCTGCATCCAAAACAAATCAAGTCAGTGTAATCATCTGGAAATAAGTAGTTGCACATATCTGATTAATGCCCAGTTTCTCCTTCTGCTTCCATATTGAAACATGTCGACATTCGTCCGAGTGCCTTTTGTTCTTTGTAAATGTTACAGTGACTCCGAAGCCAAATGTAAATATTACTGCTCCTTTGTCCTTTGTGAAACTGGCCTTTCACAGAATGTTGTAGAAACATCTTTGTACAGTGATTTGTAGATGATAATAGAAAACAATGAGCCCAAGCAGGTCTTAAAAGCCATGAATATGAGCAGCAGTTAAAAATATTTATAATATAATTTCTTATCCTGTAGTCGTCACTGGATTTCATGTGTTTGTTTCCATGTCTGATTTTTTTTTTTTTTTCTTTTCATTCTTCTCTGGCTCTGTATTAGTCTGGCCTGTCTTTTCACCCGCCGTCCCCTGTTGGAAGCTGCAGAAAAGCATTTTATCCACAAGAAAATTCCAAATAAAGTCCAAAGTGGCAAGAATGGAAGCTCGTGCATGCAGGTTTTCATTCATGGCTGGTGCTTCTGTGTTAAACCTGCTCTGATCCCACAGTTAATCCATTATTGATTTGAATTATTTTGTGTGTGTCTCACCTATTTGCATCCATCAATAAAATGTGCATATATTTTCTCACAGTATTTGCTGGTTGTGACCTTTATTTGTGTGCTTCTTTTTTTAATTATCAGGGTTGAGTTAACCCTTAAAGACCATAAGCTATTTGTGTGGTGACTTCTTAATGAATCTTTCTGTATATTTAACCAAGTGATTTATAATATCATGAAGGTTTTGAATGTTTCTTATTTTTCAATATTTAAGTTAGTGACATCTGATGACCATAAAAAGATGACAAACTGCATTTTACACCAATTTTTTTTACATGAATTAATAGTTAAACAGTCACTAATTACTGATCATAATCACAATTGTACATAATGTATAAATTTATTCTATGATGTGTATTAAATGAAGAAATGCTAATCTGCAGAATTTTTACCCCGCCCCCTGAAGGGGAGGCGAGGGTATTGTTTTTGGTTCGGTTTTTTTTTTGGTTGTTTGTTTGTTTGTCAGCAACTTTACACAAAAACTACTGGACCAATTTCCATGAAATTTTCAGGAAAGGTGTGAGGTGGTCCAGAATAGATCCCATTAAATTGTCATGAATGTAGGTCAAAGGTCAAGGTCAAGGTCACCGAAAATGTGTTTTCGCAATGATAAGAGATAGGACAAATCAGGTAAAATGTTTGCGAGGGGCGGGGTTTGTTGTGCCTGGCACCACTTGTTGAAATTTTCTATTTACTAACATGAGGGTTCTCATTAATTTTTAGATATAATTTGAAAACTTCCATAGCCTTTCAAAACTGACATTACTGTTTTAGATACAGAAAAGGAACAATTGCTGAATAAAAATTGGGAATTTTGTAACTCTACTTTTCTATTGTCATATTTTCCTCAAATAAAAAAGTATAAAACTAATAAAGTATTCTCAAAAGATTACTATAATATGTATCCAAAGTATGAAAAATCTTTTTTTTTTAAAGTTACATAACTAAAATTCATCCGAGTACTTCAGTGTTCCACAAACCTACACAAACTCGGCAGTCGACAAGTCAAAATTCAGGGATGCAAACTCATCAAGGGTGAAAAATGAGACAGACATGGAGCCATGGTAGAGGGTGAGGGTTAGGTTAGGGTTAGGGTAAGCTTTACTTTTAGTATTTGGAATCATGTTCAGTTTATCATGTGTTTTGTACATTTGTCAATTACACACACACACACACACACACACACACACACACACACACACACACACGTACCCCCATTCACTTGGTTTTAGAAAAATGTAACTTAATTTCAGGACTTGTGCAGGGCAGGAAAAAGTGATTTTAAAATTCCTTGGTTGTGTGAACTCTAACGTTAGTTTATTGGTTGATCTTGTTTCTGTACACACACAGCATCTGTTACTGTGATGAACCACATGGACACACAAATACAGCTTCTCACTGACACTGACTTAAACGTTACAGAGCCCCTGAAGGATATTCAATATGTTGTCCTTTGTGAAATCTGTAAAGAATAGAGTCAGTAGGATTTGTGCCTGCCGCTGTCAGAGCCTCAGCGGCAGTGAACAGTGTGTTCCTCAGATCAACACAACAGGTTGTGCATGTTGTGGAATCTCAATTTGAGTTTGGTGCCTCAGGCTGAAACAGAGCCCAGACCCCCCCACCCCCCCACCCCGATCACCCCACACACACACACGCACACACGTAGCTTTCTGCTTCACATCACTCCTTAAAACCAGTGGCTGCTCCCTTGTCATAGGTGGAAATATGTTGCTATGGTGTTTTGACCAATGGAATGGCATTTCCAGGAAGGCAGTGGGTCTGTGTCTAAGTCTCTTTCACACACACACACACACACACACACACACAGAACACACTCACTGCCCGTTGAGCAAGAATCCAAATAACCCCCCAGTAACAACAGCCAGACCCCGTCTTTGTTTGTCTGGTGAACGTTGGTCAGGACGTTGAATACTTCCTCTAAGCACAAACGCATCATCCCAGTATATCTGTCATCAACACACACAAAAACTGGATGAAAACATGAAAACACAGCACAAAGATAAGAACACAAACAAAATCCAGCTGTGAGAGGAATTATTTTAGTATCAGAATGAACACAGTATTTTTCACCTGCCAGTACACGCAGTCCGTGGACGTGTATCTGTATTTGTTCACAATCATCTCCAAATACCTACAACTATCGTCAGGGTTTTGACAGAACAGTGTCCGTCCCATCGCTGCTGTAATACCACTGTGTACCATTAGAGGGACTCTATAAGTAAACAGGAATGGCTCACTGGGCCAGTTCTAATGCTGCATTCCAGAGTTCTGGGAGACTGGGGACGCCTGTCCAAGCCGGAGGTCCTGGTTGCAAAGTGGAGCCGGTTTGAAGTACCCCGACCTCACCGCAAACTACAACGTGACATCAACACAACAATGGCGGTGCACAGTGTACAAGTACACAATGAAAAAAAAAAAAGTCACAATGTATAATTAGCTCATCCGTCATTTCGCTTCTTCCATCTCGTTAGCGCATGTAAGGACACTGGCCTGTCGACAGTTAAAATGCCTCTTCAGTAACAAAGCAAACAGGAGCTTAGATCTGCGCTCTCCATGTTTGTTGTTTATGGTCAACATGGATCACCTGGAATACTTTGAGGTGGGATGTAGTTAACTCCAACTGAGGTATATTGTACCTTGCAGGACTCTGGAATGTCGCACAAGCCCCTCATTCATGTGGAAGGACAGTTAGTGAACAGTAAACACAACAGTAAATGCAACTGGAGCCTCTTTAACAGGAACTTTGAAAAACCTTGATTCATTTCCACCAAAATTACCCACATAAATTATTTATTTTTTAAACTTTACAAAACTTTCCCTCTACCCCAAAATTTCCCTGAAAAAAGTTCCTACTAGGGGGTGGGGCTGTGTGTTAAAGAATGCTGATTGGTGGAAAACACTATCAGTAATCCACACTTCTGTTCACCCACTAAAGCCAGTGAGTGTCTGCAAACTGGTTTATTCTGTGTCTGCAAGACTCACTTCATTTGAGTTCTGATCATTTGGAAAATGGAGCAAAAGAAGAGAAGCTACAAGATGTGGACGATGACCACGAACATTTGACGAATCCACTCAAACTGAGTCGAGCGTACTGGTGTCAGTCCTACAAGTGCATTACCATCGTCTGTCCGTCTGAACAGAGATCAGATTTATAGAAGTTTCTATCTGATTTATACATGTTTCTGGTTTACTGCTGGCTGCTTTGTGCGTGAGAACGCTTCGCATCTTCTCTTTGTGACCCCCCCCCGTGTGTGTGTGTGTCGGGAGGGCAAATTCATATCTCGCCTAGGGCACCAAAGTGGCCAGAACCGGCCCTGTTGGTCCTATTTTTACTCATGTCTTTAACAAGAACCTGAGTATAATGTGCAGCCACAGCGCCCCCTACAGGAGAGACTCTAACATTAACGTCTCACAAGAAGGAAGAACCCTGAAAAAACAGGCACAAACTGGAGGGAATCAGTTCCACACATTTAACAGACATTACAAAGCTCTCCAGAAATCTATCCTTTACAGTATATGAACACTTTTTTATTCTCTAATTGTCATTTTTATTCACTTCAGACAGACAGAATAACAAACAGAATAACAGACAGAATAACAAACAGAATAACAAACAGAATAACAAACAGAATAACACAGACAGAATAACAGACAGAGTAACAGACAGAATAACAGACAGAATAACAAACAGAATAACAGACAGAATAACAGACAGAATAACAAACAGAATAACAGACAGAATAACAGA
>JAPQRP010000005.1:50340430-50354027 GCA_037367295.1 Apogon hyalosoma
ACATAAAAATACTGGACATTTCCACTCTATTCTAGTTTTTTAGATCCACCTGAATACTTCACATCAGATCTGTTGAGAGTCTGCGTTAACACTTTTGGACCAAGAACAGGAAGATGTAGAAGACTATCATGGTCAATTAACAAAAGAAAAAAAAAAAAAAACAGATTCAAGTTAACACCTATAAACCAATCACTATCAACAGCATGATGACATCACACACACACACACACACACACACACAATGACAGCAGGTTGTAAGTTTATCACACAGGTCTGTAACCTGCTCCTTTAACTGGACAGTCAAAGTAAAACCAACTGGATCAGATACACACACAAAAATATACAGTTGTCCTCAAAATTATTCATACCGCTACCATTTTTTTGGGATGAAATAAATGAGTTTCTTGAAGTTTGTTTGTGATTTATGTGACACACAAGTGAGGGAATAACAATAAATGATACTTGGAGAAATACTTTATTTCAGGAGTATTTTGTTAGTAGATTTCCAAAAAATGTCATGTTCAAAATGATTCATACCCTACATTTACTCAGTCCAATGTCTGTTCTTAATAGTCAGTAGAGTAGCCTTTGTTCTTGATAATGGTTCCTGTTAGTGTCCACAGGTTCTCTTCTGTTTCCTGTGGGATTCTGGCCCACTCTTCCTGGTCCAAAGCCTCCAGCTGGGTCCGGTTGGAGTGTCTCCTACCCATCACTCAGGTCTTCAGCTCCTCCACAGATTCTCTATATGGTTTAGGTCTGGACTTGGACTGGCTCCTGTCCTTGGACCACTGCTGCTCTACCTTGGTGGTCTGCTTGGGGTCAGTATCCTGCTGGGACGTCCAATCAGGACCAATCTGGAGTTTCTCAGCACTTTCACGCCGTCATCCAGGATGTTGATATAGCCATGTTAAATTCATGATGCCTTGTAACTTCATGAGGTTTCCGGTGCCACTAGAAGAGAAGTATCAAAGCAGGTTATAACCATCGCCTTATGTTGGCACCACCATAACAAAGGTATGAAGGTATCACTGACAACCATCCAGCGAGTATTGTACAAAGGAGTTCTCCATGGATGCAGACTCAGGAAGGTGCCATGATTCAGGATGAAACAACAGGAGGTTCATCTGGCATTTGCAAGCTCTTCTTAACCAAGATCCAAGCTTTTGGTCAACAGTCCTGTGATCTGATGAAACAAAGATGGAGTTGTTTGGCCACATGGATGTTGCCTACATCTGAAGGAAGCAAGGAGAAGCAAACAAGCTGAAGAACACAGTCCAACCATCAAGCATGGTGGTGGCAACATAATGCTATGGGGTTGGCTTTCAACCAGTGGCACCGAGAACTTCATCAAGATACAGGGCATCATGAAAAAGGAGGATTATATCAATGCCCTGAATGACAATGTGAAAGCGCCTGCTGAGAAACTCCAGATTGGTCCTGATTGGACGTCCCAGCAGGACACTGACCCCAAACATACCACCAAGGTAGAGCAGCAGTGGTTCAAGGACAGGAGCCAGTCCAAGTCCAGACCTAAACCATAAAGAGAATCTGAGGAGGGAGCTGAAGACCAGAGTGATAGGAGACCATTCAACTGGACCCAGCTGGAGGCTTTGGACCAGGAAGAGTGGACCACCATCCCACAGGAGACATAGGAGGACCTGTGGACACTAACAGGAACCATTATCAAGAACAAAGGCTACTGTACTGACTATTAAGAACAGACATTGGACTTAGTAAACCTAGGGTATGAAGAATTTTGGGCATTACATTTTTTGGAAATCCACTAACAAAATACTCCTAAAATAAAGTATTTCTTCAAGTATCATTTGTTGTTATTCCTGCACTTGTGTATCACATATAAGTCACAAACAAACTTGACAAAACTCTTTCATTTCATCACAAAAAAAAAAAAAAAATGGCAGGGGTATTAATAATTTTGAGGATGACTGTATATATAAATATACAGACGAAAACATTCACTCTGTTGGATGTTCAAGGATAAAAGACCCTGACGGTTCAGGTGCTGTGACAATCTGTCTACTATTGTTCACATATAGTAAGAAATTAACCTGGGGAATAATAGGAATCCAAATGAGGCTTCATGTTTGTAATGCTTCTACAATGTGGCTTTGGAGTTTTAGTTTTTACTGCATCTTATTTATCAGTTTATTGTTGAATAGGGGTGTAACGGTGCACCCGTTTGTACCGAACCATTTCGGTTCAGGGCCTTCAGTAAATACGGAGGTGTACCAAACTAATACAAGTAGCCTATGTGATGAACACAAACACTTGTTTCCACATGAACGCAGAAGCGAAACACACACAGTATGAGGAGGGTGGCCGCAAGTGGAACCCATGTGCTATATTAATATCCGAGACAGACGTCTAAGCAGTACGCGCACCACCCACATGCTGAACGTGAACCAGCATGGCAGCTCAGAGCAGTGTCACAGGTACAAAGCCAGAGTTGGAAGACCCTCTGTTTTCTCTAATGCCATGTTTCCACTACATGGGACCAGCTCAACTCGGCTCGACATTCCTGGAGACCGTTTCCATTACAGGACAGCACTGACTTTACAGTACCTGTTCGTCATAGTGGTGCGGCGCGTTACTTCCATGTCATCTGCTCAGGGAATTGTTGATAAACTCACTCGTTGCGTGTTGTCTTCTCTGAATTTTTACATCAGCCACCAAAGACTGAATCTCCTCGACCAACCATGGTGTAGTTTTGGTCTGTCATCATGTGGATTAATGTACTGCTGTATTTACTGTCAACTTCCGCATCTGTATTTTGTAAACCAGCGGGTCACAGAGACAACTGTCTGACCGGTCAGAGGTCTGCAGTGTTTATATGTCACGTTTTAGTATCGCTTAGAACCTCAGTGGAGGTGATACCAAAAAACTAGTACTGGGTACCAGATTCCAGGTCCTTTTTCATAATGGAAACGCAAAAAGGCCAAGTCCAGCCAGTACCACGTAGTGGAAATGCGGCACATGGTCTCTGATTTGGGAGGATTTCAGATTCCCTGTCAGTTATGTCAATGGAGAGAGATGTTGACAAAACAAGAGCAGCGTGCCAGCATTGTTTCATGAAAATCAGTTATATTTATAGTTTTTTTTATGAAATTGATCTCTTTCACTCTACCAAAAACACATCAATAATGTATGGAACCAAAGACCCCTGTGCTGAAAAGATACTGAACCAAAATTTTTCTGTACCGTTACACCCCTATTGTTGAAACTTTGTCTTTTCTGCTCTCACTTACTTCATGTAACTGATCCTCACAACAAGACATTTAATCAAGTTTTACAACACAAAGACTTTCTCTCATGAAGTACCACACCTTCTGACCTGTTCTACAAACCGACATCTATTTGTACACATGTACTCACAGTGGCCAGGTCCTTCTGGGTCATGCCTTTATCCTGTCGACCTTTCTGAATCACCTTTCCCACCTCCAGGGAAACCCTCTCATGGTGCAGTTCCTCGGTCTCCCGGTCCAGCTTGGCTGTGTTCTTTGTCACCAGATGCTGTTTGTTCTGCCCTGCAGACCCTGTATAAGAAAACATCAAACCAGAGGAACATGGTCAACACAGCATCACACATGGGAAATGGGTCAGAACACACAGTTTAGTGACATTTGATTTGATCAATTACAACTGTAATGAGTCAGATTTGAATTTGCAAATTTTGGTCATCAAAGTCTTTCATAAATGTAAACAAAACGTTCATTTACATTTCTTTGTTGTCTCAACGTCTTCCCCCCGTCTCTGAGCAGCAGTGATCGCCTGGAGGAAACATGGACAAAACGGAACCTTTACAAATGTCCACTGACAGTAACAGTATGACTCCAATTCTGTAATATCCACAGTGAATGTTGATTATAGCGGACCTGGTTGGTTAATGAATAATCAGCCTGTGTTATCTATCTGGGTCTGACCCATAAAGTAAACACAGAATGATGAAACCGGGCCTGGTTCGGACACATCCACTTCCTCCAAACAAACCGAACTGTACATGTTCCCAGTCAAACCATGTCCTGACCAACATCAAACCACACTGTTTATGTGTATCTGGTTAGCTGATGTAACTGAGGTTATTTTTAATCGAGATAGCTGACACTTTTTAGCCTGATCTTATATTCGTGTTGTTCATTTATACAGACGGCATTAGCAGCTAACTACGCCATCAACGGTGGGCTAACGTTAGCTGTTCAGTTTATGGTTAGGATCGGACGAAAAAGCACAATTACTGCGGTAAAGTCAAGTCATTTGGATTTGAATTACCCATTTATGTTGTTAATTATCTAAAACAAACTTGCACTTAGGTCGGGAGTTTTATTTCTTTGACAATAAAACAATTTTTACTGAGGAAGCGGCTTCCAAGTTCGCTGGCGTGGACTAACTAGTTAGCTAACTGTTGCTAACGCTAACTACTGACAAGTTTGCTTGAACAAAGAGCTCATTTAATTTTTCCAGATACACGTCTTGGGGACAGTTATCAAACGATACTATCTCTGTGAATCGATGGTATTCTGTGATCATCTGGTGTAATGACCACGTATGACATCTTCTGCATCAGTGGTGCAGCTTCTCCATTAGCCGTTAACGTGGCCGTCATTCTGAGCTGATGTAACTCACACCGGTTTGTAAGAGAACCCAAACAGTCCTCCTTAGAACTGAGGAACCCGTGCTAACCTGCTTGGACTTGGCCTGGGCAGCGGTTGGGCCCTTCTTCCGCAACACAGTCACTGTGTCCCAGTCGCTCTCTGCCATGTCCCCTGTTTATTTCTGGGTCACAGATACTGGAATAATCAGAGTTCGGTTGAATCCGCTGTCTGTAGCCGGAGCTGCGTCTATGGTTCACGCGGACCTTCTAGAACTATCACCCACGCGCTCCACCGAAGCTTTATTTACAATTGACAGAGCACAGTGACGTCACAGAGCGGAACCGAGAGCGCCCTCTGCCGGTGGAGGACGGACACGGCGCCGCTGACCCATATCCGGCCCGGGCTGTACTGGTGTAAACGTCAACATAACAAATAATCCATTCGTTCTGTTGAACAAAGTGCATTATCTAAGAAAGCAGGTCTCACAAGGGATCGATTTAGATTCACCAGACAAGGAAACAGGAGATAATAATTCTATTAAATAAATCCAAGTGACAGAGGACACGCGGACACTAATGAAAGGACTGGATTTGCTCTGACCTGATCATAGTCAGATTACCAGATTAGTCCAGCTGTTTTGGTTAAGTTTGACTCATTCTTAGCTGATTCAGTTCCATAAAACAAATTTAACATAGTTCAAGGCCAGTTAATAACTAGAAACTCAAGCTCAGAAACTAACTAGGTCTAGGGATGGATCACTGTTACGCTTTAGCTGTTGAGCATTTAGGTAAAACTGAGTCACTGGGACAGTAATGATTTGACCAGTGACTTCTTGGGCTGTAATGTAATATAACCTTTACCTCTATAGGAAAATCATGTAAGATAACACATTCTATACTGATACATTTGACATATCTAAATAAGAATTAAAGTTACATGGTTAAATTATGTAGAAACTTGCATAAATTGGACATTATATTGAGCATAGGATGATGCTTTTATATTTTCGTGTCTGAACATCTTTCTCACAGTTAGGTGTGTTTAATACACTGAGCAGAGTGACTCCTCCTACACAATCTTTGAGGGTTCAACCCACTTCTGTCCTGGTGTCAGGGCTAAATCCTCCAACATGAACATAAATAACACATAACATGATGAAGGTTAACATAATCAAATGGAACTGAACATTAAATATTTGAACAAATCCATACCTTCATCAACATCCCCACTTTGCTGCGTTAGAATAATATGCACATGCAAGTCTTTGGACTTGATGATTTTGTAAAAGTATTTCCTTTAGGTCTAATGCTAAGTTGTGGTGATGAGTGAACGACATTTGTCTCTGGAGTAAAAACATGGTTCTCAAAGCTTGGTCTTCAAAAACTCAGGAAAAAAATGGGTACTCATTTGATAGCCTGACTTAAGTTTACGTTTTTTAACAGATGCATTTCTGATATTTTAACCCTATGAGTAGAAATAGATGAGACAGGTGTCGAACTTAATATATAGTACATAATAGAAGTCAGAGGTTAAGAGCAGTAATGTTGTTTCTACATCAGTAAGAGGCAGTAATGAACTATGTCCTCTTAGAAAACCGGATGGACTTTTATTAAAATCTAACAAATACGGCAATGATACAGTACATAGTCATAATATTACATTACATGTAATACTTGAACTGAACTCATAATGTGAACATGGAGTGAAAGTAGAAATGTGCAAAGTTTCCTTTTCTTTGGTCCATTTGGCTGAAGTGACCTGAAGGCTGCAATCACCAGTTACAGGACATTTCAGAAGCGGCGTCGCTGTTTCGTCGTGTGCGAATGGGTGACCATGCGAACTCCGATAGGGCGTCATCAGCCTGGTGGACACGCCCCCAGCGGTGGGTATGTCTGGAGCCTGGTTTCCCCGCCCAAGCCCGAGGTTTCGGATTCATCTAGAAACAGGTGAAGCAAAAACTGTCAAGCATTCAGCGGATCTACACAAACAATGAAACAAGAAATAGTTCTGTAGGATATGACACAATATCAGGCACAAAATAAACTCCTACAATGTCTGAAAGAGAAAGATTACCTTCAAATCAGTAGCAATAAAATCTTCATCTGTCTCACTGTGTTGTAATAAACTATTATAATTTAAAGACAAACAATTAAGCTCAAATATTCTCCCAGATTACCACTAGAATACAAAATGAACCATAACAGAACATGCAGAGTTAGCCACTAACTCTGTATCATATTCCATTAAAAAGTGTCACCTGAATAAAAACAGTGGTGTTCATGTGAAGAGTCTCCACTCGCTCTGACAAGTGGTTTAACCAATCCAGATGATCAGCGATAGACTGAGTCACATCACTGTTGCCCTGAAGCACAAAACGTCAAAACAGATTTAATTCTGCAGAAATGGATGTATTTCATTCGTGTATTTGTGTGTTCATGTACCCCCGACAGGTTGTCCTTCAGTTCAACAGCAGCCAGACGAACATGCTCCAGTTTGTCGATCTGCTCCTTCAGTCGGTCCTCGAGCTCCAGCATCATCATCAGGTCTTCATCGGGTTTGACTCTGCCTTTGGTCGTCATCCTGGATCAGAAAAACACACCTAAAAATTGGAACTGGAACAGGACGCACTTTGGGCTCAAAAACAGCAGATGAGTTCTCACATCCTGCATCATCAAAAACCAAGAATATGTTATTTGTTATGCAAAACTGTAGGTTGACTACATACAATTAAGTATATGTGGACCTATGTACCCAGCTGTGTTTTTGCTTCTCCATCTAGTATCGTGTGAATCTGACCCTTGACACCACCAACACAAACGTACATTCTCATTACCCTCCTAGAAGTTTTACTTGAATAGATCTTTGTGTTGTTGTAGTAGAGCCTATCTGATACAATATTTTGTGTCCTCATAACTCAGGGTTTTCCTGTGTTTGTGTAGAGCATCGGGGCTCTTATGGTTAGTGTTGTTTTGTTTGTGCATCATTTTCATTTTACAACATAATTCAGGAAAGACCTCAATAAAATCTGAGTGAGTCTGCGATCCGAATGCTGTGAAAAGCAAACTCAATTTTAAAACATCTGATTTTTAGAAAAAAACAAAACAAAATGCATCTACCCTGGTAAATATAGTATTTTGCAAAAAAAAAAACAAAAAAAAACCTACAACAACCAAGGCACTCTTTTAATTTTAAAATGAAGGCCAGCAGGCTGAAACGTCTTGGGACTCAGTGAGGTCCACTGAGACATGCCATAATTAATAAAGGCTTTTTTAAATTATAAGAGTGCCTTGGTTTTTGTATTTTTTGTGCATTGATGCTCCCTTCATCAAAGAGCACCTCTTTTACTATTTTTCATTACTGCTTGGAGGTCCATGGAGTGTTCCTCTTTACTGTTTGTTAAAAATATAGTCATTTATCAAGCATTGGTAGAGAAATCAGCAGGTTTTTCTCAGTTTGTTCAGGTTAAGTTCAACACACGCTTAGATTATCCACTTTTGTCTCGTAATAGAACAAAATAGAACACAGGCGCTGGTGCTGTGAATCAATAAGGTTCCCAGGTACTTAACTGAACTTTAATTATAGAGCCCATAGACACAACACAGTTGGCCGAAGTGCTGTACAGACATAACAACAAGTAAACCACATATAAGGTTAGAGCTTCAACAGATTTATCCATCATATCCATCTGTTAAACAGTATGTTGGATACTTCAGAAAGTGCATCAGTACCTTTTTAATAAAACTAACAGATGATAAGTAGTTAACTTAGGACAGTTAACCTCGTTAGCGGAGTTGACTTGTAGCTAAAGGACTGTTTGTTAAAGTTAAGCTAACTCCATCCTGGTAAAATGGCTGACGTACTGTTTTTTTCTGCATATTTTTTTTTTCCTTTTCGTCAGTAAACTTACTCTATATATTTCAATAAACGTTAGCAACAACTTCATTTATAAAAGGAAACTTTTGTGTCAAACTGCTGAGTTTTGGGAAGTGATGCTAACGTTAACATTAGTTAGCTAGCATTAACCCTTTAAACCAGGATAAACCAGGACACTAACTCTACACTAAAACATTACAGCTTTACATTCATTCTTTATTAGCCCCTCAGGTCCAACAGAATGGACCATTACGTCCAGTTTTATCGCAGCAACGATGCGATTAAATCCAGTATTTGACGCGTATTAATACAGTCACCTGAAAAGAAAAGAAAAAAATAGAAAAAAACAAAGAAAAGAAGCGAGAAGAAAAGGTAAAAACAGTGGAAGTTACCTTGTTTATCTGACGTAGCCTTGCAAAATGCTCGAAGGTAAAACCGTAATAAATCACGGAACACTGAGTGTGTTGGTCTCCTGGTGTTCGTCCAGACAGGCCCGGTGTTGTGCCCAAAACTGCTCCCTGCCCAAAACTGCCCCCCCTTCCTCAAGTCAGACATGAGGCGGACAGTGTGCATCAAATCCACCCTGTGTCACAGTTTGCTGAGAAATGCTCCCTGCTCACCCTGGCTCATTCATTTCTCTCCTTTCTGACTGTAGGGTATGGAATTAATAGTGAATTATCCAGCCTCTTCACACCATCACAGCTGTGTCGCAATTAAGTCATTAATAATATTGTAAGATATTGCAGTTGTTTTTTTTTTTTTTATCTGTTTAATATTAAAGAATGTGCAAACTGTAAGGTTTATAAAACTTTCAAAAGCTGAAAAACCAAAAACAAAACCCTGTCACACCACAAAAGCTCCAAATGGAGCTGCTGAAGTCATTTTACTCCTTTGGCTCCGCAAGCTGAATGTGATGGGGGGTGCAGTGTGCGGCAGTATCTGTGTTTATTGTTATGTATTTTGTGTGTTGTATATCTAAGACTGTATTCGGTGCACTTTGTCCTCTTCATGGCTGACTGAGGACGGGGGGCTGTTTTCGGCAGCTGCTGCACCATGCACTTTCCGCCAGGGAGTAGAATTCAGCACAACACCTGCGTCTGCATAGACATCCGCGGAATGAGGCCCACGTCACGGACACGGAGGTCCACGGGTTAGTGCGGAGTTCGTAAACACGGCTTTATTAAACCGTGAGTGCAACCTGACCCGGACTGAGACCGTGGTTCTGTTCATCTTCTGACTCAGACTGAGGCTCAGGATCCACATCCTTTAAAAGAGTAAAAGAACAGAGACCAGATAAGAAACACTGCAGGACACCCAGGGGGTCAGAGGCACTAGACTAGTCCAAAGTATTTAAGTGCATCCTGCTCTCTAGGTTTAGAATATTATCATAAATAAAGTATTACAGTTGATTAGGTTTCATACTTTTTCATCTGCAGCTGTAAATACTGTCATGATGAGTCCACTCCACTTGGATCAGAACCATCAGTGACCGTGGAGTCTGTTCACTTTAACACTTTTACCAACATGAACTGGTCTGCTCTGATTTACCATTCAGAGTTTGAAGGTTTATCTGTTCACATTATCATTTAAATATGTGGCTAGAATCAGACTCCATAATGAACTTGTCACAGTCCTGGACTAAGACACATGGACTAAAGCAGTGAAGTCGCACATATTCACATTATTCTCCTCAGTAAAACTAAAACACAGTGAAAATACTCCAGTACAAGAAAAGGTGAGTTCAAAGCCTTAACTATAAAACTAAAGTATATATTATCAGATCAGACCCAATACATGTTCATATGTGGTCTGAGTTTAAAAACATATATGATGTTTTTAACAGTCACGTCGCATTACAGAGACCTGAAAGTCAGATGAAATGGGTCAGGATGGTTCAGACTGGGGTCACAGTTCTGCACCTGAGGAGGCAGAGCCAGGACAGAAACACATTTACATCCATAAACACTTCAGGATGTAAACACTGGAGTCGGATGACATCACAAGTGCAGTATGAGAAACACACACACACACAAAAATGCATTTCAGCAAAAAATAGTTTTCCTGTGAATTGAGCTGGTCACACTTAAAAACAAGCATGAGTCATAAGTGGAATTTGACCCTTTTTGCTGCTATTACACAGATGTTACAGAAGAACAAAAAAATAGGTGTCACTTCTTATCAATACAAGTTATTTGACAGTAGTAAATATTATAGACAGAGACTAGAAGAATATGTAGTGGTGCTTTTTGAGAATACGTCCACTTCAAAATGGCAGAAAAGTAGCCATTACGGCAGGAGTATAATAGTGTACTATAGATATGTATATACTGTACATTAGCTTTCAGCGATGAATTTCATTCATGAGTCAAATGAAACCACAGCTGCCAAAGCTGACATTATACCCCCATAATTTATGCATTGACAAGAATTTGATGCATGATTTTAATATGACAAAGTGAGAATACAGCATTGACAGTACATTTAAGAAATCACGACCGCTTTATTTTTCTTTCTTTAAGCTCTTTTTTTTTTTTTTTTAACAAGGGAGAGTAATGACCAAGTATCTGAAAGGATAAAGATCAGGTAGGATAAACAGACTGGGGATCAGCTGTAGAAAGCACTGGTCCTCTGACAAAAATCAAATATGCATCTGAAAAGTACAAAAAAGTCAGGGAAACATTTTGGTGCAGGTACAATGATGAGAAGCTTCTGCAGTAAGGGGATAAGAGGCGAAAACACTCCAAGCCCAAGAAACCTATTCACAAGTGAAAGCAGTCCATTCTGAGAACACAGTGACCTTTTCAACGTTAAATCCTTTATAGTGCCACGATATCTAAAATTAACTGTGGATTTAAGTCCCCCCCCAGATCAGGCTCGACTGTACAGATAAGTATGCATATACATATATACCAGTGAAACACTGTCAAAGATAAACCGCAACATTTGTAGTGTCATGGAGCGTTATAGTAAGAGTAACATTGAACCAGTTATGACATTGGCATTGTGAGTTTTAAAATGTGTCCATTACAAAAAAAAAAGAAAAAAGAACTCCAACAGTTTCACATTTTCAAATAATACAAACACTTTAAAAGTCCATTGTTTCCTCTGGATCTGCAGAGCTCACATACATGAAAATAAATCAGCAAAGCAAAGGTCAGACCCCCCCACCGTTGTAATCATTAACTCCCAACTGAAAAAAGTCGTTACTTGGACCCTGATCGTGATTCTAGCTCGGCTGCATTTTATTGCTTGTGCCACTTCACAGACCAGAAGCTGAAGAATAAATAGTGATGATCTTAATTTCTTCACAATTCTAAACGTCAGTGGATGTTGGAGTTAGAACAGAACCAGAGAGAAGTCTGTCAGGAAGAGTAAAAGGGGAAAAAAATTTAAAAAAACGGTCCAGATTGAGGGATGTAAAACTCATCACATCACATGTTCATGAACAGACATTTTGATTCATAACAACCCAAATAACACAGTAAGAAAGCAAACAATTCAATCAGCTGTTCTGGGTCTTTTTTACAGCAATGTTGAATACAGCCTCTTTTTAAACCCCCCGACCCCTCACAAAAAAAAAAAAAATTCACAATGAAGCCAAAAACCGTCACCACCTTGTTGATCAATAATGGTCAGTAGGTGGAACAGTCTGTAAAGTTTACACTCGTTCATGCACGCGCTGTATCGATGCCAGGGGAGTTCCATGGAAGCAACATGATTCTGGGAAAACGTCCACCTTTAATTTTGTTTTACACACAGAAGAAAGCCAGCGACAAAGTGTAAATGCAAAGAACAGAAGTTTAAGAAAAGAAATATTGACAGGTAACTTTCTACCAATCTAAGCAGTTTAGCCACAGTTCATGGGCTGGGCGAAGTAAACCAGGAAAAGCATGGCTTCACTTTCATCATGGTGACATGCAATGACGTCCACACACCGGAGTCTTTTTTTCTGCTTTCATAAAAGGAGTCCTTTACCAATAAAGAATGGTCGACTTGGAAGAAACTCCACATTTACCAGCAAAAATGCCAATGAAATATGAAAAAAAAGTGTCCCGCTGCTTTGAGAGTTTGCTGCTTTTTTTTTTTTTTTTTTTTGACAGTTTGCTTCTGGCGGGAGTTGAAGTGTCTGTTAACAGGGAGCAGATACAGTTTGGCAAAGTAGTATGAAAATCACTCATCTGTCTTCAGTTGGCCATTTTCTATTCCTAGTTTAGGGAGAAACACAAAAAACAGAAACATCTTTTCTTGTTACTTTTCTCCCTTAAAATGACTAATAATAAATTAAAGAGGACCTTGAAGAGATCTGCTTAAAAGACTGTTTGTGTCTATGTATATATTTATATATATTTATATATCTCTATATGTGTTGTGAAATAATAACGTCCAGTTGTGACAGTTCCAGAGGGTCATTCATTGCCCCTCTTTGCCTTAGGAGGTGGAGGGGCTGATCAGGGGTTTGGTGTTGTCAGGCTGGGGATGTTGAGGATTTTAAGGTCCATTGTTACGCCTTTCCCTCCTCGACTTTAACAGCCTGTGGTTTGATGGCTCCAGTGCGTGCTGGTTTGGCTTGCCCTGGGGGGGGCAGGGGCTCCTGGAGTTTGCTGGTCATGCCCACAGGGGGAGTCTTACCCTCACCCACAGCCTTGCGCACATCTCGCATGGTTTTGTTCTGCAAAAAAAAAAAAAAAAGGCAGTCACTAAAACCTACGCCTTGGAAGCCAATGTTTATATAGTATTAAAGTATTACTGCAGTGTTAATGTAGTATAACAATATTACTGTTATTAGTATTACAGTTTATGCAGTATCACTTAAAACAGTCTGATGTGAACTGATATCAGCTAATGTCTGCACCTACACACTTCTGATTAGTGAAGTTTACAGTGCAAAAGTCAACACATTAACTTTAGCGTTTTCAACAAAGCTTCACTGTAGATCATTATATATTGTCTATTTAATATTTAAAGTTTATCTCAAACCCCCCCCAACAGCAAAAACAATACTTAGCATCATTACAAACAATACAGTTACTAGATAAGACACTAAATGCACTGAAAATATACACTGTCATGATCTACTGTAAAAGTGAATCATAAAGGTAAATACTGTATATCCT
>JAPQRP010000005.1:50355418-50372221 GCA_037367295.1 Apogon hyalosoma
AAGGGCCACGGGGTTGGGGTAGGGGGGGGAGCGGATGATGACAGGCTTGTTGACCTGCATGACTGGTCTCTGGATGGGGTTGGGAAAAGGGCCAGTGGTGGGGGGTCGCATGTGCATCACCATGCTGCCCTGAGCAGGTGGGACCTGGGGGTCACAAGTGAAGCCGAGGAGGGTCAGAGTAAAGGACAGGTGGGGCGGACAAAGGAAAATAAATAGAATTAGCAAACTAGTAAGAACCGAATGTAGGCATTTTTAAATGTGTATTTAATTTCTGATGCAGGTCCAGTTAAACTGATCCCAGTCAATCAAGTTTAGAACGGTTATTGAGGATCTCAGGGACCAAATGGAATGAAATGTTAATGATGTATTCATTAGTGTATAATTAAGCAAAAAAAAAAAAAAAAACTTGCTGCTTTTCCATGATCTTTGAATGAGTCATTTCTGTGTACTGTGGTGGTACATTTGTACTGCCCTGATCTGATGCGGTCGGCCCAGTACCGACCCAAACAGATGATCAGCATCTGTGACACTGGTTCTGATCCACAGGCCTAACCCTTAACTATTTTGCTCCTGGAGGATTCTGTTGGGTTTATGTAAATTGGCTTCAGAGTCTGGTTTCAACTGGCTCTAAATGTGTCATAAGTGTCATGAAATAACTTTTGTTATGATTTGGCGCTAGATAAATAAAATTTGATTTGATTTATTCAGATGGTTGGAATCTGCACTTTCAACACTAGATGTCACTAAATATCACACACTGAATCTTTGAGGTTGAAGACTTAGTTTAGACCAAGTTTGAAAATGCCTTTGTGAGATAACTTTAAAACTAAATGTTAATCATTGGTCATGTGTGGAAAAACTTAAATACCTGTTGAGTGAAATGTGTTGGCAGAGGGCCAACAGGCCCCCCCGGACCAGAGGGTTTCCCACTGGGGCTGGCAGACCCCGGCCTGAAGACAAACACAGAACATACATGTAGTTTGACAGTCCATTAATTGCATTATGACCAGATGAAGCTTCGATTATCTGTAGTACTTTACTGACCTGTAAGAGGCTCCAGAGATGCCGGGAGAATGACTGGGCTTCTCAGAGAACTGGAAACCCTTCATATCTATCTGGGAGCCCTGACAGAAAGACAACAACATGTCAATATGTATTACACTGCTTTGTATTTCAGTGGCGAAGAATGTTACCAGCCTTTTGTTTTTGGTAACAAAGTGACTTCATAAAGATTCGCTTGTGTGTTGTTTGGGTTTAAATGGACTTAAATATCCACTAATGCACCCAGTTCTGAAAACAACAGTTTATACATAAAGATCAGATTGTACCTCTCGACTGCCAGTCATGACCGGGGGCTGGGAGCCGGGGGGCATCATGCGTCGTGGGGCCCCCACCGACAAGTTCTGTCCCTGCTGCAGCTGGATGGACTGGGGAAGAATGAGATGTTGCTGAGCTGAGCCATAGCGCAGCTGGGAGCCAGGTAATGGCATGGTCACCTGGTGAAAAATGTTTCATATTAGCTGTGATCAAGTTCATCTATTAATGATCTGATCACGTTATTAATAATGGTGGTAAGTACTAGTCCTAGTGTCTACAGTACAGTATCTACTATTGTACTTCTGTGTACTTCAGTTGTGCACTAACCTGGATAAGCTGAGAGTCCATCAGCTGTGAGGAACCCATACCAGGACCCTGGTTCATCTGGCTGTCATAAACCATCGGTTGGCTGCCATTCATGGGCTGGTAGTGTGAGCCCGACTGGGTCTTCACCATGTCTGAAGGTTGCATACCAGGAAAGGCCGAGTAGGGCCCCTTCAGGGGGGCCCCACCTGAAAGCACCATGGGGCTGGGCTGGGATAAGTTAGGGTGCATGTAGACCTGGGACCTAGAATAAAGGGGAGTGCAGCAGTCAGACAGGTGAGTGAAGAACCAAACACCAGTATGAACAGGCCTCTCACAATCATTTCATAATCACATTATCACAGTAATTGAGCTATCACCATTCATCTGTATACAATGGCTAAGGAACACTAATACAACACATTTTATCATTATTTTGGTTTGAATGGTACTCACGTAAATATACTTGCCACTTAATCGGTGTGTTATCTGTACACATTATAAGCTTTCCGTGTGTATGTTCGTTTACTGAGGGTTAGGTTTATGTGAACTGGAGATCTTGGCGCAAATTGACATGCAATCAAATGGCGTTGAATAACACACAAAAGGTTGAAAATGTGTAAGCAAAGCATGCCAAATGCCACAAGAACTGGGGTGGCATACAACGCGATTTCATGAGATCAGTCTCTAATAATATTGACTAGTAAAGCAAGTATAATTCAAGTATCATTAGACTTACACTATAGTTGTAGCATAAAGCTGGAGGACTATCAAAAATATTGTTAATCGCATTAACTTGTATGACAATCATTAACTCCCAAAACAATGACATGACAGCCCCAGTAATAAGACCATCTGAAACAGAGGCAGTACCTGAAAGGGGGGATAGAACTGAACATCTCTTGGGACTGTGAGACTGGCAGACCTCCACGAAGCCCCAACTGAGCCTGAGCCTGAAGAGATGTGTGCAAAGAGATTGGAATCTGCTGGGCTGCGGCTGCCTGAATGGGTAATGACATGTAACACAATGACACGTCTGCATACAGACACAAAGGGCTGTTTGTTGGTTTGTGTCTGTCTCTACCTGTTGGTAGGTCTGCTGCTGGGTCATGGTGGGTGGCACAAGGCGTGGCTGGCTAGGAAACACATGCCCATCGAGATACAAAGGGGGAATATGATTACCTATAGAAGGGACACAACACAGCAGATGTTAAGACTTCTCATCAAAAATAATGCCTTACCAAAATTGCAAAACTAAGACCCAATCCCAATTCACCCCTTGGTCCTCCCCCTTACCCCTACCCCTCCATTTTGCACATTCACATGAAGGGGTAGGAGCGTCTTAATTCTCCATGAGTCAGAGGGGAAAGGGCTAAGGAGGAGGGCTGCTTGACCCTCAAAACAGAGATTTTTCAGGACCACACTACAAACAGAGGGGTATGAGAAATTTCCCATAATTCTGTTCAAATCATTACCAAGTGGAGGTAAACAGCAAAAAAAAAAAAAAAAGTGCAGCAGTATGGTGAAAGAAACACACAAATGTACGTATTTTCTTTGTAAATAACTTAATTGATCATCCGTTTAATGCCATTCCAATGAATTATAGATCGAATTTCTGCAGTTTGTGGTTGATAACTGCAAAAAGATGCCATGCAACAGAGAAGGTTACAGCTGCCGATGGCATGGAGAATTCTTTCACAAAGTTGTCACATCTGTTTATAGCAGCATCAATGACTGCTGATGACATAACAGGTCTCGAAGGGTTGTCTCATTTCATAGGGGAAAATTTCAACCCCAACCCCTTGCAACTCCATTTCAAGGGGTAGTACCAAGTACAAGGGCCAAGGGGTAGGGGTGAAAATGAGAATTCGGCCTAAGACTAGTTTTACCTTGTATTGACATGGAAGGTGCTACTGAGGCCACAGGCATTGGAGGCATGGAAACTCCTCCAAAAGAGCTGTAGCTGACCCCACTGGATGAGCCTACACTACAGGGAGGCTGAGCACCTGAAGCCCCTCCACCAGGTGAGCCCTGCTCAGGCAATGACTGGGAGTTCTCCCATGCCTTACGCGCTGACTCCATCTAGACAAACAAGACTTCATGATCACATGCCTCTTTGAACAGAACTATTCTGACATTTTATTGTCTGCTTATGTACTGCAAAGTATCATTATGTTTCTGGTACTGTAATACAAATACCTTAAGAGTGAGGTCTGCGCTGGGGAAGGAGATGGGGTTGAGGTTGATGCCAGGCTGCAGGTGGTTGGAGCGTAGCATGGGGATGCTCTGATTAAGAGCCGTCTGTTTAACAAAGACAACTATTAATGTCATGCAAGAACACATCAATTGTTTTTAAGGATGAAATGAAGGTCCTGCAGCATTCACTCACTGAATCTGTGGTGGTGATAATATCAGTCTGACATTAAGTAGGAAATGCATTTAATCACTCACATTTGTGGTAAGTGCATCCTGAAGCTTGTTGACAGGATTGGACACAGGCACTGGAGTAGAACCTGGTGGTAGGCTGAAATCAGAGTCTTTGGCACTGACACCAAACTCAATAGGAGGCACAGGGAGCACAGTGTCCACATGGAGATCTACACCATTGACGGGCGTGATAGGGCCACCTTCCAACCTGTCAACACCTTCTGATCCTTTGCGGTGCTTCAAGGAACGCTCATTCCCAATGGGGCCTGGCTTGTGCTGCTCTTTTGTCTGCTCTGGGCCAGCATCAGAGTCCTGCACAGGGAGAAAAGTTGTGCAGTAGGTGAAATAATCATGTGACAGCTAACGTAATGGTTTCTAGTGATAAATAGATAAAATATGTTAAACTAGCAAGCAAAAAAACGATGACGTAGATAAGTATCCAATTAGTAAGTGCAGGGCCATACCTCAGAGTTAGGCTCACTCCCAGTGTATGACACTTGTTTGGTCCATGAGTCTCCCCCTGAAGACTGGACTGAAAGAGCTGAAGGAATCAGTTGAAAATTAGTGAACAATTCAGAAAGATATTTCCTGCCACATAGCACTCATTAAGAAACCAAAGAGCAAAAGAGATCACTGTCCACTGTCAATTATCAGCTGAATATTGAAAATGTTCTGACAAGTACATTTTTTGTTTTGAAACATAAAAACCTTCAATACATCAATACAAATGTCATTTAAACCCAGTGAAGGACTTCACTACATATTTTGGGTTGAATATTTAATGTCACACTTGCTTCATGACTGTACTGAAGTTATTATAATCATCTTTTGAGTTTTTACATTAAAGTATCAACTGCAGCACTGAAAAAACACCATCAAATTGAATTTGCCAACTACCTGAGCTGTTTGTTTCCCAGATTTCAGTCCCGAGGTTGTTTGAGGAAAGCGCCTCCTCAGGTTGTTCGATGCTCATGCTTCCCTGCTTTTTAGCAAAGCGTGGTGGAATCTTGGATGTGATTGTCCTGTTCTTCCCCGGCACCTAACAAGCAAAAGTTAAGGTAACTTTAACAAACCATGTACTTTTATTCTGAAAATCCGAATTCGTCCTCTGCAGTGGCTACTGAGCATCAGGTTTGAGCATGTGTTGAACTTACAGCAGCTCCCTGTTCCTTCCGCCTCCTCTCATCTTCCTGTGGACGCCTTTGCTTTTTGGACAAGGCATCCTGGTACCCATCTGAGTTGGAAACTGATCCACCTGTATCCCCTTCAACTACAGAACAGACATAGTGTCAGGTAGATCCATTCTTCTCAAACTTTTCGCAACATGGATCATTAATAGGAAAATGGTAAATTTATCAGATGCCATTTATTAGATTCCCTTCTAACAAAAAAAAGACATTTAACTCACTCGGGTAGCTGAGCTCATACTGAGACAGAGGTTCAGATATGTCTGTCTTGACCGGCCCTGGCTTCAGGTCCTTGTCTATTTTTTTCCCCGAGGGTTCACTGGGCTCCCTATCCTCAGGCTGATCTATGCTGTAGACTGGACCTGGCTCATCTGGGCTCCTGCTGCAAACAGGAAAGACAGGGATAAAACTTTCAATTTAGTATGCAACACAGCAAAAGAATCGCTCCACATAAAAAATAATAAATTCTAGTCAGTTGGCAGTTTACAGAAATGTAAAAGCAAAAGCTTTCATTCGACCAAGAACAGTAGAAGCTAGTGTTGGTAGACACAAAAAACTGAAGTGACTTAAAACTTTATCTCAGGGGGATGCTGGGGAAGATCCAGTGTTGTACAATGAGGCAATACTCCAATGTTGCACAGGTATCTTTTTCACATTTGTCAGTCCAATAAAGCTGAGCAGAAAGCATCACATACCTTGTTAGAAGAAAATACTATGATAGCTTTGGAAAGAGGCAATGAGCTATTGACATCTAAACTATATAGAAAGGAAGCAAAATGTCTGGCTTGTTTTCCAAGTGACTATGAAAAACACGTGTGTGACATTTTCAGTCATCCAAGATTTGGTTTATTTTAGTGCTGCAGGAAAGCAACTGGACTTAAGAGGTGAAACATCTTCAAGAAACTCAATATAAGGACTGGGATTGAATTTAAAGGAGGCACTAGAGTGGCCACATTTATTTAATTATGTAATTTTAATAAAACACTTACATACAATAGTTTACAACCTGCAGGCACAAACAAAGTTTCATCCCATTAGTCTGTAGACACATCCATGCTCACATTCTCCTCACCTTTTACAAGATGTTCCTCCGTTCTGCCAACTGTCACTCCTGTTTGAGGAGGGGGTGGGAGGATTATCGGGTGTACGCGTGATCTTATTTGCTTCCAGCAGTGATGGCTCTCCTTTCCTGTTTTGCCGTTCCACTAAGGGTCTCTGGCTGGAAAAGCTTCTCTTGGACAGTTCCCTCTTCTCACCCGAGCCTGGTTCACTGTGACCAGAGTCTGAGGGAATATCACCGTGTCCCTGAGGAGCTGCACCTCCACTTCCGCTCCTCTTCTCCCTCCAGTCTCCAAAGTCACTGTTGTCTGATCCCGTCTCCCACTCCTCTGCCTGCCCATGCTGACTAGAGCGTCCACCCACATAGTGTCCACTTGGCCAGCTGTCATCCCCGCTGCCTTTGGAGCGCCCAGGCCAGGGGGCTGCAAAGTCTCCATTTAAGTACTCATCACTTGTCCACTGGTTTGAGCCGGGTTCACGCTCTTGCCGCAGACGACGGAAACGTGGAGGTTTGTCTTGACGAGGTGGGCGGCGTCTCCTTAAAACCTGCCTGTCAGGGTTATCGTTGTCAAAGTAGTAGTCACCTTCACGGTCCTCTGTGCCATTTTCCATGAAGGAGCCGGTGAATTTAGGGGCATACTTGAGAGTCTCACGGTCAACAGTGGGTCTGCGGGAGTAAGCAGTTTCAGCTCCAGGACCATAACCATTTTCCTGCATGGGACCACCAGTGCTGTTGAACTGAGGTCCACGGCCTCTCCATGTGGAAATATCCCTAGAGCCACCAAAACTTCGACTGTAACTTCCAGTGGCGTTCAATCTGGGAGGCAACATGCGACCTCCGAAGCTCCTGCTGGCTTTGGCTTTTTCTCTGGAATCGGGGGCTGTTTGTTCATCTGTATACACTTTGTTGGATCGCCAAGAGTCTCTGTCTGCTTTCCGAACTTCTCCGGACTCTGTGTACATTTCACCATTCTCAGATCCCTTCTGGCGACGTCTCTTGGGTAGTTCCTCATATTCAGATGCCTCACTCAATGTTTCACTGACATTACGCCTCCGGGGTTTGCCTCTCTGGAACTCCTCCACCTTGACAAGGTCCCTTGGGGGGGCTCGACCTCTGACTGTCCGCTGAGGGCCACTTCCACTGCTGCTGTTGTTGTTATAAGCCCCTCTGAGATTGTCTCCACTTCGGCCACCTCGGGTTCCGCCTCTAGAGCTGAACTCCCTGAAGCCTCGACTTCGGCCTCTTCCTGTTCCCCTCACAGCACCAAAGGCCTGTTCTTCATCAATGAAGATCCAGTTGTTGCGCCGTGGTACTTGTGGCTCACGAATTTCCTGGTTGTCTCTGGAAGGCTGACTCTTGCCAGTGTCCCAGGCACTATCCTTTGGAGAGTCATCACTTTGGGTGCTCAGAGGCCTTTCTGTTTTAGTTGGAGCTGGAGACTGACGCTGCCTCTCTTCAGGCTGTTTCTCAACAACAGGTGAAGCTGAACGCCTGTTGCTTGCAGGCTGGTTATCCTTCTTTAAGTCATAAACATTTGTAAGGACTTCTTTCTCCAGGCGGTATGGGACAGGCTTCTCTTCAGGCTCAGGTTTAGGCTTCTCATTCTCCTTCTCTTCTACTTTAAGAGCCTTAAGAACAGGTTTCTTTATTGGCCCAGTTCGACGAGTCAGAGTTCGCCCACTGTTCTCAGATGGCTGGCTGACACTACTACTACAACTGGAACTGGGTTCAGACCACTGGTTTTGGACACTGTTGGGTCCTCCATCTTTCTTCTGACTGCCATCTCTTTTCCAAATGTCTTTGGGGCCATCTGATGTCTCATCATGAGAGTCTGTGCTATCTTTCAGATACTTATCCCTAGAGTCCTGTTTCAGGTATTCACCATCTGCATGATGCTGGGAGTGGTTCTGAGCGGTGGTTAGTAAGCCTTGTTCATGGTGTTGGTGCTCCCGGTCTGGTCCTCTGCTTGGGTATGTGTGATGAGGGAGATTATCTTGCGGTTGGTCCAAGCACTCGTTGGCCTTATCTTCATAGGAGTCTTGTTGAGAGCAGGCCATGTCACTTCTGGGGAAAAAATAGAATTTCAACAGGTAAGGTCAGTGTCATTTTAATTTTAAAAAACATAACATAAATGTAACATGAGAAGATTATCATTTGAAAACTGTCATATTTCAAGCTTTTACAGAATAACTGACCTATCATCCCGCTGGCCACTGTTGGAATTTTCATGCTGCCTCTGGTAGGGTGGAGTGAAACTACGTAATGGGTAGCCATCTTGGTTCCACAGAGGACAAGGCTCAGTGGAAGGGGCTCTTCTCTCCTGGTGCAAACTGGAATGGCAGCCTTCATCAGAGCCAGGACTATTCAGGTGGTCTTGGTGCATCATAGGTTTCATCATTCCTGCTGAGAATAATTACAATTTAGATTTGAAAAAAAAAAAAAAAAATCATTTTATATGAAAGTCATCTGCTTTCAAAGTTGAAGTTTAGGGCTGCAGCTATCGAGTATTTTAGCATTTGAGTACTCTACTGAAAATTCCTTCAATGAACCGAGTACTCGGATAAAACATATTTTTGCTTAGTTAAAGAGCAATTATACATACACAAGAGGAAAGAAGGTATTTCACTTAATAATGAATGATCAATTGGTTTCCTTTTTTTTTTTTTTTTTTTTAGATAATTAATAGTTTTCTTATATTCATATTGTGCATAGCAACAAAATGTATTTTCTTGACTAGAAACATTTCCAGAGGCAAACACAAATAAAAATAAATAAAACACAAATAAAACAAATAAAATGTAATTACTTTCAACTTAGTATTTCTTATAAGTATCAAAAATATAAGGCATTAATAAATAAATTTAAAAAAAGGCATAAACATTGCCTTTTTGTTGTGCAACTTAACTTTGGCAGCTATAAGTTTAAGAATTTACAATTTAGACAGAACAGGAATGGGTTGTGGCAAATAAGAGGCAAGAACATGTGAACGGGAACTTGGAACGAGTCCATGCATGAACAGTTTTACACATTTCTGCTATATTCAGGAGAATCAAGGCAATGCGCCCCCCCCCCGGTCAAAACCTATAACCCCACACACACACATCCAGTTAAGTGATGATTCGCTTCATTTTTGCAAAAAGTAGTTGGATTTTGCCAAAATTAAGCCATGACAAAGTAAGAGAAAACTTTCATCAAGCCGTGCTCCATTTTGTCGGTGCTTTTGGGAAATTAACTGTACAAATCACGGGTGCACGGCTCACTGCCTACATCTATGCTTGTCACAATCGTAATAAACAGCAACACATTCAACAGGAACCATAATTAACAGAAACCTACCCCTCCACAGGGCTAATGTTATGTTACTAAGGTACACTAACGTTAATCTCATTGATTTCTACATTAATTTTATTTTATCTCAGCTCCTCTGCTCCATTCTGGGTGTCTTTGGAGAAGATGCATCAACATCACAGATGTGCTGTTGTGGTTTGGAAGGGCTGTATTACAACGGATACATGTCACGGTCTTCACCTTACTGTTGAGTCTGAAATGCTTCCACACTTTCGACATTTTCTGTCTTTATTTATTGTGTTTTTTTGTCTTTCGTCATCATTGTTGTATTCACTAGCCTCTTCCATCTTCCCGCTGTTCCAACCGAACACTTTCGGGTCCTCCATCATCTTCCTTTGCGTGTGATGTAAGCGTGTTGTGCCACATTAAGTAGTCTGTGTGAAATGCCGTGCTTTTGAGCTTCACAATTAAATAAGCGATTCCTCAAGGCAGACAAAATTCCTCAATCATTTTTTGTAATCGAGGTACTTGAATTACTCGAGGAATCGTTTCACCCCTATTGAAGGTATTTATATATTTGTTTTCTTCCTGGTATCTACCTGAAGAGTGAACTGCACTGGGATAGTAGTCCACAGGAGATCTTCCCTGGGTCATACGGGGATCCATGAAAGGAGGCATCATCATCCAGCGAGGATCAAAGCCAAGGACATGTGGGGGATAGTAACTGCGCTGGGTGTGGTTGGAGCCAGAGGAGGCAGGGTGACCTGACTGCTGCCAGTGCTGCATCTTGTACACTTGTTCCTGTGGAATGAAAGCAATGTAAGAAGATTATCTCAGATTAATGAATGTTAAATGAGTTAAGTGAATGCTTTCTATCCAATGAAATTCTAGAGGCCTTTTAATTCAAAGACAATTAGGTTTTAAATCCTTTAAATACATCTCAGTGCCTCTCAAGTTTTCAACCTTGTGAAACACCCGGCCCTGTTCTCTCAAAGCAGCAACTACAACATTAAGGTACTCAACTACAATTAGGATTTCACGGGTTAGAAAACCCATTAACTTGTAATCACCTGCTGGTGATGTGGTTGCTTTTGAAAGCGGGGAGGCATGGGTTTAGAGGCCTGGCGACCACTGCAGTCTGAAGGGGAGGAGGGCTCCTGGCTTTCATCCTCGCTACCTCGGTAGGCAGAGAAGCCTGGTTCGTCACGGTAACTATGGACAGATGAGTTCTCAGGAGGGCACTCGCTTCCATCTGAAAATTATTTCAAACAAAATATTCTATCAGATTTTTCATAATCTTGAAATTTCATATGAAATACTGGTTTCATATATTACTCTTTATAGTTTTCTTTTTTAACCTTTTATGCTGTATTGCCAGTTGTCATGGTGCGCTTTACTTGGATCCCGGATTGGGGACAATGGGGCATCCTTTCCCTCTCCATCTTTTTGATTTTCCTCTGTCCGGGATGACTGTCTTTCAGTCTTCCCAAACTTCTCATCCAGCTTTTTTAGTTTTTCAGCACATGCAGCTAAACGTTCCTCCCGGGCACGTCTCTCTTCCTCCTCTCGACGTCTGCGGGCTCTCTCAACAGCCTCAGACAGCTCAGCTGACACATATTTGGCCCTGGCTGGAGCCTGAGAGTGGCGCTGGTGATCTTCCTGTTCAGCTACTGGGTCACCTTGGTTCTTCTGCTGTGGCTGGAGATGGAATGGACACAAGTTTAAGTGAGTGTGTGTAAATGTAGTAGAGAAAAAAAATAATTCTGGACACTGAGGTGGCGCTGACATTCAAATATCTTGGTGTTCATCTAAGACAACAAGATGGACTGGTCCCTGAACACAGATGCGTTTTGTTGACAGGCACAGAGTTGGCTATTTTTCCAGAGGTGGCTCATGTCCTTTGATGTTTGCTCTAAGATCCTGTACATGTTTTACCAGTTGGTTGAAACCAGTGTTCTTTTCTAAGCTATAATTTGCTGAGAAAGCAGTACCAGACAAAAGGATGCAAAATGCCTGGACAAACTGGTGAAAAAAGCAGGTTTTGTTTTTGGAGAGATGCTGGAAACAATTGGGGACTGTGGTGGGGGGCATCTTGGAAAATCCAGATCATCCTCTTCATTCCATTCTGATAAACCAAAAGAGCAGCTGCAGTAGACAACTAACCTCATTAAAATTCAGGACTGAGATATAGAAGAACCTTCATGCCCACTGCCACCAGAATTTACAACACCTCACTCTAATGATTCATGAACTGGTGATTACTCATTCATTAATTCTGCTTTTTGTTTGGCTTTCCTTCCTTCTTTTATTGAGCTGATGAAAAAGTGAATTTCCCTGTGGGGATCAATAATCTGTTCATCTGTATCTGTAGTCATCCATAATATTTATTGGTTCACAAGATGTTGGATTAATTTCAATTGAACAAGAGAGAAATGGAAAACAAATTCACGCAACGTCAATGCAAGGCACACCCTATGAAAATTGTCAACTATTTTGTAAGTGGATGGACACTAAGAAAAAAAGTTAATTCCTCAAAGAAAAGTCTATATGGGATATAATTAAAAATTTCTATCAAAGCTACAGTAAAGCAGGGCCAAAATCTGTTACTACTAGGTCTATCACATCTTTTTCTCTTGCCAAGCAAGACGTATCCAAGTGCAAAGTAATGACACACATATCACTATGGTTACAGCAAGGTCATTTGTCCCAATTCACAATGGCAGCCTCACCTGGGGGAGTTGAAGCTGCATACAATCACTACTTTTCATACCATGTCCTGCGCAGTGTGATTTGAACACTCACTTGGGGGATTTACAAAGTTAATATGTTTAAATAGCAAGTTAATCTTAGAAGAGTAATCTCAAAAGAGCAGGATGAAAGTGGAAAAACACAATACCACAAATAGTTACCTGGTTGTCTGTAGAGAGGTATCTACCATTGGCCTTCCTGGGAGGCTCATGATGATGGTGTTGGTAGGGGTAACTGTCATCAGGGCTCTCCTGGGGGTAGGCGGCCTCACCTAGACTTAGGGAGGACTGGCAGTCACGCTGGTGTTCTTTCTCCCTTTCCCATTCAGTCCTACATGAAAAACAATATTCAAACAAAACAGCAGCCAAGCATTTAAAATAGTGATAATTTTCAAAAGCAATTTCAAACAGTTAAAAGAAAAGTGATCTGACCACATTTTGTTTTTGTCTCCAGGAGCGTGTTCTTCTTCATCATCACTGAATTTGAGCTTCTCACTATAATCAACTTCCTCATGAAGTCCTAAAAAATAAAACAAAAAAACCTGTCAACAGTGATAGTCACTGATTTTGAATAAATCATCATGTCTCCCAACCTCAAACAGCAGTTAATATAGCAGTCTGGAGACAACTGCTGTCGTGCAGTGGCAGGACTGTCATTCTCCTTCCATCCACTACCTACATTAAAGAACAACAACCTCTGAGCTTTTTTGTGTAGAGTTTGCATGTCCTCTGCATGCTGAACACAAGATGTTTACGTGGGGTTTCTCTGGGTACTCTGGCTTCCTCCCACTGCCCAAAGACATGCACCAATAGGTTAATCTAAATTGCTTGCCACCTGCCCGCCCGCCCGTCCGTCCGTCCATCCATCCATCCACTTCCGTTTATCCAGGGCCAGGTCGTGGAGGCAGCAGTCTAAGCAGGGATGCCCAGACTTCCTTCTCCCCAGACACCTCCTCTAGCTCCTCCAGGGGGATCCCGAGGCATTCCCAGGCCAGCAGAGAGACATAGTCTCTTCAGTGTGTCCTAGGTCTTCCCCGAGGCCTCCTCCCAGTGCAACATGCCCGGAACATCTCCCCAGGGAGGTGTCCAGGAGGCATCCGAAACAGACTTCCAAGCCACCTTAGCTGGCCCCTCTCCATGTGGAGGAGCAGCGGCTCTAATCAGAACTCCTCCCTGGTGAGCGAGCTCCTCACCCCATCTCTAAGGGTGCGCCCAGCCACCCTACGGAGGACACTCATTTCAACCGCTTGTATTTGGGATTTTGACTTTTCAATCATGACCCAAAGCTCATGACCACAGGTGAGAGTAGGAACGTAGACTGACTGGTAAATTGAGAACTTTGCCCCTCAGCTCAGCTCCTTCTTTACCACGACAGACCGATACAACACCCGCATCACTGCAGCCTCTGCACCAATCCGCCTGTCAGTCTCACGTTCCATCCTTCTCTCACTTGTGAACAAGACCCTAAGATACTTGAACTCCTCCACTTGGGGCAAAGACTCTCCACCGTCCCAGAGAGGCCAGACCACCTTTTTCCGGTCGAGAACCATGGCCTCAGATTTGGAGGTGCTGATCCTCATCCCATTCGCTTTGCACTCGGCTGCAAACTGCCTCAGTGCATGCTGAAGGTCCAGGTTTGATGAGGCCAACAGGACACCATCATCTGCTAAATTGCCCATAGGTGTGAATGTGAGAGTGAATGGTTGTTCATCTATAAACATCAGCCCTGCAATGAAGTGGCAACATTTGCAGGGTGTACCCTGCCTTCGCCTGACACGTAGCTGGAAAAGGCTCCAGTACTCCCGCGATCCTCTCCAGAATAAAGTGGATCAGAAGGTGAATGAATGAACCTCCAAGCTATAACTGCACCCTGAAAATAGCAAGTTTTGACAAAGACACACTGGTTTGTATGAATTTAATTGTTTTACCAGCACTAAGCACTTCCTTGAGTACATGTTTCATCAAAACAACTTCTCTCCCATCACTATTTTACAAATGTAATGTTGCAGCATCCTGCACTCCAGCCAAGAACTAACAAAACCAGAATTTTTTTTACTGCCATTCCTGAATGATAGACTCTACTCTTGAGTATTAATACTAAAATTTATATAAGACATAACCACAAGATAACAACAAATATGTGTAATGAAAACAGATTAAGCTATTTATTATGTGAGTGTGCTTGTGTGGAACTGTAAGGAGTAGGGATGTATTCATCCATTTGATGAATATGCCATTTGGCTCAAGCTGGGCCCAACGTATTCATCTCACTCCTACAAGTGTGTTGCAATCATCTGTCTGTCCATCTGAATATGTTAAAGAATGTATTAATATGCTCAAAACAACCTGGACCTTATTGAATATATTCAGCAAGACTTCAAGCAGTTGGGACTGAAATGAGCCAACCTCATCTGAATACATTTTCAGGAACTTTGATGTGCAGTGGAAACATAAACCACGCAAATTACCAGGAATTCTTTTGCCAGGTAAATAAGTTCCTGGTAATAAAAGTTCAAGGGAATCTGGTGGAAAGGGGGCTTTTGGTTAAAATTTGTAGAAGAATGGGTTAAAGTGCTACTAACCAGCCCATCCGTCTTCACAGTCATTGTCGAGCTCGTCCAGATCTTTCAGGTCCTCAGGGTTGATGATGGCTGGCCGAAGCGGTCTGTCACCTGGCCTGCGAATGGGTTGAGATGAGAGTCGAGGTGGAGCGCGAACAAAGCGGTTCTCTCTCCTTACATCGCCACTGCAATCAGAACAAAAAAGAAAATTAGCAACCGTCAGTTGTCAAAAAACTCTTTGACAAACTGTTTGAAGGAAAAACGGGTTCTCACTGTGCATGTACTTACTTGACTAGATCAGGTTTGGCATAGCTCTGCCTGAAAGTGGGTTTAGTATCAAATCGGGCTGGGGCTGCAACAGTGGTAGGGGCGTGGTCTGTACCTGGGGCTTCACGTGTCTCTTTAGAGCACATCTGTAAACAGCAGGATGGAAAAGTGAACTACAATAAACAAACAAAAGAGTGTAAGCTATGTATGGCTGTAACCAAAAACTGCTGTGGGATGTCTTGGAAGTTGTGTTCGTACTTCATTTAAAGTAGTAGTCTAAGTAAGTCCTGAGTTGCATATACTTACAAATGCAGGCAACATGTCATGATAGACAGCAGTTGAAGTGTGGTGGAGCTGGTACTGCAGAGCAGTAGGGACGGTTGTTCTGCGAACAGGCTGGGCGGGTCGCAGCGAAGGCTCTTTGGGATCCAGACTGGGTGTTTGAGCTACGACTGTGGTGGAAGTGGTGGTGGTGCCAGTGGCAGAGGGGGGGTGGGATGAGGCTGGTGGGGTACCGGTCTCACCCAGGGCAGTGAGCTTTCCCTCAGGATCTGCTGGCAGGCTGAGGGTCAGGGATGAAGGTTGAAGGTTCCTGCCACCACCTTCCCTCCAGCTCGTCACATCTTCAAATGAAGAGTTATGTATACATTTTTAGTTCATGTGAACAAGAAATCACAAATGTTATGTTACTTTATAGGGACTTAAAAAGGCCCTTTACCATCCATGAACAATGGGTTGTAAACACACTACCTTTACCTGCTACCTTCTGCCACTATGGAATTAGTTTCTTTTGGTTTATCACATGATCTTTTATTTTCTTAGCATTACTGGTAGCTCTTGACCAAAACCTTGCCAATTTGGTAATTAGCTTTCCAAATGTTATTTGCTGATCTGTAGGAGTATTAGCCAGCTCCTGAGCTGGGAAATGGAGCCTTACTCTGGGGGCGGAGGCTTGGTCCGGGCCCATACGACGGATCGAAGCCGCTTCTTTCCTTGCCAACCCTGTCCTGTTCTCCAGCTGCCTTCAGTGTGGGAAATTCCTCGTGAGAGAAGGGCTGAAGTCGGTTTGAGGCCCTTGAACCTGATGTTGTGTGTTAGTAAGTGGCACAAAACACCATTATTATGATTAATTAGAAAAATACACTATACTGTATTAACTGGTAAATACACATCGGGTCAAAATAAGGGCCATATGCCTCACACATCTCGCCCTAAATTATAACAAATATACAAACATAGCAGTGACTCACCATCTTGCTCTACTCCCTTTCCATTTAGCTGGGCCCATTGCTTTGGTCCACCTGTGTTTGTGTTCTGTGGAAACAGAAAAAAATCAAGGTCAGTCTAAAAGTTGTACCACTCTTTTTCTGCAAAACTAACTACCTTAACCAACATTATTCCTATATAAAATATCAAATATAATTAATTCCTCAGCTACTTTGGAAGCAGACCTATCATTGTTCAAGGGCTTAACTTTAGAAAGTGTTAGCTTTTTAACCTCTGCAAAGAGGGTAAGAAACTCTATAAAGACAGTATTGAAATCACTGTCTGGTCTGATTGACATAAACAAGAGGTTTTCAACTTTTTGATGACTGCAAATTTACACTACTCCTATAACGACGTACTGCAGTCTGAGCACCCGTAAT
>JAPQRP010000005.1:50390500-50402453 GCA_037367295.1 Apogon hyalosoma
CAAGAGTAACTGGAGGTAAAAAGCTTCTGCTTTGAAAACAGTTATTAGACCACCTGTGATTTTTGTGAGGAAATTCAGTTCTCCTTCTAAGTGGTTCAAGGATTATTTCCAGAGTCGCACATCCTACATCTGATGATCACACCATGATGGGATGTGTGTTTATTGATCTGATTCCAGTTTCTCATAACTGACACTACATTTTACAGCCATGAGACATAGTTTTAGATCAGCTGCACTATGTATATTAGTTACACAACATAAACATGACCACTGTGTGGTCAGCAGTGAAAACATTCCCATCACAACACAGTGCAGAGGAGCCATGTCCTCTAGGGGGAGCTCCTGCCTTATGTTTTTTTTTGGGTTTTTTTTTCAACTGTGTTCCAGCAAAGCTGCAAATACAGTTAGTAACACATCAGTTAGTTTTAATTATATGTAACAAATTTGACAATTAATGGCAAATGTCTGCAGTTTATTTCTGTTCATACCCTTCAAGGGGAGATAGGGACAGGCTCACATGTAAAAAAAAAAAAGTATTAAAGTTAATACATGTGTTTGATGCACAAAAACTATATGAAGCATATCACAAGACACAGTTGAGTTGGGACAGAAAATGCAAAATATCAAAGAGAAAACTAATAATAAAAGTATCCCAGCAAAGTACCCAAATTTCTCTAATTCAATCCATCAACAGCAGAAAAGATGCAGACGTTAAGACGATTCATGCCAATGGTCCTGAGGAGACTTAAAATGGAGTTTTTGGTTTAAAATAAGCTGTGAGACATTATCATTTAAAGCATACGTTTACTGCCATCTGATGATGGCCTGAAGGCTGTTGAGTCATCTGTTTCTGGTTGGGGATGATCAGACTTCACCTGGAGTCACTGCGTCTCTGTTTTAACAGTAGTTTGGACATGCTCCGATCATGACTCAACAGCTGGACGTGTCTGGTGACACAGCCCATGTGAACCCTCAGATCATCAGAAGTTAGGCACTGGACTATTTGGTGCTTGTGTCAGGCCTTGATTTGGGCCTTAAGTCAAAAAACCACTCTATTCTGAAAAATAAGATGAGGAAGAGTGTCAGAGAGCGTCACTTTCAGCTGCTTCATCTGTGTTTTTGTGTGTTCTATTGTGAGCCTGTATCGACAAAAATCTACATCATTTAGAAGATGTGTTTACTAAAACCACAAGTTATTGTGTCCGTTTGTCATGTATTTCCTATATTTCCTGAACTCCACTGAACCTGAGTCTCCTTTTCCAACCCTCCAGAGCTCTTGTATATTAAAGCCAGTTTCTGTTCCTTCGGTCTGAACGGTTTCATGTTGCTGCTGTTGTTGCTGTTTCCTCTGAGCCAGTTCTGTTTAGTGTGACAGGAAACTGTGTCAGAAACAGGGTGAAGAAAAAAAATGCCTTGATCACAATGAGAGAGTTGTATCAGCGCGTGAATGTTTTCAGCTGCAACTTGACCTGAAAAATACCACAACAAGCCAGGAATCAGTCACTGAGCAACGGTGTAGAGAATGTTCCATTTAAGTTCTCACTTCAATATAATGAGTGAAGGAAATGAATGTCAAAGTCAAATATACAACAGTTTTTCTACCTGTTTTTTTTTTTTTTAAAGACAAACCTATATTTAGGTGGGTATTTATTTTTCTGACAGCTTTTTACTTGAGCTTCCTGGATATGAACACAGGTATCTGTTCAATCTGCTCCTAATATCAACTGAGTTTAATATAAATAGTTGGAACAATGACTTAATAAAGAAAATTCTGTGATGAAAACTAGTCAGACATGACAGAACCCTGCCCCCAAAGGTCAGATCAACACACTGAATAACTGCACTGTGTTGATATGATGTAATTAATCCCTTTGCCATTAAACTATATTCACACCTTTGAATTCACTTTTCTGTCATGACTTGTATTAAAGTTACTTATGTTGAACTGGATCCTTTCAATATCAGTGACAGTGAGAATAAACAGGTGTAGAAAGAATGAAGAATGAGTGTAAAAAACAAATTTATATCATTTAATTTCTAAATTTAACCTTTATTTAACCAGATAAAAGCTCATTGAGATAGAAATGTCTTTTACAAGGTTCTCCCCTTAGGTTTCTCTTTTCCCACTGGGTTTTTGGAGTTTTTCTTTGCTGAGAAGGAGGGTCTAAGGATGGTGGATGCCCAGGACATTAATCCATTTCCTTCATCTATTGTTTATTTGACTGTTGTTTGCTTTCATATCCACCTAATTCTGTAAAGCCCTGTGAGGCAACCTTACTGTGATAAGGGCCCTACAAATAAAACTTAACTGAATTGTTTCCACGGTAACTATGGAGCCTCTGAACATCCAAATGGGTCATATCTGATGACCAATAAAAGACGACGAACTGTATTTTTTACCAGTTATTTACATGTATTGATAGGATTAATAGTTTAAGTCATTAAACATTATAGATGAGTAGATGCTTTTGGATGCCAGTGCATGTTTGGGTCTTAAAAGATCAGTGATAACGATAAAAAAAAAAAAAAAATCTGAAATCTGAACTTACTGCGCCAGGAACAACCATCAAATATGTCAGATTGTTGGGAGACAGGTTCTCAGATCTGGATTGTCTTCAGCGTCAGACACAAATGCATCGTGTTGATATTTTTTTTTTGTAGGATTTGTGTGATTTTTGACAAAATGACAGCAATTTCTATAGACACCCTACCTAATCTTACAGGACTGAGATACGAAACCTCTTCATGTGTAAAACTTTCAAATGGAAACAGATTTAATGCTTGCACTTTTTAGAACAAGAACATAAAAGCTACAACAGGAACTGAACTGAATCATATTTATACTTTAAGTAGATTTCAGAGCCTTTACTTTAATACTTTTACTTCAATAGTTTTCGTGTGTCAGGGTATCAGTATCAGTATCAGTACTTCTTTTTGGGTAAAAACATACTGTAGGTACTTCATGTACCTTTACAACCTCTGCATGTGATGCCTTAAACTCTATGTGTATGTAAAGTTTTCCATTAAACCAGTAAAAGCTGCAGTTGCACAGATCATCACATTCACAGGCATGAATTATACATCAGTTTATGTTTGATGTTTTCTTTAGTTTTTCCCCTATATGGAAACTGGACCAATTTATCTTTCAAGACAACACTGTAAAATTAACATTACAGATGTGAAAACATGTTGGTTGTTAAACTTATTAACATTCTAATAGCAGTCCATAAAAAATAGAAGAGGGTTTTACTGACAAGCCACCTCATTTTATTAGTGCAATGAAAAGAAAAAGTAAAAACATGATCTATTCCTGTATAGAACAAACCCTGTTAATGTACACAAAACTGTATTTACACACAAAACCAACAGTATTTTTTCCATCTGATATTTTTGCTTAAAACATCTGCATGCCCATATACATTTACACACTTACAAACACACGTCATTTCACTGCCAAATAAACCTTAACTTAACTATCTGTAAAATCAGCAAATCAGTATCGAATATATGCCATAATGTTGTAGAAGACCCTGAGGTAAAAGACCCTCAGGTTCAAGAAAAAAAACTGGCATGTTTAAGGAAGTTATTTTCACCCTTCAGGAGAAAAAAGAGAAACAAGTAAATTCAGCACATTCAGCAGTAAATTCTGAGTAGAGTTTGACAGATTTCAAGTATTTCACAAACTCAACAGTGGAAACAAAAAAAAAAAAAAAAAAAATGGAAACAATAAAAGCACAAGTATTTCACAAAGTAAGAAAAGAGGAAGAGGAAAAGCAAAAGAAGAAGAAGGTTTGGTAAAGAGGAAGAGGCACAATGACTCAAGAAAAGGCTTGAACTGACAGAGGTTTCCATCGACTACAATGTCACACCAGACACAAACCAGCGCTGCCATCGTACCGCCATCGTACCGCCAACGTACTGCCGATGTATTGCCAATGTATCACCATTGTATCGCCAACGTACACGTTTGTTTTCACTCAGGTTCACAGCTTTAACTGAAATGAAAGAGCAGCAGAGGGGTGTGTGTGCGTGTGCATGTGTGCTTGTGGCTGAGGATCGGTGAAGCATCATCAAAGGTCTTGGATAAAGCCTTGAACCTGCATGTTTTGTCCAGTGCTGCACATGCACATCAGCATCTGGATGCAAATATTATCATCTCACAACCTGCAATAAGGACATCTGACTGATGCTCAAACAACCTCCCTTAAGTCCTTGATGCTCGGAGCATTTCCAGAAATGTATTTGAAGTTTCCTGTTTTGAAGAGTGGAAGATTAGAAAAAATTTCCTTGATTTTAAGTGAAAGTGGAAACAAGATGTGCTTCTTCTTCTGCTGTGTTTAAGTCATTTTTAGCCTGTAGCTCCGCCTCTGATGTCACCACACAGGTTATTTCCTTCAAACCTATTTATGGAAATGCACAGATTTGTCTTTTTTTTTGCGGCTTTTAAAAGTTTGCTTCAGATTTACTTGTTATTTTCTGGAATCAAGGCTACTGCGGGATCACAGACTATCAAATCAGTTTTTTTTTAGTGCAGCCTCAAGCTCAGAAAAAGGGGCTCCAGCTGAGTGTGCTTATGGAGATCAGTTTCTGACAGGTGCTTGACGACAGCCACACCGTCTCCATCAGGCTGAAGTGGAGCATGCCCAGAGCGAAGCCACACACCATGTCGGTCAGGTGGTGTTTCCCAAGCACCACCCGGGACATGCCCACCAGGAACGCCCACAGCACCAGCAGGATGCGGAGCGGCACCGCCAGGACCAGGTGGGACAGGAGGAACTTGGACACCATGGCGGCCCGGCTGGCGTGGGCGGCGGGGAAGGAGTACACGTCCATGGCCACGCAGTCCAGGAACCCAGGTGTCATTTCCCAGGGTCCTCTGCGCTTCACCAGCCTCTGAACTCCAGCAACTGTCATGACATCAAGGAGCAGAGCTGTGGCAAAACATAAAAGAACAATCAATCTCCCTGTCATTGCACTAATCCAGTTTGTAAAAGTAGATGAACGACAGAAAATCACAAAAAGAAAATTACCAACGATCATATGAAGCTGGAAAAATCATTTCGTATTATATTGTTATATGCATTCAAACTGCACATACTGTTTTACTGTACTGTACATACTGTGTTTTTACACTTCTTTTCTATATATGATGTACATAGTCTTGATGTACATATTCTTTAGTGTTTTTAGATTTTTATGTAGCCAAGAACTACCTGTAATATAAATTTAGTTATGTGCACATAACGATAAAAAAAAACATTCTTGAATCTTGAATAAATTTGGGAATATTGAAATGCTGTGTTACAAATCACATGAATTCTTCACATATCACAGATGCAGAAATAAGAATGACATAAGACAACACACACCAACATGGAGGAGAGTTAATGTGACAGAAAAGGTACATTCTGAACAGGATATGGCTGAATTTCCAAATAAAATATGAAAACAATCAAAAGTCATGGAATAAAGATCAATATAGACAAGTTTCATGTGGCGTCCATTTAACTCTGACATGTCATGTTGTTCTGTTCAATCCATGAAACCATCATAATGTCACTGTTTAACAACTGATCAGTGATTGAAAAGACAATGGATGGTGAAAATCCAGAGGAACATCAGGCCATATTTTTATTTCATCAGTCTTCATCAGACTCTTGGATGAGAAACGTTTTCAAAAGAACAGAACCAGACTGGTTAAACTTCAAAAACTACTGAAGAAATGAAAACGTACACAGACATAGGCCATATTTCAAAGTAAAACACATGTTTGGTTTGGATCCATAAACTACTGCAAGAAAACATCTCAAACTAGCATTGACCTGCTATCAGGTTTACCGTACTGTAGCGCTTACATGGTGATGACAGGAAAGGCTTCTTTGTCTCACACATTTGACCTGAACACAGTGATTGGACACATTTTTGTGTTGGGTTTAATGTGTATGAACATAGAAATGTGTGTTTGACTTACTAACAGCCACTAACCCCCCCATCCCCGAAAAAAAATTGTGATGGGGATGTGTGTAGGTTATTGTATAACGCACACATAACATAAATGTATTGGATCTAGAGATGAGTTAAAGGCAGAAGACAAATTTCGGTGAGTGGTGCATGTGCATGTTTACTTGTGTGAACTCCTACTGACAAAATAAAGATTCTTAATTTTTAATAAGTAACACAACATACCTGTTTTCAGAGGACATGGTGGGTTATATAGCTCAGTTAGTTAGCTCAGGTTAGTAGGTAAAGCCCCCCATACCTTATCATTGGCCACCTGGCGCCCCCCCAAAAGCAAATTTCCGAAGGTTGTGTGTGTGTGTGTGTGTGTGTGTGTGTGTGTGTGTGTGTGTGGGTGGTGGTGGTGGGGTTGAGACCAGATGTGAGTATGTGCCTCGGTCATACGTTGAACACGGTCTCCTTACACTGGGATGGGGGGGTGAGTGATGTATAATGCTGTAATGTACAACAGTGACTAATGCCCCCCCATTTGTGCCTGAGCGCCCCCCCTGTCAGCTTTCTCCTTCCAATGTCCCTGAAGATGTCCCAACACCCCCCTGTTGAGAAACACTGAGTTTGAGTAATGTCCCTTCATGTTACCCTTAAAGTTTCTGAGCCGAGTGAGAAGACACCAAGACATTTACATGTTTAATTAAAGGTTTTACCTCCTACTTTAAAAATACATGAGTATATACTGTATTTCAGAAGTGTGGCTCTGCTACTGTATCACACATGCTTTTAAATGGTAATTTTGCTCCTAAACAGCCAGTGGGCTAATGTTAGCTGCTGTCTAACAGTAGCTCATGGGTTAACAAATGTGATATTTTACCAAAGGTACTCAGACCAAAGATGAACAGTTCAAATGTCATTTCACCACAGATGAAAACATAGTGGCTAACTGACCACGTGGATCAGTGTGAGTAAATGGTATCAGGTCTCTGACATCCTGAACATTCTGCTTATGTTTACAACATTAGTCTTAGAGTTCAGCCATGATGGAAGAAATGAGTGTCACATCTGATGAGTTTGTTATTTCTGACTTCAGTTTCGACAATATGAAGAGGTGAAATAATAATAATGTTTATTTGGTCCCTGGTTTGACTTCATGACGGACAATAAAGCTGCTGTAAATGGGCTTCACCTATTGAAACATCTCAAACTCACTTTTCTCACAAAACCATCATTTAGTTTTTTTTTTTTTAAATTGTATCAAGGATAAACTCTGGTTTCTATTCCTCTTTAACATGAAAACCTCTAGTTTTACTTTAAAATATGGCCTGATGTCCATCTGTACTTTCACTATTCACTGTCTTTTCTTTTTCAGGAAGAAGTGAAATAGTAATGATTTGACAAATTTCCTATTTTTATGTAACTTGATCACAGTTGTGTGACATTACTCAGACTGAAAGACACCTAAAAATGCCTAGGTTACAGTTTGATTATGTTTAGGGTTAGGAAAACAGGGGTAAAATCTAGAAAAAGTAAGTTGACGACAGAAAATGTTCATATAAACACAACACTACACCAATGGAGTGGGGGGATTTACCTCCCCCCCCAAAAAAATAAAAAATAAAAATCAAAAACCGGTATCTGTGACCACGGCACTGATGAATATCTGGAGTCCATCCCTGAGGCCTTCAACAGCAGCTCAATGGCACTAATGTGCAAATGCTAATGCTAATGCTAGGTACTGTGTGATACATAAAATGCAGACTAAATTCCCCACATACTTCCATAATGCCAATCCTTTTTCCTTTTTCCTCAAGTCATTTTGGTCTCATCTGTTTTATTTGAACCGTCTAAAAACTGTTCATGTCATTTGCTCTTTTTTGATGACATCAACAGTTTGACTGAGTTAATGAGCTACGGATCAGCTGTGGCTCGTCCATGACCTCTTGAAGACCCGCCCCTTTTGTCCAAACATGGTCCTAAACATAGTGACTGCTGGCTTCAGAAACCAGTAGGTGATGTTGTGATTCTTCAGTAATTCATTCTACAGTCCAGGGTCAGGACCAGGCAGCAGAATACAACAACACACATACACACAACTCGGATGGATGTTATCTTTTGGAAAACAGTAATTGTGCTTCACATCATGAGAAAATATCCACCATGTGAAAACAGTCCGTGTCCATGGTATGGTTATTATACAACAACCACTGTTCTGTGATACTCCACATACACCATGACAGAAGACTTTGCCCCCCCCCCCCCCAAAAAAAAAAAAAAAAAAAAAGTGTAATGAACTTGTACAGTCAGTGGGGTTTTTCATATAAAGCCTTAAAAAAAACAAAACAAAACTGAAGGCTATTTTAATTTATGTACTTTGGGAGAATAATTATACTAATAACTAGAGTAATGTGAAATACAATACCATTTGCATTTGCTTTGAGTCTACATCCCAGACATTTGCAGTTGCCTTTGAGGCCCAACAGCCAAAAATACTCCATGCATGGCCGTCTTTAACTCCTCTTCTGGTCGTCCATTTTTACACTCACTGACCCTGGGCTAAATCACCGTCAGCTGTCGGACATATTGGTTATGGAGCCCTAATTGTCATTCTTGTCGCCCACTCCCTGTCTTAACAGGCCCATTATTTTAACTTCTGTTCCAGCTCTTTAAGACAGACTTGGCGAAGCAGAATCATTTCTGTGTCCAGTCCACTTGAAAGAAAGGAAATCTCAAGGCTAAAGGGGCAGATGAAGGGGTGCTGGATGGGGAAAGACGACTGGCAGAGGGTGGACATGAACGAAAACGACAATGGAAACAGTCAGATGAGAGACAAGGCAGTTGCGGTGTTTTACGTTTTAGGACTGACGGCACATCTACAGTCAGAACAATGGAAGTGTGTACAGAGTCACACATGGAACTACAGCGTCCAAAATACAACAGGCCAAAACACCAGTCACCAACTTTTTCCTACAACAAACTAATACGACTGGATTATAAGCACAGTGATGCATACTTTTAATTAAGTATTTTCAAATACAAGGGCAGAGAAAACCTAGAACAAGGTAATGGTTTTAAGTAAAGGATTTAAAGTTGACAAGCCTGTCTCTAATTAAATTTAACAAAACCACTGAGCTGATTACAAAAAGTTTATCATTCCTTTTAATTTTTGTCCTAATGTGTGGCTGTAAAAATTAAAGGTGAAATTCTATATAAACCAACAACAATGTTATTATTAGACACATTCTCAAAGGTGAGAGATTTTGGGAGGTTTTCAGAAATACACTGAATTCAGAGTAATGGTCAGATAAAAAAAAAAGCAAAAACAACAACAACGGGGTCCTTTTTGCACATTATATTTCTGCAGCATCCACGGGGCATTTAAAGCTATATCTAAGAGAAGAAAAATGAAAAAGACAGATGGCTTCGTAGAAACTGAATAACCACAAATTGCATGGAAGAAGAAACTAGAAAAACCCTATTATAGAAGAATAACAGGAGAATAACAGAAGACTTCAGCTGATAAAGAGGGAACATCCTCTGCACAGTCAAGGTCTGCATTTGCAGCCTCTCACACTATTTAGTCTTTTAGACAGAACAGTGTTACTGTTTAAACCAGCATTAAACATATGATCATAAAACACGCAATGAAAACAGTACATCCTGACAGACTGGTCTTATCAGATTATTTGTTTCTTTATTTGTTTAGCAGCATTAATTCCAATTCCATTCCACATTTTCTCTGACAGACCTCAAAACACTACAAATGATCCTAGAAACAACAATTCATAATGATCTGGCATTTGGGACTAAACAATGTCCTGAACACAATACAACTGTGTCCCAAATCCACAGATTTACAGGCTCGCAATGAGACCTCGGTGTAACTAGCCAACAGATTTGCACTAGTTTTTGGTCGATAATCTGAGTTTGAGCCGATGCTGCATGTACATGAACACGTGTATAAACACATACTCACAAACACTCAGAGTTTTTCTCCAGCCTCTTAAATGTTTGATTTAATGCTGCAGAAAGATGTGAAAATTCAATATGCTGCACAACTTCTGACCTAAAGAGTCTTAAACATGTCAACACTGATTTTTACACAAGAGACAACTGTTACAATAGAAGAACGGAACAGAACAGAACAGAATAGAACACAGCCACACAGCCTAGTATCATGTCATTATTTACAATAAGCTATGCCGTATTCAAAAGGTGTATAGATGCATAAAAACACGAGTTACACAAACCGCACTATCTTTAAACATTTTAATTCATGAATTAATTATTCATAAAGAAAAATGATTAATAAAGTAGTATCTAACTATATAGGATAGAAGTATATAACTAAAAATGTAGAACTTATAATATTATTTGAAACATACAGAATTGTACAACGGTGTAAGTCCACAATCACCACTGTTGGTGTTTATGTACTATGTAGTGAGTATAAATATATGTGTACACATACGTTCACACGTATGTATACACATATGTGTATATGTGTGAAACTACAGGACTGAATGGCAAAAGTCAGTATTTAGCATCCCCTCTGTTCATATGATGAAGTGTAGACAAAACAATAGAACCATTTGACATGTGATGAGTGAAACATGGTGTAAAACAGCAGATTAGTGCAGTAAATCTCCTATTGTCTGAACAGAACTGTTAGGACATATAAGACCAGTTCAGAAGGAGGTCAGTGTAAATACTTGGCCCTTTGGTTTGTAGAGGCTGACAGTTTAGCTGCTGTTTATCCTGGTTGTATGTTGAGAAGTGCCTTGATCATTATAACCTGGGTAAAAGAACAAACCTACGGTGGCCTGGATATTTTATACAGGACTGTGTAACTCTACCTTTGTGTCACTGCCTTATCAGGAGGATTAACCCTCAAACCCTGAATGCTTTCTGTTCTAGATACTTTCAACATATAATTTCTCCTGATTTTCTGACTGAACTGGAACTATTCCCAAAAATACTATTCAGAGAATTCTCTTCTCTCTCTGAAAAATTAATAACAATTAATGACATATGACAAAAATGTTGGCCCTGAATTGAGAAAATCTTCAATGTTTTGGTGTAGTATAAATAAATAATTCAATAAATAAATGAAGCTGATATCTGACAATAGGTTTTCCTTTTTTATAAGGTTTTTTATCAATAAGGGGACTAACTATTGCTACTAGACTGTGTTAGAAGAAATTGTCAAAAATGTGATGATTTGTCTTCAGTGTTAGTTGTAATCTTCATGTTGTTCATGCTTTCTCATGTTTTGAACATGACTGAAAGGGTTAAACACATAAAGGTCTGTGGTGATCCAACACCTGACTGACAGGACAGGAGAAAACACCAGATCTGAATTTACCTGAGTGCACCTGGATGTGACGCGCATGCGTGCTGCACTTTTCTGGGGGGTATAGGGTGTGTGTGTGTGTGTGTGTGTGTGTGTAAGGGGGGGTGGGGGGGCTGTGTGGTGTTGTGTTGAGTGTCGTTTACCCATCAGCAGGTTGACCAGGACCTCCTGTCCTGCCAGGGTGTTACTCCTAGTCAGACACAGGATCGTGCCAATGATCCACGTGATGCCGTGGCCCGTGAGCGCCAACAGGGCGACCATGGAGCGGCAACCCCCCCAGGACGACGAAGTGTAGGCGCACACCCCCATGCGCTTGGACAGACAGATGTCGATGGCCAGGAGGGAGTTGATGGCGATGCCCTTAAAGGAGGGGTTGAGCTGCATGCAGTCCTCCTCCGGCATCCTCCCGGGCTCCCTCCCGGCCTCCCTCCGCTCCTTCCCGGGGGTGTCAGCCGGCTCTTCGCTCGGCTGAGGCTTCATCTGAGCAGGGCGCCTCGGTCCGGAGCCTTTGCTGTCAGGGGGGCCCCCCCGGACCGGCTGGTGGTTCAGGGACATAAACTCGGGTCTGCTCAGGACGCTGTTCCTCTCCCTCGTCCTGGATCTGACGTTGTTAGTCGAGGGCATTGTTTGGGTTTTTTGGGGGGGCGGGCG
>JAPQRP010000005.1:50404563-50414764 GCA_037367295.1 Apogon hyalosoma
ATTTGCACAGATATTTAGGTTATATCCCTGCTAGTAAAGAAGAGTTAATTTAATATTTTCATTATTTAAAAATATAGATGTAAATGGAGAGAATAGATGCCCTTTCATCGACAGCCTACATGTCCCAGGATGCACTGCGCTCAGACCGGAAGTGTCGTATCAGAGACACTTATAAAGCTGCTTCCCAGGCTGAAGCAGACCAATGCGTACGGGGTGAACCTGCTGAAGCTGAGAAATGACAGAATGTACAGGAATTTAGTCTGAACCGCATCCATCCGGGTTCACGCACGCGCACCGGGGACGCGGATCAGGGGTCGGACTATGTGACTGCTGGCATTTGTCCTTTTCTTTCAAAGCTGCACACATTTTTTTTAATTATTATTATTATTATTATTATTTTTTTTTTTGTTGGTTTTTTTTTCTAAAGAATGGATCCGGTGAAACGGGTGCTGAAGTTGACCCGGTGTCCTCCGCCCCGGTTCCGATCCAGGACCAGGGTTCACTGACGGCCGTGGAAATGTTACCTCTGGGGGGAATAACCGTCAACGGCGGCGGCGGCGGCGGTGGAAGTAGAAGTAGAGGAGAAATAACGGGAGCGGGTGTGAGAAGATAACGGAATTACCCCCGTGTGACCGAGCAACTGTGTGTCCAGTCCGAACCCTGACGGAACCGGACACTGTCCAGTCAATAGTTTATAGGTAGACGTTCATCTTGAGTTTTGCATGTTGTTTCACAGACGAAAGCTTAAAGTCACGCAACTGCACCGCATGAACCCTTAATCTGAAGATTGTCCGGCGAAAAAACGCACAGTAAACATTTATAATCACACTTTTTTTTTTTTTTTTTTTGCTTTTATGATGAGCTGAGACAGATGCTGAGGCGGATTAAATGGACATCAGTTGCTGTTGCATTTTTCTTTTCTTTTTGTATTCTAGTTGGACATAATAGTGGGAGGATTAGACTGTAATGGCATAAACAGAAAACACCAGGCGACCCTCTGACGCCCAGGTGTAACTCTAGTAGTTTTTGGTGAATTATTCAGAGCCTTCTCTAATTGACGCGAACCTTTTACGCACGTTTCCAATGGATGCACGTTGGCGTAACGGTCCCGTCCTCTCCCTCAGTGGAAACGACAGTCCGCTTTCCAGGATGTGTTTTTAACTTCACAGCATGAACACCTCAGGATTAGGATAAGTAAGGTTACCTGCACCTGTGTAGTCAAGTTGCATTACGCACCGGAAAGCATGCGCTATGGAGATGCTCTAGGCCCGTGGTCCGCTTCTGTGTGACAGTAGTTTTGGATCAAAGATGCATGGCAGTCTGCTATAAATACACGCTTTTTATTCTGCTAAGCTATTTCTGGCCAACAATGATGTGGATCCAAGTGTGGTGACTTTTCCTCCCTTCTTCCTCTTTTTCTTCTTGCCTTGTCCATGCGTCTTTCTCCTCCCTCTCCAGACCTCTGGGCCTTGTTGTGGATTGTGTTGCTATTTAATGCAATGGGCTGCATCCAGAGTATCAGGTGTAAGCCGAAGAGTTTCCGAGACAGTATCATCGTCCTGGAGGTCAACACTTCCATCGACTCCAACCCGACCAGCATCGACGAGTCCTCCAGCGTGGTTCTGCGCTACAGGACGCCGCACTTCCGAGCCTGCGCCCGGGTTCTGGTGCCGCCCGTGTCCGCTAAAGAGACGTGGACCATTGGCTGGATTCAAGCCTGTAACCACATGGAGTTCTACAACACATACGGAAACAAAGGGATGTGAGTACCAGCATGGGCAGGGGGTGTCATGTTGTTGTTGTTGTCATGAACACTTAGACACAGATGTGAAGAACATATGGACTTTGACATCAGCACAGAGCAGCAGAATGTCCTGAGTCTGGAACAGAAATGACAGAAATACATGTGAATTAAAGTTAGTGAAGTTTACTGACAGTTTTACATGTGAGCAGCCTCAGTTCAGGTCATAGATGAAGTCTGACTAAACATGGACAAACACGTTCACATCAGTCCACGGAGAAAAATATCAAACCCTCAGACTTTTAGCCCTGAGGGACGTGTGAAGAAACCAGATAGTTACGTGCTTCCATACTTTTCTTTTTATCAGAACATTTGCAACATCAATAAAAATTCATCTAAAAGCATAACATCCAAGTAAAATGGTTCACTTTTGTTTTGCAATGTAAACAAAGTAAGGAGAAAATAAATTCCAATGTAAAATCACTGCAGTAACCACAGCCACTGAACTCCAAGAAAAAATGATATTGCAATAATTATCATTATCGTTTTACTGTCCAGTCCTATTATGTATCACTGAAAACAGGGTATGTGCATCCAAAAAATATGTTTATTATCATCTAAATATGCAACAGGTAATTGAAATTAAACAAATAGTTCAATTATTTTATTAAATAACACAAGAAAAAACAAGGTTTACCCCAAATTCTATTATAAATAATATTTCCTTCCTTTAATTGTAAACAAATTTACTGATATGATCCTCTTTAGGGTCATTTTATTATTGAAATAAAATCATAGCCTTGTTGCAGTTTATACATAAATACTGCATTGTTTTACACCATAACCATTTCCACTCACCTGTATAAAACGGACGCTAAACACAAACACAAATAATATATTTTCACCACTTGACTGATGCTCTTTCATATCATCATCATCATCGTCATCATCATCAGTGTTCTGCTTTAGAGAACTAGGATCATAGTGGTCTATTTTGATTTTGTATGTGAATATTTTAATAAATATCTTTGTACATTTATGTCTGCCACATTACATTTACATTAGTAAAATGCAAACACAAAGATAGTTAATAAATATTCATAAAGTATATAAAACATTTTTGTTTCAAAATTCTGTCAATAAATGTCTCCTGGTGTAAATAGGCCTAATTAATTTATTAATGTTAACTGAATAGTCCATAGTATCCTTAGTTACAGTTATCTGGATATAATTAATCAACTCATACGTGAGAATCTGCAATATTGACTGTTTTTTTTATCATCTCACAGACTTATTTATATGTTGTAGTATTTCATAAACTGTTAATACTTCAAATGAATCAGAATAACTGATTAATCCCATATATATATATATATATATATAAATAACACTCCCTTGAAGAAAGAAAATTAGACCAGCAATTTGTACAATATGTACTAGACAATGATTATCAATATGATAATTAAAGTAATATACATAACTGTCACTGCTTCAAATGAATACAGACAATATACTGTGTAATACAGTCACAGAGAACTACGAGGCAGTAAAAACACAACTTTAGACCAGAGGAGAGGATATCTGAGTCAGGAACATATAGAAGTGCTTTCCAGTTAATAAACTCTGAGACCAAACAGTCAGAGGAGACTCGCAAAGAGACGAGCGTCGACCGCCGAGGAGAAGCTTTATCACACGTTCAAGGGCTGAGTTATGACAGCGTCCACTTCCTGTTCCTCAGTTGTGATATTCTTCAGCGTTGAACAGAGACATCAGCACTCACTGGAGCTCAGTTACAGATTCCACTGATGCAACTCATACAACTTTTACAGTTTCAGTGTGATTCAGCCAATACTGAGTAAACACAAGAACAGAAGAAGAAAACCAATTTGTTTCTACAGTTACACCCCAACTAATTTATTTTTGTTGTACAATCTGTAACTTTGGTTACAGTATATGCACACTTAGCATTTACTTGTTTTACTTCAGAGACTTTTGGAAACACCGATGAGCCTGTTTTTCAACATGACAGTTGTTCATTGTCCCTGGACATAACCCATAAAGACCCAGTGCTACTTTTGTTGCAGTTTCCAAATTAATTTTTCTCTCTGTTTAACCTTTCTTAAGTGATTTATCACCATTTATTATAACATTATCCTCTGTATTTTTTAATCTAAGTCATGTATTTTCCTATATTTAATTGAGATGTTCATGAAAACTCAGTAAATTCACAGGTTATTATATCAAAACAGAAGAAAACTGAAGAAAAAGTGACTTTTTCAGTAAAATCTATCATTAACTGAACAGAAACCAAATCTCTCCATCCACTGTCATTTATCAAACTCTATGAGTTTTTCTGGTGAGTCAATGTTGTAGAAGATGGAGGTGTTTCCAGGGTAACTACGGAGCCTCTAAACGTCCATATGGGTCATATCTGATGACCATGAAAAGACGACGAATGATATTTACCTCAGTTATTTACATGTATTGATAGGATTAGAGGATCAGCAGGTACTAGACATTTTACATCGGTAGGTGGTTCTGATCACCAGTGAATGTTTGGGTCTTTACATAACATGATTCGTCGCAGCCCTGTGATGTGATTATTTTGTGAAGTAAACGAGGCATCGGCCCAGACAAGCAGCAGTAAGGATTCTACATTACAGCCCGTCCTGTCCCTGTTTGCAGATATTAAACTCAGCTTTTTGCTATTGATAACAGTCAGTCGAGTGTTGTTCGACATTTGTCCCGTCCACTGGCGTCACCAGCGCCCGTTGGTCCTGTCATATGTGATTCAGGCAGACTCCAATGTTCAAAACCAAACATGTGGCCAGAGATCGATTTAAAGCGTATTAGTGTCAGGGCTTGATTGCATTTGTCAGTATTCACCATGGCTGGAAATCTGCAACTGGATAATAACGCCAGACCCCAACTGGTCTGAGACTAGGACACTGTCATGGAAAATAATGATCACAACACGTGTCGATACACAGTTGTTTTGCACCAGTGGTCATTAAACATTTTCAGCTTTAGAACCTGCTCTAACTTTAAACCCATAAAGACCCAAAGAGCCACTGGCAACTAAAAGCATCTACTGATCGAAAATGTTTAATAACTTCTGATCCACTAATTCTATCAAAACATGTAAATAATTGGTGTAAAATGGATTTTGTTGTCTTTTCATGGTCATCAGATATGACCCATTTGGACGTTCAGAGGCTCTAGTTACCGTGGAAACATCATCATCTTCTACAACACTGATTCACCAGTAAAACCCGTGGAGTTGGATCAATGACAGTGGATGGTTTACTTTCAGTTATTCATATCTTTGCTTAAAGAAAAGTCACTTTTTCTTCATTTAATGTGAGCTTTAATGAACATCTACATAATAAGTAAATTAAACACAGGAAAACAGATGATTTACCCTGAAGAATCACAAAATACAGAGGATAATATTATAGCAAATGGTGATCAATAACTTAAAAAAAGTTATATATAGAGAAAAAATATTTTGAAACTGCCACAAAAGTAGCACTGAGTCTTTATGGGTTAACTTTAACTCTGATAGCGTTTAACAGGTGTTTTCTTTTCTGTCTGTGAGATCTGGGTTCATTTTATATCCCGTCGTGGCCGACCACAGGCTGGTGTGAACCCAAAATACGCTTTATCTTTAGCCACTGCTGCAGCAGAGGATGTTCAAGTGCTGCTCGTCTAAGATTAGAGACGCAGACCCCTCCCACCACCCCACCAACCCTCTACGGCCTTGCATATGTTTGTAAGCGTGTGTGAAACAGAGGCTGAGGCAGGAAGGACACCAAACAAGCCCAGGTCTGACTTTAAAAAAATCCACTCCCATCAATACCTTGTCCAAACTGCATTGGCTGCAGATGCTGTTTGCTTGAATGGGTAGTGATTTTTATGTAGTCAGAGAAATACTAGATTGACATAAGAAGAAAAGATGTAGCTTGAACACAGGTTTGAAAAGATGTAGGAGAAAAGTCCATTTTAAACAAACTTCGCATGTAATGACAGAATAATACAGACAAATGTGTTATTATGATGTCCACAATTATTATTAAATCATTATTTCATTCAAGTATAAGGACAGATTCTTGATTTGTTAAAACAGCAAAATTTCAGAAATCTAGCAATTTAAAACAATACTGATGAGGAAATGTCTGTTCAATACATGAATATGCGTGAGAAAATTAAAACTAGAAGGAAAAAAACATCAGTATCTTTTACTGTTTTAGTCAACAATGCAAATAAATTGAATGTGTGGATTACGTTGTCACGTAATTGTTTAATCTTTAAAAATATCAGAAATACTGAAAAGTGTGTCTCAGTATCAAACCGTTGTCTTCAACTGTTTGGTTTTGTAACAAAGGTATTGAATTTAATACGACAAAGGACAGTACGTTGAATTAATCATGGAAAAAGTGTAAACTGCAAATTAAAATTATTCCTCTGGAGACTTTTCTTTATTAACAAAAATTCAAAATGCAACTTGTTATTTTTGTAATATACACTGTTTCCCATAAAGTTGGAATAATGTTGTTTTGTGACACACTCCTCATTTTTTCCCCTATTTAATCAACTTTGACCAGGTTAAATGATGACATACTGAGTCCCAGTTTCACTTTATCAACAATAAATCACATTGTCACAATCATTTCATGAGAAGGGGCAAAAATATTTTATTACAACTTTAATTTGCAACAGTGTATTAACAGTGAATGTTCTCATATATGGTAAAGTTGTAGTAAAAAAAGACTAGTTTTTTGACAAATATTTTGTCTTCAGTTTATATAGTCAGAAAGCATTCTATCAAAATCATAAATCCTCCTTAACCATTGAAAAAAAATTGATTTATTTTGTTTGTATCTCCCAGTGCTACCACAAAGTAAAACTAGAGAATGGAATGAGACGGTTCTGAAATTATTTATTTCATTGTTACTTTGTTCATCCAGTCTTATGCTGCAATACCTTCACAGTAAACAACAGTGTGTATCTTTCCAGCAGCGTTTGCAAAGTTATGTTATATCCTGTGTCCCAAAAACAGACCGATCACAGAGGCTCAACAGTAAATCTGGACCCAGTATTCCTTTAAGTCGGTGTCAGAGTGTTATAAGATGCAGGGTCTGACTGTGGGTAACGTGGATCTCATACTGAACAGTGTCTTTGATGGTAATAAACCGTCAGCGTTCTGTAATTGGACAGAACAGCAGACGATGGTAACGTGGACGATTTCTCTGTTGGCTCTGGATTATTATGCACTCCACATTCTGGACTCATTTTCTGTTTCTCGTCTATAGTCGGTCTCTGTCCAGTATAGATCAGCTCTATGGAGGTAGAGTGGGGTGTCAAAAGACCGGCCCACCAAAGGGTCCGATCCAGTCCGCGGGATGAATTTGTGAAATGGGTGCTTCTATGAAACTGGGTTCATTTTGGTATCTGGCACTTTTCCAGCTTTTTTAGACCCAATGATAAAAGAGACATTTAGACATATTTCTCCCCAGGATGTTCCTAATGATGACCACAGATTAATGCAAAAAACTTATACTTTTCATCTGAGCCATCCCAAAGTTAGTGAATTTTTAATAAAATATTGGGGCCAAAAATAGGACTAAAATTGGGACTGGAAAACTACGTAGGTGTCAGTGCATTTGATCTGGACCACTTGGCTGTAAATGGTCTTATATAGTGCTATAAATAAAAACATTGTGTTAGATTTGATGATCCTAGTGGTTTTTCAAATCCACATGTGGGTTTTTCATGAATCTCAGTCTCATTCCAGGTTTTGTGTGTAACCCATCGTGTCCACTCACATTACATGCAGAACCTGCCCCGTTAAATGCAAATAAATCACAAATGATTTTGCAACAGTGGTCATTTTTGTGAAACACTCTGCCGTGCATAATTAGTTCAATTCCCAAAATGTACCTGTGAGAAAATAAAAGAGATATTTTAAATAAATAGTAATGTGTAATTTTCGTGTCCGTTTGACCGTGTTACATACAGATTTTTGTATTAAATATAATGTAAAATAATGTAAAAATGTGTTTAACCTGGAAAAAAAGTTTCTCTTTTTATCTCAGTAAGTATTTATTTTTCAAATAGACCCAAAGTGCTTCCAAACTTGCTTCATAACATTAGTCTACATTTGGTTTGAATTTTTAGCCCCATGTCCTGTTTTTAGGACCAGTTTCATAGAAGCACCCAAATGTAAAAAAAAAAAAAAAAAAATCTACTGAAGATATGAACAATCAAAGGGTCACCTACAGCTCAATATAATGGAAAAGTGGATGGGAGCAGTAAAATAATAGCATAATAACCTATAAATAATGACAAATACAACATTTTCTCTTTGTTTTAGTGTTAAAAAAAAAAAAAAGTTCAATTAAATGATGAAAATGTTTACATCTACGACCTATCCTTACACAAAAAAGATGAATGATCTAAATCATGAACAACCTGGAATTTATTAAGGAAAATCAGTGGAATTTTAATCATATTCTGTTTTGTGCATTTGTAGATCCACTGTGTTCTGTAAATTGTAATGTACATATGTAAATGACAAAATGAGGTATAATGTTGTTGAAATTGTACTTTCATTTTTTTTCTGTGAAAAAAAAAGACACATTTGGAGTTATATTGTTATATTAGTAAATTGCTCTTATTTTTCTTAAGAAATTTCAGGTTGTATGTAGTTGTTCAGGTTATTCATATTTTTGTAATGTAATTTTACTTTTTTCACAATAAAAGAGAAAAATTGGGATGATAATTTATAGATTATTGTGTTATTATTTTACTGGTCCGACCCACTGGAGATTGAACTGGGCTGAAAGTGGCCCCTGAGTTTAAGAGCTCTGAGGTAGAGTTTTAGTTTGGGTTCAGATGATATGAGTGTATTTATACACAGACACATGTGAGACACACACTGATGCACATTGTGATTAGAACACATGCTAAAATTAAAATGTGGTATAAATAGGAACTAAGCAGAGGTGAAAGTGAAAGAAGAGTTTCCATTAAGAGTGCAAAACGTTTGATATGTTCATGTAATGATTTATTCTAAAATGAAAATGTCTACTGATGGTTGGTTGTTTATACAAATAGTGAACCTTGAGCATCATGTACATGAAGAAATGAATGAACGGAAACCTGTTACTTTGACTCTTAGAAAGTTGAAATGTCTGGTGAGTGCATTTGTAAAGGTCTTTACACAAGATTTCAGTTTCAAACTCAGGAGAAAAAAAAAATCGAGTGGTGTAACAAGATGAAAGTGATGTAACAAGATGTAAGAGATACAGCAAGAAGAAAACAACATAAACGGTGTACAAAACAAACATGAGGTAAAAAGATAAAAGTGAAATGTAAACGACATGAGATGAAAGTGACACAAGAACAATATAGAAAAAACATTATGACAAGACAAGAAAAGGCTTCAGAAGACAGAGTAACTGTAAAAGATGCAACAATTTAAAATCATCATAAAAAAACAAAACAGACGAGATGCAACAAGATGAAAACTGTGTAAAAGATAAAAACAGCTTAAAAAATGTAACAAGATGTAAACAACAGAAAAGATTTAACAAGAAAGTAACAGCAGGATGAAAGACATATGATGGAAATGATGTAAAAGGACATAGAGGATGTAGACAATTATATAATAATCTATATCATAATACTGGAAGGTCTCAGAGCGTCTGTGTGTGTTTATCTGCACAGTTCTGAGAAGTTGAGATGTTTTTAAGTGGCCAGTTAGTTGAGGAATAGTCCCATCTCCACATTAAACATCTTGGCAAGTTGATAGGACCAATATTTAGGGAGATGTTAGTCATTTTGGAATACAGTAGCCTTACAATCACGTTGCTCGGTTGACCAGTACCACACTGCATGATGGGAAATGAATTTAAAAACAGGAACCACGCACTAACGTACTAACTTCAGTCCCTAGAGATCAGTATTAATATGACCCATGGTTCCCAACGGGTCAACATGCTAGTAATATAGTAATTATATAGTGAGACGAAAACATAAATTAAAATAAAAAGGATGCACAAGACTAACTACAACATAAATGATGTGACAAAACAAAAATGACAAAAAAGATGTAACAAAATTAAAGAGATGATTAAAGTAAAAATTATTTTTAAAAAAGAAAAAAGAACCGAGATAAAAAACATTCTAAGAGAAATTTTAAAAAGGCATAAATACAGACTTTGAGAGTCAGTGTTGTGTTGTCAGTTTGTGTGTGTTAGCATGTCAGTTCTTTTGTGTGTCACCTGGTGATGTTACGTCACTGGTTCCCAACCTTTTTTGGCTCGTGACTCCATTTTAACATCACAAATTTGTAGTGACCCCAGACATTCAAAATAGAGACTTTTTTTTTGCTAAAATTAATTTGTTTTTGATCATGTAATAGTTTGCTATACTATGTTGCAAATAAAGGTTAATTTT
>JAPQRP010000005.1:50462509-50489918 GCA_037367295.1 Apogon hyalosoma
ACTAAAATGTTTTGCATGAAATAAAAACTAAACAAAAACCCTCTCCTCGTTTTCATCGAGAGAGAGATAGAGAGAGAGAGAGAGAGAGAGAGAGATGTTATATAGACACGTAACTGGGAACTGATGGAGTGGATCCATGTTTACTGAAACGACTCCGTGTTTGCGGCAACAACACTAAAATACATGTAAGAACACAGAGTGTGTAGCCAGAGCTGCAATTATGCTAGGGATCGGGACGAAGAAGCAACAGGATATTTGGTCCCATTTTCTATATATTGACTCAGAGAAAAAACAAAATGCCTCGTTTTGACAGATGGGAATATGTGCGGGAAAAAAATTGCCAGGAAAAATACCACCAATCTGAAAAGGCATTTAACCGTCAACCACCCAAACATGTGGCCAACACTGATAGTTCTGGTTTAAAATAAGATGACAATCATATCTACTTCTTGTAACATGCACTATATTTCCTGACATTTAATCAATATTTTAGCAGTGTGAAACACAATTCAACTGGAATGATGAACAAAAATCATCTCTGAAATAAAAATAAAAGACTAAAATATTTTGACTAAAACTAGACTAAAATGTTGAGACTTTTAGTCGACTAAAACATGACTAACAAAAAAATTATATGTGAATACTTAATATGACTAAGACTAATAAGGAACTTTGACACAAGACTAAGACTGAGACTAAATTGAAAAATGGGCGACAAAATTAACACTACTGGAGAGAACCCATGCAGAAATGGGGAGAACATGGAAACTCCAGACACAAAAGTCCTCCCTGGGAATCGAACTCAGGACCTTCTTGCAGTGAGACGACAATGCTATTCACTGCACCACCATGTCACCATTTAATTGTTCATATCTTCAGTATAATTTTTGCATTTCACAAATCTGGCCCAGGGGCCGTATGTTTGGTGCCAGTGGCTTATACCCTAAACAGGTCTTCTGGATGTGTTCTATTGTTTCTATTAGAACATTAAATGTGCAACTTCTTTACAGAACAAAATCAATAATGTCACCCCATTACATGGAATCATTTTCAAACTCTCTTGTGGTAAAAGGAAAAAAAGTCACCATTCTCATTATCACTGACCACAGATGGACACTTTTCTACTTGAACTTAATTTGTAAAACTAAAGCTGGTTATCTGACAAACAGTAAGTGTTCTGCATAAAGCATACACAGGGGTATCAAATCAACGAAGACAACAACCCATAGTAACAGCTGATGCTCATCCTCATGCTGGTCTCACATATTATTACCATAATAACCAAAAAAGATCAATTATGGTAGAAACTTGTTACTGTTATTCTGAACTTCACATGATACTGCACTGTTAGATCAACTTATGAGGCCAGGGCCGGACGTGTTCGATCTTACATGCTTTCTACTCAGAGATAATACTTTTTTAATTGCACATTATTGCATTTTTATACCCAAATTGATTGCCAATCTTTTGCGACATTGAAAAAAACAAATCTGGACCTGACAGCCAACTGTTTTCAGATAAACCTGTCTCCATGCTAGAGTCCTGTGGTCTTGATGCAGGAGATCAATCCCCCAAAAGAAGTGGGTGGTACTTTCAGTGGAGGAGAACTCAACTAATTAAATGAAAGTCCATATATGACTTCTTATCAGAGCTCAGTAGTAACTATATTGATATTTGTAACCATTTACATGTTATAAACCATCAATATATGGACCATTATAAGTAAAGGCACATTTTTAATACTTCAAAAATTTGTCAAAAAATGTAAAAATCTGAATTTCTTAAAAGTGTGAACAAACTTTGTGGACACTGTGCCAAGAAAGCTACATTTTTTTTTTTTTAAAGGAATCTGACCATTAGTTTTGTGGGAGAAGACATTTGAAAAAATTGCTAATGACAACGATGAAGACGAAGACAACGCCAGACACAGCGCCTTCAATAGTTCATGGCCCATCGCCGATGAGCTAAAAAAGTCTGTACTCTTCTGTATCTTACGAATGTTAGTCTTTAAAATACACTGATGTAATGATATTAAATAGCATATCAGTTTTGAAAAGGTATAATTAAAGATATAGAGTACATACTTTGTAGCCTCAAATGTGCTCCTTTGAACAGGACATGAATATGAAAACAAGTAAAGCACATATGTATAATAAATAAGTACTGATAACTGAGGATTCCCAGTATTGATCAGCTGCTTCATGATATGACAAACATACAGCTGATACTGACATAAAGGCATCTGAGCTTGTGTCACTGCTCTGTGACTGAACAGTGTTGAGAGGTAATGTTGCATCAGCAGTTTTCTGGCAGTAATGACTGAGCATCTGACTCCCTCACTTTCTGCTCTGCTGGGGCGACAAGATAAGGGCCCTCGCTGGAGCTCAAATGATAAAGCAGAGCCATGTTTAGAGTGAACTGCAGAGGGAAATGGTGCATATTTTAACAAGGTTCCTATCATGATATCACTAAGCGTCACACATCATTAAGCCATAAAAATCCCCTCAAACAATATGAAACAGAGAAGATCAAAATAGAACTGATGTAAGCCCTGCCAGGGTAAACTGTACGCAAATAAAATACTAATCTGAAAATTCCTACTAATGTTACCCTTTACATTTGCTAGATCCTTTGCTGAGTTCTAATTAAGGGAATTAATCTCTTCCCAAAGGAAATGGGAACCAATATAAAGAAACTGGTCTACTGGTTATGAGACAGAATGTGTCAGCGCTACAAATTGTACTACCATTTAGTAAAAAAAACAAAAGGAATATAGGAAAGTTTACCTGGCTTTGTTGGAGTAGAGAAGGAACCAAAGCCTTGGGATGCGACACTTCCTCCTCCGGTGCTGAAGGTCCCGGTAGGTTTCTGCTCCCCGAAGGACGACTGCTGCCCAAAACCAAAGGCCTTGGCCCCACTGTTCCCAAACAGATTATTGGCACCTACCGGAGCAAGAAGGTAGGACAACACCACAGTTTATGTTAGGGATGGACCACTAATAATCTTCTACTAGGCCGTTTCTCAATATCAAGTTCGCCGGTATGGTCATGTGAACACAACAAGTATGGTCTTGGTAGGAACAGTCCCAAAGAACAGACTTCCTAAGAAAGCAAGTCTCTCTGCAATTGGAACAGTTTGTGATTGTGAACGTTCCTCCTTGGTTCTGCTGTATTTCTGCCATCGGCTCCCTAACATATTTCCCTCAGTCCACCACAATATGTCACTCAATTTGATTTCAATACAATTGTACTATATTATTTACGTCATTTATATATTTTTTTGTACATTTTGTATATTTTTCAAAACTCAAACAAATTTCATTGAATTCCATATGATAAGATGTATTTCTCACTATTCTGCCTCTCACGCATGGTCCAACATTGTATCACATCATCTGGTGATGGTCATCTAGTCAGTATAACATTTTTGAGGTAAGTTGTTACAAAAGCCGCTGTTGCAATTGAGAGCAGCACAAAGTGCATCTTGGGATATTTGTCAACCAAGTCTACACGAGTCATCAACCAGTGCATCCTTGGTTTAAGCTAGCAGACAAGAACAACATCTGTGTATTCCATGCATTCCTGGTTTGTGTGAACTTTGAAATGGAACAGTACTTGGGCCCCGACTGATGACATTTAACGAGACCAAGAGAACGGAACAACAGGCAAGACTACTATCATGTCATGTGACTATCATGTGACTCTGGTTCCCCATGTTTTTTACAGACAGATATGTACTGTAATAAACCCCAGTGGCTGTGTGTACATCATAAGAATGAATGAGTATGATCTCAATACGTGATCCAGGACAAGGCTCAGTTGTTGATTTCAAAAAGTTTACTTAATGCTTGTTAACAACTGATTAATGGTGAAGATTTGTGCAGTATATGCTCCAGGTTTCCAACTGAGAGACAATATCAGGACTGCAGAAAATGAGCCAATAACAAGTACCAATGTTGAGTGTTTTTTCACTCTTTCATCATAAAACCTGTAGATGGTCAGTCCAACATCACTTGTTAACCCCTGGGTTTAGTCCCTTTCTTTTTTAAATACTCTCTTTTTATTGATCATACTTCATTTTTACAACACAGAGAGACAATAATACAGCAACAATAGACTGACTAGCGCATGGAGGAAAGAAAAAAAAAAAGGAAACAGGCCATCTTGTTAGAAGTGAGACAGTTCACCAGATCCAAATTACATAACAAATAATTAGAATTGCCACTGGGAGTAGAAAAAGAATGCAACTGGCTGTTACCGTAAACTCCGATTCAGGAATTGTTTCCAGTTTTTCCAGTATGTTTCACATTTTTCCAAAGAATATCTCAAAAAAAAAAAAAAAAAAAAAAAAAAAAAAAACCTCTCCATAATGTAAACTTCATGTATTATTTCTGTCCATTCTGACAGGGATTTAGTTCCTTTCACCTGTAAATGCTCACTTCCACAATTCACTACAACTCTGATTAGTTACTTATTTTTTGTTGTCAGACAGTGAACAAGAAGGAACAGGCATTTCCTTACAGCATATTAAGACTGCATGTTCCCTAGCAGCCAGATCCTTTATTTTATGTGCCCATCGATAGTTTGTTTCAAACAACATAGCTCTAGTAAAACTGCATTTCTCAGTAATGTTCTATGCTCATTTCATTTATAGTACCTACAGGCCTTGAAATATAATAAACTCATTATATTTTAAAACTATTATGTTCCCAGTGGGTACCTGTCTGAGAGGGCTGCCCAAAGCCCCCAGGGGAGCTGGTCGCTCCAAATGGGTTCTTGTTGGCAGCGTCTTCACTGGGTTTGCCCCCCAGACCGCTGAAGAACCCCCCCCCAGTGGTGGAGCCTGGTGCACTGGCTGAACTGGAACCAAACAGACCCCCGCCAGATGATGGCTGCTGCTGCTGTAGGAGAATATTTATTTTACAAAACGGGACAGAAGTCCATGAAAATCCATGTAGAACTCCAACACTTACTCAAGTAATTGCATAACTGTCAACTCTTTAATCAGCTGCCTATTTTAATAATCAGTTAAATTACTATAGCTTCTTAAATCTGAATGTTTTCCAGTTGCTCTGTTCCTCTGAGGTGGGGGTGTTAAATATCTGGCCTGTGGGCCAAAACCGGCCTGCTAAAGTGTCCAATCCAGCCTGTGAAATTAATTTTGAAATGCAAAAATTGCACTGAAGATATTAACAGATATTAGTTGAAGGGGTCAAAATCATTTTGGTTCATGGGCCACGTTCAGCCCGATTTGATCTGAAGTGGCTGAGACCAGTAAAATACCATCATAATAACCTATAAATACTGACAAATCCAAATGTTTCACTTTGTTTTAGTGTAAAAGAGTTAAATTACATGTAAATATTTACATTTACAAATTATCCTTTGATTAAAAAAAAAATGTGAATAACCTGAACAAATGTTAAGAACCTGAAAATTTCTCAATAAATATATGTCATAATGTCTCAATAGTCCACCTGTTTTTAAATGTTTTGTATATTTGTAGATCCACTGTGATCTGTAAGTTGTAATGTACATGTGTAAATGATAAACTGAGGGATAATATTAGAATTTCACTTAGTTTTCTTAAGAATTTCAGGTTGTTCATGTTATTCACATTTTTTAAAGAATAGCTGTAGATTTAAATACTTTCAAAATGTAATTTTTTTTCACTCTAAAACACAGAAAACTTTTATTTATAGGTTATTATGTTATTTTAAGGGTCTAACCCGTTTGAGATCACATGGGCTGTATGTGGCCCCTGAACTACAATGAGTTTGACACCCCTGCTCTATGGATAAGGATGTCATCTTGGTCTTTGAGCAACACCTATATTTTTCACCAATCTGACATTTAATAGACTAAACCACCCCCCACCCCCACCCCCATACACACAAAAAAAAATAAACAGATTAATCACCAATGACAATAATGTTCACTAATCCAACGTTTACCTGGCCAAATACGCTTCCACTGCCACCTTGCTGTCCAAACACAGGGGTGGCAGAAGAACAGCCAAAACCTGCAAGAATGGAAAAGAACAACGTCATGTCTAATCTTTGCTACAAGACTAGAAAAATGTAGCAGGTGATGCCTCACAAATATTGTAGCTGCCATGTCCTGTCTCAGCCAATTAAAAAGGAGAGCCCGACTCCCATAAAGTCTGGAGACGGGAGTGAGGCGCACTGTGAAACTGCTGAGCACTGACAGAGCGACATCAGCTGTCCACAAAGACATCCACATACTGTGTGAAGAATTTAGGGAATGTTTGGGAATGGGACAGCTCCCCTCGTACCACTATACTTTCTCAGCCTGCCATTCCATTCTAAGTCTCACAGTCGCTGCCAGCTCACTAAATTCACTCCAGTCCACCCCAGACAAAACCAGATGCCCTCTCTCAAACATGGTGACTGCCCTTAAAACAAGTAAGTGCCACATTTGTCGTCTATAGCCACAGTAAACCAGTGTAGAAAGCCAACCTGATTAGAACATCTCCCTGACGTGCTGACTGGCCTCCTTATCCCTGTGAATAATGACTGGAGCCGTCTTATTTTCTGTAATAAAACTTCTCCACATGCCCACTGTTTTCAAAGCTGAAGGTGTATTTTTCTAACTACTGAATAACAACAGAATCCTAATATCCTTTTCACATATTCTAGGGCCAACTGATCATTAGTCAGGCTGATTATTTGATATTCAGCATTTCATTTTATCCAATATGTAATCTTTAACAACATATTTTTATGTTTTGACTATATTTTACTTATAATTATAAAAATTTCCAAGGAGTCCCTGGTCGCTTCAGTGCTGTCACTTGGCATAGTTTTATTTATCTGATTCTTATTACCCCGCCCCCAAAAGGGGAGGCGAGGGTATTGTTTTTGGTTCAGTTTTTTGTCTGTTTGTCAGCAACTTTATGCAAAAACTACTGGACCAATTTCCATTAAATTTTCAGGAAAGGTATGAGGTGGTCCAGAATAGATCCCATTAAATTATGGTGAATGTAGGTTAAAGGTCAAGGTCACCAAAAATGTGTTTTCACAATGATAAGAGATAGGGCAAATCAGGTAAAATGTTTGCGAGGGGCGGGGTTTGTTGTACCTGGCACCACTTGTTAATAATATGAATAAAAAGAGAACAGCTGAGCAGTAAACTTAAACGTTAAAGAGCAGTCAGTGATAGTGAGGACAGAGGACAGACAGTTTTCTGACCATGTTGTGGATTAAATAAGTCTTTGTGGACCCTTTATGATACACAGCAACACTTTGGGTTGAAATATTTTGTTGAGCAAATTCATTTTTAAATCAGGTTAAATTGATAATAAACCCATTTTGGCTTTGGTATGAGTTTTAGTTTTCAGAATATAACTGTTAAAGTGTGGACTCTCACAGCTTTCTGTCTGGTAAAGGTTCATAATGTTTTCCACATATAATTATTGTAGGCGATTCATTTATCAACTACCCCGTCTGATAAATTAATCACCTACAATAATCTCACAGCTTTAGCTACAGTTGGTGAAGGACAATATAACAAAAAAAATAAATCTACATCTTTTTCAGTGTTATAGATGATCTACAGTTTTAATCATTTGCATGAACTGAAGATAAAACCCGACTGAAAAATATACTGTAATAAAACTATAAGCTATATACAACTGGAGAAACATTTTCAGAATTATAATATTAGAAGAATCACACAAAAGTAAAAAGAAGGCTAATTGTTTAAGCAAGAAAGGCCTCCAGAGCAATAATCCTGAATTTGCATTTTTCACATTGCCCATCCTTAGCTACAGTCATTATTGAAGTCAACAGACCCTTAGAGTGGCTAACTGGTTAAACTGGACCTGTACCTTTGTTAACAGTCAGTTAAACAAACCAATGGTACTAACTGAACAAAAGAGAAATAACAGTTAATGATTTCATAATACTGTGGAATGAGTAATGGCTCTGGCTGGAAGTCTGCACTCTAATAACCCTCTTTGTTTCTTTTTTTTACTTGTTCTTAGTTTACATAACTCTGGGCATCAAATTTATTTATTTATTTATATGATTATTCATTTATATTATAGGAATGTTGATGTTGCTCTATTGGTCGACCCCATATGACATGACAAAAACATGACTGGAAATATTTTTTCTTTTTAATTTGCACAATGTAAGCAAAATTATTCCCTTACCCTTTTCTAATAAACAGAGTAACTGACCAATAAAACCATAGATTTAACCAGAGGTCAGATTGGAGCTCACCTGAAGGTTGTCCAAAGCTGAATCCTGATGATGAAGATGTAGTGGTGTTACTGCCAAACACAGGGGCTTGTCCAAATCCAGAGCTCTGTCCGAATGCTGGAGCTGTGCTTTGTCCAAACAGGCCAGTTCCGGTGCTGCTGGCGGTGTTGGCACTGCTGGTGCCAAAGGAGAAGGAGCTCGAATTGCTAGCAGTCGAAGCCCCAAAGAGGCCACTACCTCCTGTAGTTGCACTGCTAGAATTTGCTCCAAATGCTGTTTGGCCAAAGGAAAAGCTGCTGGCTGTCCCAGTGTTACCGGCAGGTTGACCAAAACCACTCACCTGGCCAAATATGGATTTACCAAATCCAGTTCCTGTTGATGCACCAAACCCAGTAGAGCTAAATCCTGTGGATGCAGGGGCTGAAGGAGCTGAAGAGGCTGAGGTGGCAGATGGTTGTCCAAACACAGAGGTTGTAGAGATGGTGGTGCCACTGTTTGCAGCAGTAAGGGTAGAGGTGGAGGCTGCAGAAGCGACTGTGTTGATAACTGGTGGAACCCCAACGGTGGTGCTGTCTGTTGTCACAGGTGGGGGCTGAGTAAAAATGGAACCTGGTTTGTCAGAACTGGGTACCTGAAATGGTGCTGGAACTGCTTGGGGGACTGGAGGTACTGCAGCAGTGGTAGCAGCTGACGTGGGCACAGCAGCAGCGGTGGGCGCAGCAATGGTGACACTAGGGGGAGCCTCTAATGTGGGGGCACCATTGGCAGGTGTTTGAGGAGTCACTTCAGCTGGAGCAGAGATTGAAGACGAAGGGTCCGGAGTTGGAACAGGTGCAGGTGTAGGTGCAGGAGGTGAAGCTGAGGGTGACGGCGGTTTAACTGTTTCTGTGGGGGGTGCATATGCTGGAGGCTCAGGTATTTCAGGGGGGCTGCCGCTGTCTGCATCAGGTTCAGTCACAGGCTCTTTTTCAGGAGGCGGTGTGGGCTCTGATGGTGGTGGTGGGGCTTTGGTTTCCTCCAAGGGCTCCGAGGGGGCAGTGAGGAGACTGCTGAAAGACGTGGGGGAAGCTGAAGAAGCTGAGCTGGGCTGAGGTACGGAGAAGGCCAGCTTTGTGTTGGATTCAGGAGGTTTGAACAAACTGCCCTTGGACAGATCTGCTGCTGAGGGGTCTTCAGCAGACTTCTGCAAACCTGGGCCAAAGCTAAACTGTGCTGGACTTTTATTCATTCCAAGTCCGTTGTCACCAAATGTGAATGTGGGTTTAGATGAAGAGTCTTTAGCTTCTTCTCCCTGACCCACGCGAAGTCCAGAGAAACAGCCCAGAGTCTCTCCTCCAGCTGTTTTGGGAGGCTGGGCAGAGGGGGCTTTGCTTGCTTCATTTGGAGTGGGCGACCCGGCGCCAAGAGCCGGGGAGGTCGATTTTGGGGTAAGGGAGAACGGCTCCTCTACTGCTGCACCAAAAACCATTTTACCACTTCCAAAGGAGAATTTACCTACATCTTTCCCTGGAAAGACACACAGTAAAGAAAAGGATAAGAGCACATTGGTCAAATGATCACAGTACAGACTACTCATTTCCAGCATCACATTTACCTTGGGAGTTTCCAGCTCCTTGTGCAACTGAGGAAAAACTGAAGCTTGTAGAGCTGTAAAGTAAAACAAAGTTAAACTGAATAAGTTTTCTCTAATAATTTCACATATTTCTAAGTTAAGTACTTAAATACCCTTTACTAGGATTTTACTAGAGTGTAGTTTTTTGGTTTTTTTTTAGTAAATGTAGAATTTTATGTGTTGTCCAAGAAGTGAATCAATTGTTTTTCAGACAGATTTTGACAAATTCTTATTGAAGAAACTTTTTGTTATGTGGTGTATGTGGGAAAAAAAAAAAAAAAATAGGTGGAAACTGAAAGACAAACAGAATTAATAGTAGATGAGATCTTATTATTGACTGCCATTATGACAGAAAGAAAAACTAGACTTCAATTTCAAAGTGTCTTCAGTTTCATATTATTTTCTGTAGCAGACACACCTTGGAGTAAAGGAGAACCCTTTACTGCTGATTTGGTCTGTTGTGTTAGCAGGAGCTACAGAAACCTCTGCTTTGGACGAGTGCCCTGAAAAACAGAAGTGACAAATGTGTGTGACAAAATCCACCATTAACAAAGACACTGACATTTTAATTTATCAGAATTTCAAATGTCTGAGGATCAGATTGGTTGACACATAATTACAAGAAAATATAATGAACATATTTATTACAAGAATTGGACATGTTTATTATATTATATACACAACTTGCACACTTTTTTACTTTATTATTATTACTACTGCTATTTTTTGTCACTTTTAGTCACTTGAACAAATGTTTTATATTTTTTATTTTTCTATGTATTTGATGCATATTGTCTTGTGCCGCTATACATTTGAATGGTGCATTCAGTGCACGTCATAAACTCCAAAATCTCTATTAGGCAGAACACGTCAGTGCTAATGGTGACAGACATGATTTTGAATTTAATAATATCCAGACATCTACACTCATGTGGCCATAAATGTTTCAAAAAGGAACATTTCTTCTGGTTTTCCTTTGTTTAAATGCACAGTTTGCCATCAGTCATTAAACTGACAGGATGAAAATGCAGGTCCATGCTAAAATATCCTCAAGTTTATCCAATTAACCTTCCTTCTTCAGCATCATCAGGATACAAATATTTATCACTCTGGAAGAACAGTCTTGTTGTCATATTACTTGTCATATCGTCCTGGTCTACCTAAAGCTGAGAATCAATGTTCTGTGATTTTTGTGTGTAACCCATTCTGTCCAAATCCAGGGTTTAATAATCATCAATCTGTGCTTACCAAAGACAAAGCTTGGCTGTGGGGCAGATACACTTTCAGTGGATGCCTTCTGGACAACGTGGGTAGGATTCTGCAGAGACAGTTTCAGAATATATTGCTTTAATATCATTCTGTATTCTGCAAAGAACTTACAAAGTGAAAAACATAATGTCTATACAGGATGAATATACTGTAATCTAAGACAAATGTAAAAACCCTATGTGCATCTGAAGCGTCAAAACGGTTGCATGAGTAAAGACTTGGCTGAAGCAATGATTAGATTTGTACGAGGAGATCCCCGACACCCAGCTGCAATTTTTGACATCGATATGGAAAGACACTGGGGCTGTCTCACCTATACACTTAAAGGTGTGTCTTCATGTGAAAAATTGTCAGTCATCTGAGAATTTTCACAAGTTGCATGGGGAGGCCTCCATCAACACTGAATGTTTTTTATTTGTATTACTTAATAGTAAAAATTTGGAGGAACTACATCAGTACTATACATAACTGACTTAACATATCATCACAGTTAAGATATGTTTTTATACTTACTCTTAGGGTAGCTGACATGTTTTAACTTTTGGTCAATAAGCACTGATAATATAGGTTTAACATTTAGTATATTTTAAATACACAGTCCTGTGCATAAGTTGGTTATATATGGCTATATGTGAAGTATGTACAGCAGCAAAAACTACAATTTCAGGAAAAAACAGCACATTTCATTCCATTTTTTAAGTGTCTTTTAAGGCTTCTCACATATTTCCTGTATTTTCATGTTGTATGCAAAGACAAGAGGATGAGAAATAAATAAGTATGATCATTTCAACCCTGAAAAACAACAAACCTAGAGGCAGAATAACACTTTTCCACAGGACTGTATATCAACATAAATAATTAACTTCAATTTAAGGATTGTGTGTCTCTGGAATGGCAGTAAAACAATAATGCAGTTGGTGACTGAACAATAATGTCAGATCTGGATGACAGCAGCTTCTGGAATAGATAAAACTCACTCGTTTAGCCTGGTTTGAAGAAACTGATGCAAAGACCTGCTGAATGACTGGAGCTGCTGGATCTGGTACCGAAGAGCTGGAAAGATGGCAAAGACAGAGAGAAGAGACGGTTATAGTGAGTTAGTCACGTTACTGCGCAAACATTTCTTACAGTATAGCTGTTAATACTTTACTCAAGTACATGTGTCTTACTGGATGACAATCTACATTTTAACTAAAAACATAACGATATCTTTGGCTGAAAAATAAATCTGAACAGCTACTCCCTATTAGGATGAAAACTCAACTTTCATAATCATCTCATTCAGTGGCTTATTTGTTATTATGAGCAGGGTCTATTTGGGGAAAAGGAAATGCACAGACATACAAAAAGTACAGTGTAGGAGACAGTGAAAGGGAGGTGAAGACAGAAATGAGGGTAAAAGCATAAAATGAAACCATTATACCCAGTTTTGCTGTTCTCCCCACTCTTAAAGGTGAGTTTTGACTTTCAGATGCATCCAATACTCATAACTCAATAGGGACAGCCTCCCAAAACACTTAATTCAGTGAGTATAAACATCTCAACATTACTCTTAAAACTGACAGTCAGCACTTAAAACTCACAACCACAGTAGGAAAGGAAATGAAGATAGAACTTTAAAAAAAAAAAAAAAAAGCTTGACAGTTAAAACTGAATTGAAGACATTGAGAAAACAAGTTGAGACTAATAACATGGACCTGGACTGCTGACCTCTGCAAGTCTGCATTGGGTAAGGTAGTTGATGGTTTAACAGAATATGTATCAGCGTTTCTGCTGGAAAGGTTCTGCCGTGGTACACCACTGCGGCAAAATCCTTGCCGCCACACCATACATTTGATACAAAAAAATCATCATCATTGCATTAGTCTTATTATGCATATGTATAATACATAATAGGCAAACTATTTACAATAAGAAGCTGCACGTGCTCTGTGCCACTGAACAATTTTGCCCCTGCATTCTTTTCAATGGAAACATCCGGCAGTGATCCGGTAGGGAAACCCGTCGTACTGAATTTGCCCCATTTAGTTATCATTTACTATAGTAAATTTCACATTGTTTGGATATTCAAAACTACACAGATAATGGGGGTAAAAATAATACAGGTATAAACCCAGCATCCTGTACCAAGTTTATCCATGTAGTACACGTGCAAAAACACCAGAAGTACAAAAATAATATGGGGGTAAACATTTTACGTGACACTGCACTTTTCTGTGGTAATCAAAAGATCAGTGTGTGAAGGGATTTTTTTCTACACTGAGCAGCTGCTAAAATGAAAGGTGAATGTGTGAAATGAAATTATCCTAGTGTAAATCTGTGGTTTGGACCATAAGAGGTGGGCCACCACCAGCAGAGTTTCCATATAGGAGTTCTACAGCTCTTTTATGAGAAACCAAGAAAAATTAAGTGCATGGACAAAACCTATGCTCTTCGTCAATGAGTGGATCATGACTCCTTAATAAATGTTATTATTAAATTATGAAATGCTGTTGCAATGTAGTTACTTTCTTTGCTTAAAAATGCAGAACAGAAACTGACCAACCCGTGCACCCCCCCAGCCCCCATGACACACCATCACACCAAGAGATCAACTCCAAAGAAAACACTGATAAGTGTGTGTGTGTGTACGTATACAGTCTTCATCTGAATAGGAACTAATCTACAAGGTACATTTTATCACAGAAATAAGAAAATAAAACTGCGTCATACACTGAAATAGTTTCCAATTAAAGCCTTCACATCAGAAATCTATAACTTTCGTAATCCATAAAGACCCAAACATCCACCGCTGGCCAAATGCATCTACTGATCTAATGTGTTTATTACCTGTTGATCCACTGATCCTATCAATAAATGTAAATAATTAGTGTAAAATGCAGTTTTTCATCTTTACACAGTCATCAGATATGACCCATTAAGACGTTCAGAGGCTCTGTGGTGAACATGGAAACACTGTCATCTTCTACAACATTGATTCACCAGTAAAACCCATGGAGTTGGAAAATTACAGTGGGTGGAGAGGTTTGTTTTATGTTCAGTTAATGATATAATTTGTTGAAAAAGTAACCATTTATTTTTTTCTGATTTTATCAAATAACTTTTGAATTTACTCTGAGCTTTAATTAACACCTAAATGATCAGTGAATGAAACAGGAAAATACCTGATTTACACTGAAACATGCAAAATGCAGAGGATAATATTATAATAAAAGGTGATAAATCAGCAGGTAAAGACAAAAAGTATCCTGTGGAATTTGTGACAAAATGGAGGTTAATCAAAGTCCACAGCACAGTTAAAAAAAAAAAAAAAAAAAATCCATGTCATCTTTGTGTTTTACCCAATGGCGGTGGTAACAGGTGCAGGAGGCCCTTTGTCTTTGAGCTCCTGGACATTGACAACCTGAGGAACAGTCTTCAAGGTGGACTCTGTCAACGAAGCACTGGCTGCAGCTGGAACACATGCAGACACATATGTTAGATGTCCAGCGCAGAAATGCAGACACATACACAATACAGTACTTTCATTTTAATGTAACTGAATACACAGCATGGCAAATTGAGCCTGGTTGAAGTTTGCCAACCCTGTTGTGGAATATATCAAAGTACAGACATCATTTAAACTTGTAGCTAAACAAAAACTGAACAAACAATAAAAACTGAATCCAGTAAAACATAAAAATTATAGAGTTCAGTTCAGTAAAGCTGCCAGTTCTGTCATTTCATCTGGAGGTCTGTGTCTCCCCCTGGTGAATTAAAGGCAGCATTACAAAGCAAAACACAGTGTTAACATAAATAGTTAATATGACCCTCCAGGTTGTGACAAAGCAGTTGCAATAACTAATGTAAATTCAAACATCTACACATGTCTGTTCCTGTTAATCTGAGAAACTAGATCCAGTTAAGCAGATGGATGAATAGTCCTTGAGGGACTGGTTATTAGGACTTGTTTGTTAGTACCTAAAACTAACTAAATAAGCAAATGCTTTCACCGACAGTGAAAGGATGTTTTCATCGTACCGGTCTTCTGGTTGGCCATCTGCCTGCGCATAGCTGCCGTGGCTGCAGCCTGTTGGGCTGAGATGGTGACAGGTACAGTCCTCTCAGACGGTGGAGCTCCATGCTTTACTGTTTTTGTAGCCAGTGCAGTGCTCTCAGCTCCACTCAGGTTGATCTTATTAGTTGGGACTGAGCAAAAAAAAAAAAAAAAACAACACAAAAAGCAACATTCCAAAAAAGAACTGGTACTTTACTTTGTTGCTGTAGCTGCATCTTGCTGTAAGCCATATGACATCCAGAAATGTAGTTACTACATACTGTACATTTCATATGTTCTCAATTGGTTAACAAGAGTCACTCAAGTCAAATCTTATATAAACCAATATTATACATTTGTCTCAATAGGCAGCAGTAAGGTCAAACTCCCTGAATAAAAAGCCTTGTACTTACTAGGACTGGCAATAGGGCTGAGTCCAAACCCTATTCCCTGCACTGAATGAACTTTGGCCAAAGGCGTCGACTGGATGGCTCCAAACCCTGGCTGGATGGACGGAGTCCTCACCACAGTGGGGTGTCGAGGGGTGGCCAGTGTTGGGGGCATAACAGGCAAAGGGAGGGGTTCTTGCTGTAATTCCTCCTCCTCTTCCAGCTCCAGGTGAGGCGGGTGAGGGTCTAGGGACTGGGACAGGGACAGGGACGACGCTGAGCTGACGTCATCCAAGTCCTCGTAGTATTTGGGTGAAAGGAAGGCTGAGCGAGACAGGTTGGCTGGAAGGGAACACATTAAGATCAGTGAGACAACGAAGTCTACCTGTACTGGCGACATTATATTTAACAAATGTGTTTCAACAGGAAGTGTTTACCTGGTGCAACTGATCGAACAGGTGGCATCTGACCCTTTGAGAGGAAGTTACGCAGCTGGGACTGTTTGCCTGGCGATATCTTAACTCCTGGAAAATCATATATTATTAGTATTTCTTAAACTACATTTGTTATCCTAATATCATACCTATAACATTTTTAGAAAAATACCTGGGGATTTGGACTTGGGAGGAGAAGAGCCCAACTTGGTTTTCAGAAGCGCATCCCTCAAGTTTTCAAGGTTACCATCAATGCTATAAAAAAAAAAAAAAAAAAAAAAAGAAACACTTTCACTGTGAAAAACACGCATACTGACGTAAAAATGGACATGTTAACATCAGAACATGCAAAACAAGAGTTACTCATTTAGTGAGGTTCATTATAGGGCATTTCATGTGGGCATTATTTTCTTTTTCAATTACAACCATTTTATGATGAAATGAAACTGACTGCAAGTTAAGTTTTCTCTTTACAATACAATAGTTTCAATATAATTATGTATGACCTCGAGTATATACAGTCGCTGATGCTGAACTTAGTATCTTATCCAATACTGTATGTATATAAAGTATCTTGGCTATATATTGCAAGCATGTTTAGCAAGTTGTTGTGCTCAGTTAGACCAGATGTGCTTGTTCTCTGAATATAATACAGTAGCTTAAGGGTTGACAAATGGCAAACTGAAACTGACACATTGAATGTAATTACATTTAGCATAGCAGCTGATGAACTCTGTGTGTGTGAAGGGCATATACTGATTTTAACCAAAATATGACCAAAAGCACTGACGATAAGCATAAGACACGACCTGTGGGGTCTGAGCGTGTCCCTGAGCAGCAGGCGTAGGTTATGCCAGTTATCAAAAGAAATGACATGCTTAGATGACTTTATTCACTTATAATGAAGTGAAAACTAGATTCAAAGAGCAGCCCATGTGAGTTCACTGGAAACATCATGTCTGACTCCCAGTCCTACTCAGCAGGCACTCACACTTGGATCAAAGTCAAAAATAATAGTCACTAATCATTCATCCCTGTGGTTTTGACATCCCTTCGCCCCCAGGTCCATACCCGGTAGTGGTTGCTGCAGAAGTACTGCTGCTTAAGGTCTGAGACTTGTTGTAGAGGTGCAGTGAAGTGAGTTCTTTAACCAGGTGGTCCAGTCTGTTCTTCTGCTGGTCGATTATGTACAGGTTGTTGGACAGTGTGGTAAAGAGACCTTCACGGCCGGGCACAGCCATGTGTCTACAAAGAAGAAAAGGATTTCATACAAAACAAAAACATACATAATCACATACTTATTCCATATCCTTTGTGGATCAAATATTGTATGTCTCCAGTTACCAGATGCAGTATATTTGTCATGTTTTGCACACACCTCTGTTTTTTCTTCTTCTCCAAATGTTTCTCCCATTCCACATCCAAGACGTCATTAACATCTTCCACAGCAAACATGACATACTGGTACAGCCTACGAATCTCCTGATTAAAAATATAATACGATTGTCAAAGTGTTTAGAGTATTCCCATTGTTAATGAGCCAATATCCATTCATGGCTACATTGGAGGACGTGTGTCCACGGGGTCTCACCTTCAGCTGTTCCTCACTCCGCGGATCCAGGGGTTTTTTGTACAGCAGCTGCCTGTAATTTTTGTCTCGGCCGAGCTCACTCTGAGCTTTGGCTTCTTCAGCCCCTGCAAAGCCCTCCAGCAGTGTGGTCTTCAGTGTGCCAATGTCTCCATGCAGAGACTGAGAAACACACATTTAGGACAGAGTGTGAAGAGGATACTGAATCCATGATAAGCTGGATTCACCACAAAAGCACAAACAATATGAAAAAAGAAAAAAATGTGGAAGCCCATATTATAGTTCAGTCAGTCTAGAAACACCAAACAGACTATAGATAATATGGGTCATTTTCTGTAAATCATATGTCATTTAGCTATATTAAAGAACAGCAGTCTGAGACACATCTGGTGTGGGATGGATTGGACTGTCTTTGGTGACGTTGTGCACAGAGATTTGGTGCAGTCTAAGAGATATAGTTTGTTCAGGCCCCTTCAGTGACAGTCTTACCTCAGTGGTCTCCTTAATTTCCAAGGTGAAGATATGAAGATCCTCTGACTCCTTCCTCAACTCCCTCATCTCCTCATTGGTGCCAACTTTGAAGTCTGCTTTTGCACTTCTTGCTTTAAGATCATCCAGCTCCTTTTGAAAGTGTGCAATCTGAAGACAAGTTATAGACACAGTTACTTGTGAAGGTATTTGGGGAAAAATAGTCCCCGCTCATTCCAGCAGCATGTGTACTTGACAATGAACGGTATCTCAGGCTCACACTCTTTCAACAACTGTGCCAATTAACAAATGTGATACATGGTAGTCTCACCTCTTCCAATATTCCAGCCATAATGGGATCAGAGTCTTTCTTCTGCTGAAGCTGCTTCTCCAGGGCCTTTACACTCACTGCTGCCTGCACACAAAGAATATTAAAACTTAAGCATATTCAAGCTAGCTACTCAAACTTGTAAAATACTAAAAATGTTTTTTTTCTTTCTTCTCAGCACTGAGTTTCAGCTGGACTTTCAGTTGTTATTAGCAACCCCTACTAGAAAAGTTCTACAGGGGTTAAACTTAACATGAGCCAAATAAACAAATCACAGTCTCAGGGTTTTTAAAGGGAGACTAGAGCCTGGTTTGAAACAATGGAGCTTTTTGGGAGAAGAGGCCCAGTTACTTAATAAACAGCTAATTTGTGGAAAACAGTTGGATTTGTAAAAACCAAATAACCACTATGAATATAGTTAACATAATTTGTTAATCCTTAAATTAACAAATTATGACGCCACCTGAAAAGATATAAAAAGATATAAAACTAATAAAAGTATAGTTGTGAAGCAAGTGACTGCTAGAGGTGTTGTACAAATGGGAATCGTTTATATCATCTCTAAAAGTTTGTTGTGTAGCTGAACACACTTGTACGTCTCTCTGTCTTTATGCCATCAAAACCAAAATTTAAAAGCATCCAAACTCACAAGCCCGTCATGAGTGTATACTGCTACAGCTGAGTAATGTGCTCTGAACCACAACACTGGTGTACCTGTTGTAAACAGTTAGTGAATGTTGGATGACAGCAGAAAACCGATACCGCTGGCTCAAAGGGATACAAACGACTACGGTTTAAGCTAATTAGCTGCAGGTTAGTGGATTAGGTTTTACTCAATGGTGAAACAGACATTTCTAGCATCAGTCAGTCATAGTTCTTCTGGTTATACTTTTGATCGATGTGTATCTGTATCTACAGCCATCTTTTACCTACTCCATATATCCCCTTATTAGGACATTTCAAATGGGCATTATTTTCTTTTTCAATTACATCCATTTTATGATGAAATCAAACTGACTGCAAGTTAAGTTTTCTCCTCTATACAGTACTTCATAACTTACTTTTTGCTACAAGTTACTTTGTAAGTTAGACTTCCTCCCACCAATTTTCAAATACGTGAATAAAGTCATATTTCGTTTTCATGTGTATGTATAAGTTTTCATGTTTCCTTGCAATCTGTTTTATTTCTAAGGACTAAAGTAGGATTATTTTATTTGTTTTGTCATAATCAAAATAAACTGAACTAAACTTTCAATAAAATTATGCATGACTTCTAGTATATGTAGTCGCTGATGCTGAACTTATAGTATTTTTTCCAATAACACTTTCTGTACTGAACGATTATAACCCTTTCTTATCCCTTGACTACTTGTATACAGTCGTATAAAACAGGCATGTGGACATCTAAGGCCCAAAGGGGGCTTTTTTAAATAAATTCCTGTTCTGCATAGGGATGTAAAAGAAAACGGTAGCATAAAAACGCAGCAATTATCTACCATACGCATTTCCTTGTAATAATGTGCCACGGTATTGTTTGTGTCAGAGTCCTGCACCAGGTCGGGTACACTGTGTTACTACTTTGCTTTATGCAGATGTTAACATGCCATTACGCTAGGGGGCACTACTGCTCTTGTGACACGTTATTTTTTGAGTTGTGAACCCGGTTGTTGGCGGTCATTACTGTGTGGTTGAACATGGCGTTTGACAAATAAAGTTGCCTGAACTAAACGTGGAGTTATCTTTTGGATTAACATGGTAGAAGAGGATGGTTAGAAACTACAGAGTTCCGCCGACCTTTGAAGAAGGAAAATCATATGAAAGCCGGAAGAATGACGTCAACATTTGGACAAGAGTTACCGATTTGGAGAAGAAAAAACAAGCTCTGGCCATCGCCCTGGCGCTATCAGGGAAAGCGTGGGACACGGCGATGGAAATTCCAGTAGACAATCTAAATAAAGACATTGGAATGGCCACTTTGTTAGCTAAGCTGGACGATTTGTTCCTTAAAGAGGAAAAAGACAGGATCTATGAAGCTTACTCTGATTTTGACCGTATTACAAGAGAAGTGAACACGTCCATGGCGGACTATGTTATTGATTTCAAACAGTGCTATTCACAAATGAAAAAGTACAACATGGAGCTACCTGACACAGTTTTAGCTTTTAAGCTGTTGGACACTGCGTGTTTGGATGTGACGGACAGGCAGTTAGCCCTTACTGCATGCACAGATTTAACATTTGCCTCAATGAAGTCCACTTTGAAGAGAATATTTGGCGGAAAAACGAGCACGGGAGCAAAAAGCATTAGCCAAGAGTCAGTGTTTGAAATGGAGCAGCGACGGCAAAAAGCCAAGTCCTGGCAGCACAACACTCAGCAGAATACTCCACCACAGCCCGGGACAAATCCACTGGACAGGTACGGACGATGATCAAAATGTGCAGTGTGCCAAAGTACGTATCACTGGGCCAAAGATTGTCCGCACAAAAGTGAAAGTGTGAAAATAACTGAAGACAAGACAGAATGAGGTGTTTGAAGAAGTTGAGGACAAAGGACAAAAGCGCATCTCCACTCGGTGGGTGTGCACTCTGAAAGAGACAGAAAATGAATTAGCACCGAAAGCAAGGTTTGTTGATCGAGGATTTGAGGAGCTACAAGTTTCTGAGCTACAAAAGGACTCACCAACCTGTGCCTCAGAGTCACTGAGACTCCTGGTGGCAGTGATATGTCAAAGACAATGGGAACTTCACTCAATGGACATAAAGTCTGCCTTCTTACAAGGAATGGAACTGTCCAGAGACATTTTTATCAAACCATCGCCAAAGGCCAAACGCACAGTTTGGAAACTGAAAAAATGTATCTATGGTTTAGCTGATGCCTCAGTGTATTGGTACAACAGAGTGAAAAACATAATGATTGAAGCAGGAGGTATTATGTCTAAGGTAGACCCTGCAGTTTTCTACTGGTTTGATGAGGACAAGAATGTAACTGGTGTACTTGGTTGTCATGTTGATGATTTCATATGGGGGGGTCACATGTTTTCACAGTCTGTCCTCAGATCAAAGTTCAATGTCAGTCGTGAAGCTCACAATAGCTTTTCCTATGTAGGGGTGGATCTTGTTACTCTGGGCAGAAAGGTACAAATACACCAAGTGATATACATCCAACACCTGCAGCCCATACACCTCACTCCTTCACGAGCAGCAGAGACAGCTTCACCCCTCTCAGAAGAGGAGAGAGAGCAGCTCAGATCAAAGATAGGCCAACTTCTTTGGGTGGCAGACAGAGCAGGCCTGGTGTCATGTTTGATGCAAGTAATTTAGCATCTAGCCTCAAACAGGCCACAGTGCAGACCATTAATGAAGCAAACAGAGTTGTGTGTAAACTCAAAGCCAAGTCAGTTGAATTGAATTTTCAACATCTTGGAAAAGACGGTAATTTAAAGACGGTTACATTCACTGATGCATCTTTTGTAAATCTTTCAGATGGGGGTATTCAAGGTGGGCACCTCATTGTTTTGATGGGTGAAAATGGGCAGTTTTCTCCCATCTCAGTCAAAGAGAATTAAGAGAATTGTCAGAAGCACACTTGCAGGTGAAGTACTAGCTATGTCTGAGGGAATTGATAATGCCATTTTTCTGTCAGCCCTGTTTTCTGAACTTCATGCTGGCAGTACTGCTCACCCTGTACTGATAGTCTGTATTCCTGACAATTTCTCTCTTGTTGATGCACTTAAGTCAACTAAGTTTGTGACTGAGAAAAGGCTGCATTTGGAAATCAGTTCAATCAAAGAACTGATTCAAACTCAGAGGGTTCTTCAAATGTTGTGGTCCGAAACGAAAGACCAACTTGCAGACTGTCTAACAAAAAAGGAAGCATCCTCAACCTTGCTACTGAGGGCTCTCTATGAAGGACGCTGGACTGTATGATAAACTTATTCATGACTCCGAATAAGTTCCAACTCAATAAAACCCCACGTTATACTGTTCTAACCTAATGCTTTATGGCAGTTTAGCTGGTGGACTATAATGTGTTTTTTTTTTTTTTAAGAAGAGAGTGAGTTTGTTACTACTTTGCTTTATGCAGATGTTAACATGCCATTACGCTAGGGGGCACTACTGCTCTTGTGACACGTTATTTTTTTGAGTTGTGAACCCGGTTGCTGGCGGTCGTTACTGTGTGGTTGAACATTAGCGTTTTACAAATAAAGTTGCCTGAACTAAACGTGAAGTCATCTTTTGGACTAACACACTGGGTCGCAGGTACGGGCACGGGCAGAATTAAACAAAATGCGGGCAAGTAGCAGGCAAGGAAGTGAAAAAAAAAAGATTCATGGTTGAAAACAATTAGCAGGACATTTAATGATGATGATAATCTAATTTGAACGTGGTTGATCCACAGCCGGTTTGTTTTATTGTGACGTGAGCTTCACCTCTGTTTACACCTGCCCAAAGACGGCATTGAGCAGCACAGAGATTTCTTGATGGCATGCAGTTTAGTCAAAAATAAAGCCCTTAAAAGTGAGTTACTGTGTAGACAATGTGTTTAATCAGGGGTTGGGGCTAAAACAGACAGAAAAGAAAACATGGAATGCCTTAAAGCCCTGTTTTTGGCAGTACAATGCCATAGTTATTAATGTAAGAACTTAAGTGATTTTGGTTATTATCAAGAAAACATGGAAAATGGATAGATATCAGCTCTGAAATTAAAGTCTTATGAACTAGCCTATTTTTGTTATTATATTTGTCCAAACAAATTTACCTTTAGTTGTTCCAGGCATTACAATGGCCAAGAAATTGAAGAAAACAATGTTGATCTAATAATTTTTTCCGTGACTGTACATCGCAAGCATGTTTAGCTAGTTGTTGTGCTCACAGTTGTACCAGAAATACTTGTTCTCTGAATATAATACAGCAGCTTAAGGGTTGAAAAAAGGTCAACTGAAACTGAATATAATTACATTTCTTATCATTTTAATTAATAGCAGCTGAAGAACTCTGTGTGTGTGTGTGTGTGTGTGTGTGTGAGAGAAGGGTACATACTGATTTTCACCAAAGTATGACCAAAAGCATTATGATAAGCATTCTTTATAATATAGAGATACGACCTGTGGAGTCTGGGCGTGTCCCTGAGCAGCAGGCGTAGGTTTCTGGACAACTGTGGCTGGCGTGGTGGTTTGGACTGGATGTACTGGGGCTGAAACAACATATTAAATTCACAACCCAAGTCATCACACAATTACAAGGGTTACAAGATAAGAACAGAACTGGGGATTAAAATATTAAAGAATGAAGCATATAAGAGTTAATGGAGGCAGGACCCTCTTACCCAACACAGCGGGGGGTTTGGTGGCGGAGGCCGGAGGGGCGGTCAAACTACTGGAATTAGACACAATTGTTTTGGGTGTAGAGGAAATAAAGGAGAAGGGCTGTGTGGCTGAAGCTGTGTTCTCCACTGATGAAAACCTGAAGAAGAAGCAGACATATTTATTTTTCCCCACATACCAGCATCGAAGCAAAAGCCTGTTAAATGTGAACGTTGTTTCTGCCTGTAATTGGGCTGTTACATTTAAGACCTTAAAGACCTTTTTCCGGCCATTTTGAATGCTAGATAAGACCTGTATCACAAGTCATCTCACAGGGGCTGGGTTTTGATGATGGTCCTGATGTGGATGCAGTACAACGCTGGGTGATGACACATGCATATGTTACTCTGACTTCTCATTGACTCCAATAGCGTCATTACTATAGTTCCCAGTTTTCATATGCAGCAGGCTCCATATTTGTGACTTGCAATCCAGTCAATTGTAAAGACTTAAGAATTAGGTATTTTAGGCCTAAAATTCAGATTATTCAATTTTAGATGTTTAAGTATCCAAACAAAATATGTAAAAGTTAGTTTAGAGTGTATAACTAGAGCCTGGTATAACCTCACAGCACCACAACCTCTTAAGATGTTACTTGTAAACAGTGGTGTGTGATATAATGATATTTTGACTTCCTAGTTTTTCTCTGGAGATAAAATAATAACCAACAGCAGGATCGATAGATAGGGCTGGGTAAAAAAACAATTTGATTGATCTTAGATCGATTCCATTTTAATTTTGCGTAATCGATTAATACTGGATGAGATCGATTTTTCAGAGCTTGACCACAAGTATTTGACCCGGGTACCGCTGAAGTGGAAAAGTGGCCAGCTCCGTCCTGAGCCCCCGAGGAAGACGAGGCATCTTGATCTCGCTTGCAACGGTTTTGGCACGGGAGGGACAAGGAGGAAGTGTGGGGAAAACCCCACCATAGGAGGTCCTCCTGCCCTAACTTGAACCTGCAGTGTGGAGGAAGTGACCACCTGGAGAATCTCTGAGGGAAGTTGCAGAAGCCAATTGTTCAAGGAATATCAACTTGGATCCACACTGAGTGTTGAGTCAGAGGAACAGTAAAGTGACAATGACGGACCACTACCCCACCCCACCCCTCCAGTGAGTAGAAGCCACCAGTCATAAAACAGAATAAAGATGAGGAAGAAGTCCATTCAGAGCCACTGTAGAAACCTGGTAATGTTTCTGTCCTGTTCATTATTTAACAGCAGATTCATCTATTTACTGATGAAATGTCATATTTATTTCCTTTCTAATATCAATATTGACACCAGTACTGACGTGTTAAATGGCTGCTGTAGTCAATCAGGTTACAGCTCAAAATTGTACTTTGGTATCAATAAATGACTCTGAATCAATCAATTAATACTGAATCGAATCGATATTGGATTAAATCGAATTGAATCGTGATTAATAGATTCAGAACCTTATGAATCGAAATTGAATCGATTATGGAAATTGGCCATGATACCTAGCCCTAATGATAGATGACATGGACAGATGATGACAGACAAAATAGAAAGGTATCACTTCAATACATCTGATAAACTACAGAAACTTTGGTGAAAAAGTATTAAATAGAAACTAAACTAAACATCCCTTGGAATCACTGTAATGATACAAGCCATATAAGGTCAGAAGTAATTACGTACCTCTCATTTAGACTGAGTTTCACAGTATTTTGGGGGGTGACATTCTGAGGTGTTGGAGCAGGAGCTGAAGCCAGAGCCGAAGCCAGAGCCAGAGATGGAGTTGGAGATGGAGCTGCTACTGAAGGTTTGATAGACGGGCTAAAGGAAAAGGCTGAAGGTGCCAAGGGAGTGTCAGATGGAGGTTTGGAGGCAAAAGAGAAACTGGAGGATCCCGAGCCGAAAGGCATGGACATACTGGACAGTGAGAAGGCTGAAGGGGTGGGGGCAGAGGCAGTGGATGGGACAGAGAAGGTGAAGCCTGATGGAGCTGAGGATGCCGGGGCTGTGGCGGTGATGCTGAATGGGACAGTGGAGGAGGGGGCAGAGGGGACTGGGGGTGTCACAGCAGCCACAGAGGGAGAGAATGCAGCCGGGGCTGATGGGATTGATGCTGCAGGTTTGAGGGAGGCAGTCATCATCGATCCTGTTCACAGAAAAGACAAATAATATTGATTTATATGAGAACATGTGAACAGATTGTTCTGCTTTACTCTGGTATTAAAAACGTAAACCTTAAAGAAGAAAAAAGACCTCATCTTTGAATGTTCTCTTTCAAATCTGATTCAACAAAAACTCCAAATATTCAGTTCATGAATGTTTCCATTCCTAGTGCAGATTCTCATCCCGTTTGCCAGAAAAAAAGTGTTGCAGTTGCACACTTCTGAAATAATAGAGGTTTATTATCCACCAAGGACTTCAACAAAGACTGGAGTTTGTATTCCAACTACTTTAAGCTTTTGGGTTTACAGAAAATGAAAATGCTTCAGTTATGGCCACGAAAAGATGGGTTTAAATATCACTATTTTGTGAGCATCACATATTTTTCTGTATTTAATCAACCCTTCTATCTTTCCCAAATCAACTACTGCCAGTGTATAAGTAATTTTTTTTTTAATTAACAACTTATTAATTATGAACATATGAAATTTATGAACATATGAAATTGCTGCCCTAAACAAAATGCCCTTGAAATGTATTTTTTGTTCAAAAACATTAAAATATAGCTTCTAATTCTGTTCCTATAGGATTATGTAGAATGTTAAAATAAGGTCTGGCCTCCCTGTGAATCAATTTGTTAATCAGCTGTTTCTGGTCATAATGGCAATAACAATCAGTTAAGAGAAACCCAACTGCTACTGGTTTTCTACCTGGCTTGGGGAGTCTCTCCCCTTCCAGGGCCAAAGGGGTGGGGGCTGTAACCAGCTGCTTAACCCCAGGGTTGAGGTTAAGCAGAGAGAACGGGCAGAGTAACCCCTCTGTGGACAGCAGCAACATGGTGGGGGCTGGGGGCAGGGTCTTCTCATCACCTACAAAGGGGGGAAATACCATATATCAACAAGATCAGAGACAACATGTAAGAAATTATTTCATCATTATATCAAGACCATCATTCAAATCCTTTTGCTAAACAATTATTGAGCAGCCTGTGATCAACTTCAAACTGTCCTTGAATGCATCATTTAGTAAAACACCACCACGCTCTTCTTCCTCTTGCCAAACTAACTCTTTCCAGCGCTTCACACCCACTTTTGTGCACTTTCACAAATCACGCAGTGCGCTGTGGGCTGCAGACAAAAATGGCAATTCCAGTCTAAACCAACATTTAAGTGATGAAACTGTATTAACGCTCCAATTTCAAGACGCATTAGTCAGAGGTTTTTTAGTCACTTCAGAAACACTTTGTCCTTTTTGTTCTTCCTCTTCAGCTCTGTCTCATATCTTCAGTGATTCAAGTAAATCTTACTGATATCAGCAGATGACAACATTGTTGGGTCTTCCTCTGTAGATGCCAGTGATTGATGAACATGTCTGACTATTATCATATACAGTAGTACCTTGACTTACGAGTTTAATTCATTCTGTGACCAAGCTCGTAACTCAGTTTTCTCATACATAATTTTCCTTTTTATTGGCAACAACACCTAGTGGTGTACACCGCCATATCATAACTCGATTTTGACTTGCAACTCACAGCAAAAAAAAAAAAAAAAACGAC
>JAPQRP010000005.1:50498852-50510595 GCA_037367295.1 Apogon hyalosoma
TAATGTGAATGTGATGAAGTCATACAGTAATGATGTAAAGCCCTTTCAAAGAAATATATAAGATAACTATGAATGCATTCTTTCCTGTTACTTTTGATTTCAATACAAAACAAAATGAGGGCCATTATATTTCTTCCTAATCAGTGTGTTACACCAGTACGCTTAGCTCTGCTCCCCATTTTATCAACTCTATTGCTTCTAGAACCTGTGGAGAGTGAGTACAACTAAAACATGGAATGACCTAAAAAGCTGTCTGGCTCTCAACAAACCCACACTGATGAAAGACTGAAGTTTCAACAGTGCTGCTCTCACTAAGCAGTCACTATGTTACATAAAAGATATCACAGAGATAACAATACTATTGCCTCGCTCAGGTATCATTTGAAATAAACATGACAAATATATTCCTAACAGCAACAGCAACCTTGTACTTACCTGTACATAGACTATCTAAAAATGGGCCAAGATAGATGAAGACAGCAGAATTAAAATGTGATAAAATCCAAATGTGATTATGCAAATTAAAAGTACTCCAGATGTTTGGCGTACTCACAGGGAGGGAGATGACTACCAGCTCAGGAGGTGTCTCCAGGGACCCATCAGCAGCAGCGTATACCACCGCAAACACAAATGTTCTGAGCCACAGCACATCCAGAACTGAGAGAGATGCCAGGACAAAAAGGCATTAGTCACAGACATGCTTGGCACAGTGATGAAAGTGAGAAGCAAACAAAAGAGAATATGTAATGTACTGATAAAAAGATAAACTCTGCCATTATGTAACTTTGATATTCTGGTAATTGCAGAATGTGGAACTCAGAATATGGGGTGTGTGTGTAGGTTTTGTTAATGTTTACTATTTAATTTTGCAAATAATGTGGAAGCCATCCTACCTTTGACAGGGTTGTCAGAACTGTAGAAATTTGGGCATGGAATGACTTTCTTTTCTTCTAAAGCCTTTTAAAAAGAGGAGAAAATCTGTTATTCATTTGGATGCTACAATCCACAGGGAACAATAAGCATTTTATATTAAACAAAACTGATTTGGGTTCACTTACTGGAGTATATTGACTGACTGTGGCATTCATTTTCCCTGCAGCAATTTGTTTTCCTTTTGGACTCCAACAAACTGTGTGAAACAAAACAAATTAACAGCATCTAAAGTTAAGAGACAAAATGGAAACACACAGCACAGACAAGATCACTTTCTGTTCATGCATAAGAATGACTAAACAACACATTTCACATGAAGAAAAAAAAACATTTTCATCTTTCATCTATGTAACTTATTTGACTTTTACTCACTACTTGTGATGCCATTTGAGGCAGGTAGCTCTGCCTGCACTTTGACAATATCAGCGACATCCACAATCATCATACTGCCATCGGACAGACAGATCGCCAACATCGATGCCTGAACAGGATTCCACTTCAGATCCTGCACGAACATGCCTGGAGGCAATGCCGGCTGCAGCGATGTAAAGGGTAACTTCTGTGTTCTTGTCTGGCCAGAAAAAAAAGTTATGTTCAACAGTGACAAGCACGGTAAATGTAAAGACACAAAACCATAAGAAATTTGAAAAAAAGAACTAATTTGATTTCAGGATACTCCCTGCCATTATAACATTTATGTACAGGACTTAGTTGGACAATCAAAGCACCTTAGCTGAATGAAAAGGAAAATGCAATGCTGTATGATCTCAAGCATGTTTGTTGAGCCACTTAACAGTGACAGTAAAGCCTCAGTCACAAATGCTGTTACGAACGGCTATGAACACCGTGCAAACAATTTATGGACCATTTCGTACAACCTTCTCAAGGCAGACTTATAAGAATGGAGAGTTTGTAGACTGTTCCTAAGTTCATAGCTAGGTGGATGATCTTGTACAAGATTTTCTACGAACGTGCTACGAAATCCCCTTTCGTAGGGTGCCCAAACGAATGCTTTAGGAACAACCTAAGAACAACGCATGACTTTCATGGATCAGAAGGCCATTCCAGAACCCCGTGTTCCTGCTCTGGTCGCAAGTAGATCACAAGAACACATTACGTTGTTATTAGGGGTCCCTTACAGCATTCACATAAACAGATGCACAGACAGAGAGTCGTATGGCGTTCTTAAGGTGGACGCAAGGTGTTCCCTATAGGCAGTAGTACGTCATTTGTGTGGCACTCATGGCATTGTTAGAGGGTGTCGTATGCAAACTGTCAAGATGGAGTGAATGACTGGACTCAAATGCACAGTGCTGAAGGGAAAGTGTTTGAACAGACAAATAAACGAAGAAACAACACAAAACCTGGAGGGAGATAATGCAGAGTCCACAGGATGACTAGGATCAAGGTGATGGGAGAGAATGTGCATGATGAACAGTTAGGGTTAGGCCTTCAAATTTCTTCATTTGATGCCTTATTATGACTCCTAATTTTTATTACGTTTAACAGTGCAGGTCAGTGTTTCCCTGCATATTCTCTACAGGAGTGTGCAATGCAGCACCATGGACAGCACATGATCCATACAAACATAAAACACATGCCGGCCAAACTTTGATAATTTGACTTGACATCACATTACTTCATATATCAATGTTCCTCAAACTTCTACCTCATTGCTTTATTCTGTTACCTACAGAAAAATAACCGGAGGGTAGTAATGAGTCAGGTCTTAGGCTCACAGACTGTTGTACTGTCCATAGAGGTGCCACCTCTGTATCCATGGCCGCACCCACTAACGTCTGACTTCATTGCATCTTCTTTGGGACATTCTAAAGCACCTAATCTAAAAAGCTTAACGTAGCTTAATGTCTCAAAACAGCGATCAATCATCGCCAAATTATGCATGGACATCTCCACTGCTGGGATAGGCTCCAGCACTCCCGCAACCCTCTCAAGGATAAAGTGCTTCAGAAGATGAATGAATGAAGGAATGAAAAAAAAAAAAAAAACTCTAAAATTAAACTGTATTATTTTATTTTTTAATTTGCGCCTATGGAGAGTAAAAGGCTTAGAAGTGGACAGCATCCATAATTCTGAGGTTTTGATTTTTGGAGAAGTTAAAGTGGACATGACTAGAGATGTCCATGTAAAATTTGGTGATGATCGACTGCGTTTTTTGGACATTAAGCTACGTTTAGCTTATTCTCTATAATGTGTGCCTATGGAAAGGAAAAGGCTTAACGTGGACAGCATCCATAAAATAGGGATTTCGTTGTGATTTTTGCAGAGGTGAAAGTGGACATGACATGATGTCCACAAGAACTTTGGTGATGACTGATCACTGTTCTCAGGCATTAAGCTTTTTTTACGTTAAGCGTTTTAGAATGTCCCTTTTTTTCTCGCTGCTGCCGGACCAAAACAGCAGCCATAACTGCTTGATCTTCCTCTTCTTCATCTTGCAGCTGTAGAAGTTTCAGTGTTGTGGGTGTTATTGCCATCTTGAACGTGATGGTCACAACATGAGACTTTTAGTACATGGCCAGTGTTTACATACCAATCTAAATATTCTGAATAAGCATAAGATCTTTCTACCAGTGACTTGAGAGTAGATCCTGCATACATTCAGTTGGATCAGTACACCGTTTATTGTAGATGGACTTTGGATCAGCTGGTTCTGCTCTAGTTTTGGATCCTGGTTGTCAGTAATAATGAAACCATGAATATTTGTTTGTTTCAGGTAAAACGAGCCATGATCCCCTTCATCCTGGATGTCAAGATACGTGATTTCGGGCCACATGTCGATGTTTGTGGACCACTTGTTCTTTGGTAGCTTGTATGGATCCATGTCGAGTCCAGCTGTCCTTAATTTCATTTCCTATTCCACATTTTTCCCAGTCTCGCTGTGTTTACTGCTACACTCCATCGTGTTGAGCGAGGTTTTTGCCACTCAGTCCAACTTAGAGGGGTGTGCCCCGGGGGGGAAGTGATGTAAACGCATACCCTCTATAGGCTGTGGTGGCCTGACAGGGTCTGTATCATACCATGGTTTCCACCATCATCTTAAAATGTACTGAAAAAATTGTGGTGAGCAGAGTCTTACACATCCATGTTGCTAACAATGTTAATTAATTTTGGGACAAATTGAGAGTGTGCTGTTAACGTTACAATAAACAGCAATGAAAATGAATCTAACCATACATTCTGCATTTTGCAAAACACACACATGCACGCTCTTGCGTGCAAAACACACAACCAAGCCAGACCCTGAAACGGTGAGAGCCACAACTGAGAACAACGGAGAAATTAACCAACTCAATGAGATAAGCTAAATATAAATGTTAGTGGCGACATTTCTGTCATTTCTTTATTTCTAAACATTAATGTTTGTTAGTATCCAACATTAGGTTTTACAGGAACCGAGCAGCTCCTCAGCAGACACACTGGATATAATTCCAAATGTTAATTGTTAGTACAAACTTAAATGTTTTCGTCCACAAATAGATCTGACATATAATAATCATTATCATCATTATTATTGTTTTATCCATATAGTGATACTGTTTATCATATAGTTGCATAGATGGTAGAGGTTTCTATTATTGGTACTAACAGCTGCAGTAGTAGTATATCCACTGTTTGTACTTGTATTTGGAGAAGTAGTAGTAGCAGTTATGGGTATTTACACTAGTTATTGGTAGCTATACCAGCTCTAAATGTAATGTGTCAGGAGATAACTTTCATTATGATGTGGCATTATATAAATAAAATTTGATTTGATTTAAGCAAAAAAGTTTGATGCCAACAGGTGTCTGTGTTGTGTTTGTTTATAACATCGACAGAGACTGATCCGTGCTCACTTTAATTCTACTCAGATTCTCCATACCGGCTCTCACACCAAAAGTATATTTTCTCTCAGAGTGAAAAATAATTTCAGGTTGACAGTGACAGAATGCAATACAGTTGTGGAAAAAATTATTAGACTATCAAAAGTAATCAAAAACAATGGTTATGCAATCAAGTATTAACTCCTGTGTGTATCATGTGACTAAAACTGACAGAAAAGAAAACATGAAATGCCTAAAAGCACTGTTTTTGTCAGTACAATGACATAGATACTGATGGAAGAACTGAAGTGATTTTGGTTATTATCAAGAAAACATGGAAAATGGATAGATATCAGCTCTTAAAATTAAACTCTTATGAGTTATTTTAGTTGGTATCATTATATTTGTTCAAACAAATGTACCTTTAGTTGGACCAGGCATTTAAAATTAAGAAACTGAAGAAAACAAAGGTGGTCTAATAATTTTTTCTGCTACTGTACATCCATCAGATGAAGCTGAGCCTTAAAAACAGCACACACAGGCAGAAGTTAATTTCCAGTTCCCATGACTGCAAAAAACAATGAATACCTCCATAGTAAAATATAATAATTCAATAATTTAACAGGTCTACGACCTCTGCGTGCACTTTTTAAAACATAAATGTGATGACAATAATTTTATTTTTTATGAAAATTGAGTTTTTAGTCAAATGACATGAAATTTTCATGGGGAAGGACCCACACCCCACAACTCTGCCAAAAAATTCCTATACCGTATTGGAATATACTGTCGTAAGGAAGGGGGACAACATGACTCAACAACTGCTGACAACTATTCAAGTTGTTACACTAATAAATAAATGCTTACTGACTCTGAACTGCCACACCACTGCTAATATGGGATAAGGTTTGGCTATAATGTAAACTTTATAGTTCTTATGTTCTAAATTGTTATTATGCAAAAACTCCAAACCACAGATAACTATGATTCATCTTGACCACTTTATTTATATTCTCTATCACAATTTTCAAAATTCTGAATATGCCTACTGCATTCCACATCTTATGAGTAATTTCTTTTAGGTTACAGTTTATGGCAATATTTTCATGAGAATTTTTTTTTTTTACATCTTTACGTTTCTAACTGTAGTTTTTTAGTTGTTATGCAGCAGTACCTAAAATAAACCAAATGCATACTTCAAACCCTCATGCATTAGGATAATTAACAATTATATTTACCCTGTTCATGAAGGTGCGGACATCATAGAATGTCAGGGACAAACCAGCCTCTTCAGACATGCCACAAACTGATAAAGTCAGTTCATCACAACTCAGTGCCAAGTGGTGCAGAGTCAGATCCACAGTTACCTCCGACAAAGCTGCAATCCCCTCAACTAGAAGAAAAAGGGAAAATTAGAATAACATGTGGAGGACAGATGACATGAATGGACTGAATAGAAGAAGGAATGCCCTCAAAACAATGAAATGAAGACAGAGCATGTAGTGGTGAAACTTACCTATTTCATTGGGGTTACCATCAACTTTATCAGCATCAAGGATGTCCTGGGTCAGGTAAACTTTAAATGTTCTATCAAGCCCAACAAATGTTAATCCAAATTTGTTTGACAGGGCGAGAAGACTAGATCTATCTTTTGGCAGATCTTCAGGAGAATCAAAAACTCGTGCTTTCTTCATCTGACGGAATTTAAAATCCTGCAACAGCAAAAACAAAAACTTTTCCAATATGTTCTTGCCACTATTGGGTAGTGAGCAAAGAGTCTCAGATCACTAACTGCACCATTTTACTGTACCCCTCACTTCAGGGACTTAAATGGCGTAAACACGTTCAAGAACATGGATAATATACTTTAACCACGGTGCTATCTGACTGAACAGTGTGACACTTTGTTCGTAATCAATTTTTTTATAAAAATAAAGGTTTTGTTTGTTTTTTTAACTTAAGTTGTTAATGTCATACGAAAAGGTGAAGAGGTTGTATCAGTGTTGTTTGGTAAACAATCTTCACTCCCTCGATTAGCTACGAGTGAGTGATGTGACTGACCTAAAATTTGGGCTGTTTGTTAAAATAAGGTACCGTTATACTATTATGCCTCCTGGTAAGTCGTGGAGGTGGTTTTAAATTTGCCTAGCGTGAAGATTAATACTAAACGTTAACATGCTAGCACAATCGGCCAAAATAAAGTTGCATTCTCAAAACAAAATGAACCTGCCATTGTAACACAAGTGTCCGACCTGGAAACACTTGGTCTACATGACCAGCTAACAAGAGCCAAATATAGCAGTTAACAAGCTAAACAGCAAAACTAGCACAAACCTTCATGAATTAAATCAGCGTTAGCAAATGCTAGCTTATTCAAGCTAACCTGTCAAAACAAGGTGCCGATAACTCAGCCTACCTTCATTTCCCTCTCAGGGGGAGAGTCTGCGTCGTCACTCATTTTGAAGTAGATACGCTGCTACTCTATGGGTAAACTTGCTGAAGTTTATAAAGTGTATTCAGATAAATATCTCATGAGCCACATTTGTCTCGTGAAAACTCGAAAACACGCCGCGCAAATTTGTTTTGACGTCATCAACATGCGACTGTACATCTGCCGGGAAACATTTTCCTCGACGTGACCCTTAAAGTACTTTCAATTAAATGTGTGATGGGAGTCACTACCTAAACTCATGTGCAGTGTAAATAGACTTCTATAGAAATGTGTGTTTTGACGAAGTAAAACAGTTCCTTGTAGCTCTGTGTTCTTTGTAAGATATATTAATAAAAATAATATTAACCATGATAAACTTAATATTTTCTAAAATTTTACAAGTAAGCAAGTTTTCGTGACTAACTTAATATATTCACAAGAAAAACAGATCACACTGTAATTCATTCATTCATTAATAATGTGCTGATTAAAATTATGTTTAAACTGATGAATAAAAGAAACCAAACAACACAGGCAAAAGTCAGTGATTGGTGAAGTAAGGACTTTTATTAGAAAGCAAATTTTTCTGTATTGCATTTAAAGAAATCAGGTACTTTTGGATCACACAACTGAAACTGGTGATGGCAAATACCATGATGGGAATGAAAGGTAGGTTTTTATGCAACATCAAAAGTGGCAACTTGCATTTCTGTTGTATATATTATTGATGCTTGAGTCAGAAGGCGCATACACAATTAAACACTTTTCATTTGAAACATAAAGCAGTATCAACACTAAAATTGTCCCATCCCAGTTTGGCTGGTCCAAGCCCTGTTAATAGTGAAGAACAATACTGTGATCAAAATGTAGTTTTGCATGATAAGATCCTCGATAGACTGTTGTCCATAATGAGGTTACCATTAAGTCCAGACGGAGGACCGAGTTTGGCCCATGCTTACCAGAGCATAGCAGATATGGCCCATGTCAACATGGGGCAGCTCTTTTTTATGAAGCACCAAGGTATGATCAAATATCAGTCAGTCCTTGTTGCAGAGAAACTCACTTACAATTGAGAAGGCTGCAGTTAACATCTTTATGTCTGTTCATTCTATGAAAATAGGCTAGAAGCTAAGACCAAAGCAAGCTGGAGAATGACAAAGCAAACAGCACGAGCACAGTTCATGTCAGATCTCCCATAGTGCACTTTGGGTCACATCCTTATTCTGATTGTCAGCGCTCTGAGCACATGGCTTTAAAAGTTGCTTTCTCCTCTTTCAAAATCTTGACATTTTCTTTTCTGTTGTCTAAGTTCTAAAGTGCTGGCATTATATTCAAAGACACATACTGTACGTACACATACAAACTTTTAGTGCATTTTTCTGAGTTTGCTGAAGGTTCAAATGCACACTCAACTGGGTAGTTAATATATATGGATTTCACTCTTTATCACTACATTGCTGTCATTTGTACAATAAGTTAAACTGAATGCAAACATTCATTAGAAGGCCAGGGTGTGTGATAAAAATACAACCCTACCCACTGCAACACTCCACAGTCTTTGTTTGCTAACAGTGACAAAAGTTATTCAGCATTAAAATACACGGTGCATAAAGATCAGAGGTTTCATTGGGTTAGAGTGACTGTCTGAATGGCATGCATTTTATGTTACAAGTGTCTGTTTGCATATAAATGTACTGTTTTCAGGATAAACACTTTAATTAATGAAACAAAGATCTGCTTCATAAGTGTTTTACAGTAATATGGGATGGACAGAATACTATGTAAGATTTTAGAAAGCAAAAAAAATGCAAATCATTTGGAAAGAAAATTTTGTTAAAAATGGATCTTTTCAGCCTATGAACCTGTCCTCTTCTCATATAATGTTTGAGTGATAATCTAGGCAAATTCCACAACATAAACAAATACAAAGAGAACATTATAAATTTTACACTGCTTTTCTTTAGCCACCTCAAACAGAGCTCATCATTCCAAAGGTTGGCCAGAACATTCTCTGAGAATCACTCAGTTTATAGTGCATTATTCTAATTCACCTTGCACAAGAAAAATAAAAGACACCAAGTGTATAGAAAAAAGTTTTCATAAAACTGTGGTGCTTTTCCTTTTTTTTTTTCGGTTGGGACAGAGTCCGATATACATGATTTTACAGAGGCAGACACAAGTGAACAAACTGGCTGAAACAAGCAAAAAAAAAATTCAAATAAATGGGGAGAAAATTCACCACTATTCACATGTACAGAATACGCATGGATGTTTGTAAGGAGGAAGTTGCAAAAAAGCAACAGCAAATATTTGGAATATGAGAGAAAATCAATATATTTGAGATTTTTGTGGGTTTAATGTCTATTTCATGAATAAGATGAGCACATTCTCTTAAAAATGTGTCAGTAAAATGTAAATCACATCTCATGTGTAATATTTAGTGCCCTCTGGTGGTACAGCTGCAGAATGCACCCAAATAAATAGCTTTCACATCCTCCCCAACGGTGGCTGTAAAGAAAAAAAAAAAAAAAAAGCTCTTTTTGGAGCCAGTATTTGTTTCATTCATTCTAGGAGTAAAGGAGTTAAGAGGAGGAAGTGCATCCTGAGCTAGTGTAGAAACATCGCACCAACATGTCAGACTCTATGCCGATTTAAAGAACTCATGAATACTAACAAAAACCAAACTATGAATACCATTTCAGCGATTAGATCCTCCTAAATCCCCCTAAATCTTACACACTGGAGCTTTAACGTAGGGAATCCTCTTCATCTGGTTGGAAATGTGTCTCAGTGATAAAAAAATAAAATCTAAAAATAAAAGAAATTAAAATCGTACATATATTGAACAAAGCAACTTTTTTCAGCCATTTGTTCTTCTGTAATGAAACAGTTTTTTTCAGTGTCTGCATTCTATCACATTTGGTTATTTGTTTTCCACTGAACATCACAACATCCACATCCACACAGTTACAGTCTAAGGCACTGCTACACAAACCCTTCAGCACCCCCCCTCCCCCATTTTAAATAAGTTTTGGCCATTTCCTAAACTGTATTTGAAACATTTAAGACTCAGTTTCATTATGTACAAATAAACACACAGAAAAATAGTTATTTTTGTATGTGTCCTTTTTACTCTCTACTTTTTATCAGTTAATTACATGGAGTTTCAGTTTTATTTAGTTTATTCGACTAATTGCACTGGAGGCTATTTGTGTAATCTAATGTAAAAACTGTCAAAGGAAAGTAAATGTAATATATATTATCGAGACATTTTGGGAATATGTAATATAGGTGAACCATCCAGTATTGAAGAAATTAAAATAAAGAATATAAACAAATAATTAAATACTGAAGAATGTTTTTACCCAATTTTATCAGCTTTGTAAACACATGAAGGCCATTTAGAAATGTACATTACAGTAAAAAAAAAAAGCTTCAAAATGATACGCTTTGGACAGGTATCAGTACAAATACACAACACAATACTAAAAACAGAATTTCATTTATGTGTTTGTTTGAGTAGAAGTCCCTGGTTTTTTGCCACATTGGAAGACCTATTAACAACACAATCACAAAAGCTTTAAACTCAGCCTCACAGTCAAATTCATGGTATTTTATGGTGTGTTTTTGTATACAATTAAGAAAAAGGTGAGTCGCTTAAAGACTGTTTTTTTTCCATATTTGAACAAGGCTTAGACTCTTCCTAAAGCAGTGCTACAGTTTACATTCAACCATCAGACACTCAGACACAGCCTTGCTTCATATGGCAGATCCCATTTTTTATCATTAAAAAAAAAATAGGTACTGTAAACGTTGTTATTCTTACCTAGTGCAATTATCACCCCGTGCTACTTGTGCAAGGCCATCTTAAAGCTTCACCCAAAGAACCTGGTACAGGATACATTAAACATACAGAACAATCTGGCCCAACCTTTTAAAGTGGCACAACACCAATGCAAAGTGCTTGAATTTATCATGGGCATATATTAAATTTTATATATAACCTTTAGTTTCTACCATCATCTTCCACATTGGGTAAACATCTTTCTATTTACATGTTTTGACCAATTTAAATAGAAAAGTTTTGGAGAAAAAAAATTGGGTGGTTTATATTACCATCAGTCTAGGGGTTTAATTTTGAAACTAAATGTAATGAACTGTCTACTCTTGTGATCACATGTGCTTTTAGTGCTCAGGAAAACACAGAAAGCCAGAGAAAAGAAAACGCGACAGTGTATCTGTTAAAACGTAAAATGCACAAAACAACAAAGAAAGGCTACGAGAGCTGACAAAAAGAAAATGACAAATACAGGTTGAAGTCCCTATTTGACATTCCCTGGATCCCTCCCCCACCAAAAATACAGAAACAGTCATTATCCGATAGGCCGTTTGCTTCTTCTCCAAGTCACCCGTTTTCAGGGTGACGTGGAGGAAACTTTCAGTCTTTATTGGAGTCACATCACGCTAAACTCCTCAGTTTCTGAGTGCAAATGCAATAAGCCAGCAGAAATTGCTCTCTTTAATTATATTTAATAATTTGTCATATTTTAAATCA
>JAPQRP010000005.1:50510695-50520745 GCA_037367295.1 Apogon hyalosoma
ACCCACCCTTTCCCCTACTTGATCAGAAAGGGGAAAAAACCATGGAAGCAGGTCTAGTCTTAGAGCCAATCACTCCACCACATCAGGGTGAAACAGTGCTCCTCTTCTACCATTTAGTGTAGTGCACTTCCTCTCACTACTCCATACAGTAAACTCACAACCTCATGGTGATAACACAAAATAAAACTGCTGCAAAAGAACAAACCAAAAAAGGAAGAGAGAAAAAAAAACCAAAAAAAACTCCTATCTGTACATGTATTCCCAGTTCACATGCAGATCAGTTCCAACGTGTCAGGCTGAGGTCAGATCCCGGTTAGAAATGAAAAAAAGTCCTTTTGCGTATTAATGGCATATCTCGAGGCAGTTAGCTGTATTCTTAACTTGTAGGTTTGTGGCTTTGTTTTTTTTTTTCCTTTTTGTATCATTTGTTTCTATTCATGCATGCAAGCTTGGATTTGGTGTATGTTCTTGTTCACGTCTCTGGCGTTTGTTTCTCTCCAACGTATATGAGTGAGTCTAAAAGGATTTTTAAAAGTTACAAAGCGTTATTCCATTTTTTTGGACAGTGTTTCTTGATGAATGTGCGCAGATATTAAAGGCTCGGGATGTGGGCGCACATGTGTGTATGTCTATGTTTGTGAAGCAGACACAGGCATCACATCAACAAACTAATACGATATGTTAAGGCCTAATATGCATGAAAAACAACAACTTCATGTAATTAAGATACTTTGTTGGATTGTGGAGAGGTCATTTGCTTTCACAAAAAAAAAATAGTAAAATGAAGTAGTATAAGTATTATCTTATAGAACCAAAGCTGTTCTGTTGAATTATTATTATACATACATAATCGTCAATGATAACAGTCTTTAACAACATGATGTAAGGTGGTCAAACACTGCAGAAATAAGCTGTATTTCAGGGATCAGTGTTTCCATAATCTATTTTTCCCAAGGTTACACGGGTTATTTTCAGAAGCAGCTTTCCAAGAAAACAGAATCATTTTACAAACCATTATACCACACTCCACAAACTGCCAGCAAAGCAGCTGTTGCTTTTGTTTTGCGCTGAATTGATGAATCATTATACCCGTTTGTTCTGCTATCAGGGCTTTGTAATACTGCTGCGGGTGCTGAAATACTAAATAAATACTTGATATACTAAGACATGGGTGGAGTAGAATGTATGATCCATGTCATGCCTGTGTCAACTCACGCTGTCATTGTTTGAGTGTATGTGTACACAAGCACACATGTGCGCATGCATGTATGACAAATCCTGTTGAATAAGATTCACGAGCATAGCTTCTTTGTGCTGAATAGTTCCTGTGGAGGAAGCACAGAGAGGAAGGAGTGGTGGAAGAGATCTAAGAGTAAGAGAGCAAGCAAAAGAAAATGTAGGTGGTGAACGGATTTCACAACGTGAGGCAGCGCAGAAGGACATTCACTGTCCATTCACCCTCAGACCTTGTCCAAAGCTTTCTGCTTCCTGCTCGGGCGGCATATCGCCACAACTGCCAGCCTCGGCACCGGGGATCAAAGTCGGTGCCCCCAGTGACCCGTCTACACCTTCTAACCCGGCTTCATCCTCGTCTTCCTCCTGTTCCTCCGGGGCTCCTCCTTCAGCATCAGCTTCAGCCTCTGCTCCAGCTGCCCCAGACCCCGGGCTGCCCTCAGTCAGAGCCGGGTGAGTTCTGAGGGGGTCTTTACGGTCCGGATACAACCTTTGCTCTAGGGTCTTGAAGTCGGCATCAAAAGGGACAGGTAGACCTTGTTGAGGGGTGGCCAGTGCCAGGCCCAACCCTACGGCAGCACCCATGCCCATTCCTGCTCGGTACACCTCCATCCCATCGGGCAGCATGGACTTGATCTTGGGCAACCATCGCTTACGGACACGCCTTGCATTTGTGCACATGTCAGCAGCAATCACATTCATTTCACTCTCCTTGAAGTTAGGGTTGAAGTTCTGACAGTAAACTGTAAAAGAGAAAAAAGGTAATTTCATTGTACACAGAAGCTTCTATCACATCTATTCCATGATTTTAGATAATGAACCTACGTTTGACAGCGTTGAGGACCCTGCTGTCCAGGGGTTTCCTACTGGGGTCACTAGTGGAAGAGCGGATACCTGTCCCACAGCTATTGGCCAAAGTGTTTCTGCAGGGACACAGAGTCAACACCAGGGGGCAGAGTCAACAACAGCCACATACAGTAGATAAACATGGGAACACACAGAACTGACCACACTGCACAACATGGCCACAGATGGAGTGTGAAAGTTGGTTTGTGACAACAGCACTAGTGCCGGACTCACACACACAACTCCAATCCTGCAGTCGGCCCTGAAGACTAATACAAACTCTGCATTCTTTTACTTTTGTACCCACCTATCAAAGAATGTAGCTAGCAGACGACGGAGCAGGACTTTGTGTTTGATACCAGCACATAGATGACAGTTCATGAGTTGGCCTCGAGTCATGAACACCTGTGTACCTGCAAAGAATTTAAAATATATAAACACTCAGATGTAAATTATTGCTCTCTCTGAAAAGATCCTGCAGACCAGGACTCTTGGCCTCTCTTTTTTAGGCTTAAGAGCAAAGAATATTCAGTAAGCCCTTTACAACAGAATCAAACAAAGCTTCAGTTGAACAAAGCTAATTCAGACAGCAGCAGATCTAATTTATAGTTCCTTAGTGCAGCGAGATAATGTTAGACTAACTTTTTGTGAAGCACCTCTTTCACATTTAATTAGTGAACTCTGCATTTTACAATACAGCCATGATGCATTTCCATTTTATTTGTCTCTAATTTTGTTTCATTTCATTAAAAACCTAAGTAAAACACTGGAAAGTGATTTATTTTTTGACTGGTCACTGACAGCAAATTCATCTGTACATTTCTGTCTCTACTAAAATGACTATGAAAACATTACCATGCCCTGAACCCCCACCCTTTTTTTTTTCTTTTTTCTGCCTTTAGATTAAATTCAAAGTAGATTCGGTTTTCTGCCACCTTTGATAACAGGGATACTAATACCTGGTCTCTTTAAACATCTTGAATATGACAACCAAGATGCAGTCAGACTAACGATCGCTAAAAGTGCTCCAAGAGTAGGGCAGCTTTGTCATCATACCAGACTCTTCTCTCTCATGCTTTCAGAGCGCCATTTGGCAAACTCCTAGCAAGTTGTCACATGCTTTTTACTCTAGAGTGAGTTCTGGCTTGTCTAGACATTCTACCATAAAGGCCTGACTGATGAGTGCTGCAGAGATGTTGTCCTTCTGCTGTGGTCTTCCATCTCTGTACAGAAACTCTGCAGCGTTATTAAATCCCCTTTTAAAATAACAAAATGATTCGCTTCAAACCTGTTACGGCGGATTGTGTGAATGACTCAACCCCATAGCTATGATGCTCCTACTGACATAAGCAGAACTGGGTTTAACCTCTAAATAATGTAACCAAAATGACATCATTTTGTAATAACTTCATCATCTATTATTTAGTTTAGTATTACACTGTATACATTACAACTACTTGACAATTTCATACATTACATTTACAATTACAGTTGCAGACTAAAAACGCTTCAAACATTAGTTACACAAGCTTAAAAAGGCTGCTTAAATAAATCAGTAACCACCTGATCTGAAAAACAGCATTGAAATGTCAGATAATACAGTTCCTCGAGTGAGAAAGTCAATCCCCTTTGACGACCCCCCCACCCCCCGTTAAACGGTCCCACTTTACAACAGAGTTATACATGTTTACAGCCTGGTACAAAACCTGAGTTTGGTCTATGGCTCATTTCCCTCTGTGACATAAGGACAAGAGTACGGAGGGAATTTTCATCTAACTCACCTTTCTAAATTACAATAAAGCTTAAAGATACACATATTTAAGAGCTTGGTCACTGTGAATGACATCTGAGTGCTGTCTGTGCCCATGGAAGTTTGGATTTACATCTGACTCAGCTGCATTCAGAACTTCTGTTTATTGAATACAGCATATTTTTCACCTGACAGACAGATGTAGTTTAAAGAATTTAGATTGCTTTCCCAATATGTGTCTTTGAATTTTTTCCTGTCATTGCTGTGCACTTATTGTATTGTATAACTGTATTTATAGTTATTGTTTTGCCCTCAGTCTCCTCTTTTATCTGTGTACGCTGCAACTGATCATTTACCATCCTGGGATTAATAAAGTACTTCTGATGTTTGATAATGAGACCATCAGAGGATTCTGCCATGGTGTTTACAGATACTTAATTGCTTGTTAGTATATTTTAGCTGCGTTAGCTAATGTTAGCGTAGTTTCATATTGAAGTATGTGGTTTGGCAGCTAGCCTGCTAATTAGGCCAGCTAGTGCTAAAGAGTGTGTTTGAACATAGAGGAAAATTGACTTAAGGTTATAAAATATAACTATGTGTTAACATTTATAAAATTGCTGAAATTAGTACGTGGCCGTTAACACCATGCGGTTCAGTAAGTTAGCATTAGCTTGGTGAGTTTCACCCAAGGGGAGGGGCAGTGCAGAAATATCTTATGGAACTTCTTTTTCTCCCAAGAATCATTCCGTTTTCATTTCATTTATGTGGACTCTTTAGTATGTGCTCTGATGGTCCACCTTAAATTAGTGCTCCATTAATGAGAAGTTTAGGCTAGTAGGGTCTTTGAGGTCTGTTGTGTTGGGCTTTGGGAGCTTCAGTTTATTTCACAAACATTGTTTTTTTCTTGCTCAGCTGTAGTTGTAGTTAATTAATTAGACTAAAATGATTTTGTTTGCAAATGCCAGACAGAGTTTACCATTTGAGCATATTTACTGTTGAAATACATCCCAGATTGTTTTTACCCTTCATGCTACCTCAGTTTGGCTAATTTGTCCAAATATGGTCACTTTTGCCCCAAAAAGCCAACATGGCAATAGTGAAAACACTTTGTAAAAAAAAAAAAAAAAAAAGTGCCACTGACTATTCTGGGGCTTCAGAGTAGCAGTCAACAAAAAATGTGCAATGTTGTGGAGGCTTTGTCCACTCTTGGTTTACAGTCTACAGGCTAAATGCATATTCTGTGCAAAGCGGTGTTCAAATGGTCCCTGTTCCCTTCACTGTCAATTATTCTTTATATTTCACAAGTGAATACTCAGAGCTCCACAATTAAGTTGTTTTAAATTCATTTATTCTGTTAACTATTGGCCTTGATTTGTGATTCACACACTCCCTCCTCTGCAGCTCTGTGGATGTGGACGTGTCCATGTCATAATGCACACTGCATGTATTTATTTGTATGTGTGCTCATACCAGCCACTAATTCCAGCTTCTCTCCCGGGTCTCCCTCGGTGTAAAGCTTAGGGTGGCAGCGGTAGCCGATCTGACTGATGAGACTTGCAGGCAGGGCCACCAGGTCCCTACGGATCAGGACACAATTGCGGTTCTCCAAGGCCAAGGGCACCGCTGCCATCTCTGGCTTGTCCTGGACTGATGAAAGTGAGGAAGAAGACAAAGGTTTCAGAAAGCTTTCGAAAACCAGAAGGGTTTTGTATTTCATAGGAAACAGGAACAGATAAATATATATTCATCCAGTATATCCATATCCACCCAGCTCACTACATATTACAAAAACAAAGTTATACAATCATCCATATCCTGTGGATGCCCTGTTTAAAATGCTATAAAATCAATTAGTAAAGCAGGTTGGTGTAATCTCATATAACTTTGTTGTGTTTCATAAATGTTTTAGGGCATTGCAGATGTATCCCAGAAAAGTCATGGTGCTGCATCAGCAACTTGAGTTTTGGAATGGGACAGATGTGAAGCTGGGTGTTAGGTTCGTACCCACAGAAACGTCTCTCCTAACCTCTGCGGATGATATATGAATGCATGTACCTGCATATTCTAAGCATGTACAAACAGAATAGATGTAATGCACATACTGCATATAGCAGGAAGGTGTATAGGTTAATGCAATTTGTTTATGTGCATAACCACTGTGCTTACACTACACACACACACACACACACACACACACACACACACACGCGCACACACACACACACACACACACAGAGCAAAAGTGTGCAGTGGTTCTCAAATAACCAAAAATGTCACCCTGGGGTGCTCTGACTGATTGCAGATAGGGTGAATTTCATAAATATCTGTAATTCTAGAATTTAACAAACCTGTGTGATGCCACTGCGCTGCAGGATGCTAAAAATGATGGAAAGTACATGTGCATGTATACGCATGCGTTCATCTAAGTTTGGAGATTGTATATGCATGAACACAAACACAAGTAAGAATCGGCATCTACGCAAGCATGTCCCAGGGTGCACCAGCAGCAATATGTGGCAGAAAAAAGTCACAAAAAGCACCACAACCCAGCTGTTATAGCTGTGATAAGAAGTCTGTTGTTAGTCACGATGCACTCCAATCATAACTCCATAAAGCTATCTTTATTCTTAGAGAGCCCACACACATACACACACACACTGGAGGCATAACATCCAGCTTTTTCAAGATGTGCAGGATACATGATTTATGAAAGATTAAATAATGTAACTGGGATGAAATGAATGTGCATCAGTGTTTTGCACAATACACAGCAATTCCAGACAAGGAGGAACTATGTCCTAAAAAACTACATTTAAGTGTTTTTTGCAAGTCATTTGCAAGTCATGCAGAGTTTGACTTTTTACATTTTTTTTTTTTTTACATCTGCTATCACATTAATTTCTCTTCAGCTGATCTGAGGGTAACTTAAAAATGAATGCATTTAGTCAGATTTAATGGTAATGAATTTAAGTAACATGAAAATGAAGTGGAGTCGCCATTGTTAACAGATTGTTAACATTTGCTAGAAATAAAACAAAACTTGTTCAAGTAATATGATTCTATTTCCAGTTAACCTTAACATGTAGTGCAGTACTGAAGGTCATAGGTTATCAAAAATATAATTGTTTTGCAAAATGTGTTGATTAACAATTTTTTTCATTCTGGAAAATAGTACTTTGTAAAAGCCTTGGTGGTGATTCATGCCAACGCTGATTCACTGTGGCATTAGTGTTTAATACGGACATTGGCATGGCCACACTTTAGTGAAACATAATAAGTTGTGCAGTAAAAGCCCATACTCACTGCCGTAGGGGTTGGCAGAGCGTCCATAAAGCTGACTGTAGGCATCCTCTGTGATCCCGTCATAGGGCTCTTCCTCAAACTCCTCATCCTCATTCTGGTAGGACGTGGGGCTGTCGGTGGTGGGGAGGCTGGACGCTCCAGGACTAGACCGCTCCACTCCTGCCCCGGCCCCTGCGCCCCCGCCACCAGCCCCCTGGAGGAGGTAAGGAGGCATCCCAGGTACAGGGGTCCCTCCAGCGGTTGTATAGAACAGCGAGCTGGCCCTCGCCAGCCGACTTCCCAGCTCTGAAGATGAAATCTTGCTTTGTGGAGAGGGTATCGTCAGGGGCGTCGGTTCAGCCCCTTCTAGTTTAATCTTACGCTGTGGCAGGAGTAGGGATGTAGACCACCCTGAGGTTCCCAACAGGGCAGCCACAGGGAGGCCGTTACCATTATTACAAGGACTCTGTGGCTCAGATCCTGTTTCTTCTAAGGACCCTGCAGTTTGTGAGTCACAGTGAGGTGAGTTTGCCTTAAACATGAGGTCCATACCTCTTTCAACTATATGCTGAATCTGGAGGTAGCCAGCTGTGTACATGACCACCAGCTGTTCACTAGCTGCCATTGTTAGCTTCCCTGTGTAGCAGAAAGAGAGAATCTGCTCAAAGCAAGCAGGTGTGACGGAGGAGGGCAACTCAAATTGGGTCTTGGTGGAGCTGCTGAAGAGGTCACGGAAGTAGAGGCTGCTGGCAGCCAACACGGCCCGGTGGGCTTTGAAAGCCTGACCTAATTGATAGAAATAACAGAGAATAGACTGAGCTCAACGTGTTACTAAACAAGTGCAGTATTGTTTCATACCTCTGTCACTAAAACAATAACAAAACTTTGTTTTGGGACCAACCTTTGACCAGGATGGATACATCGCAGTAGTGTCCCAGCAGGCGCTGCTCATTCAGGGAGCCCAGAACTGTGGCCCCGAAGTTCGGGATCTCCACATGGAGCAGCTGGGACATTTTGGATGCAGAGGAAGAGGAAGAGGAAGATGGGGTTTCAGACATTCACTGCAGACGCTGCCAATGAGAGAGGCATCTATAAAAAAAAAGAAAAGAAAAGAGAAGGCATGGAGAATGCGTTGGATAAGAGAAACACAGTGATAAAGAAGGAGTGGATAGAAATGTGCGAATGATAAAAAAGAGCTGCCAGAGGGGGGTAGACAGGCTACAAGGGAAAATTGAGAGATTCTTAAAGGAAGCGGAGAGCAAAAATGAAAATAGAGTTGAGACGAAGTGAGAAAACCAATACAGTTGAGGGAGAAGTGAGAGGTGTGTGAAAGAGATGGATATGCAGAGATAGTGGGTGAGAGAGTAGAGGCAGGAGAAAGGAGGAGTCAACTTAGTCCAAATAGAAAAAAAGAATCCCAACACAATGCCGTGCCTACTGTACATGAGAACACTGTATTATGAAACCTTAAGGCAATGTTGTTTGACATGACTTAAATTCCAAGAACCTTGGACTCATTCCACGTATTTTAATTAATGTATCAACAACAGTTCTCCTGAAGCGTGGACTTTTATGACCTCTACGACGGCCTTGACAAATAACTTTCCTTAGAGATGAAGCAACACTGTATACAATCAGTGTGTCAATGTCACAGTTGAGGCGTTCTCTTTGAGTCTGCTGAGTTGACATCTTCTCTGGTGTTTATTTTTTATTTTTCACTCACTTTTAACCTGAGCGAGGAAGGTCAATATCTCAGCTAATGTCCACAAAACACGATTTTATGTGAACTTTGCATGCTCTCTTCCTCTCAGTAACATTCTCCAGGCATTTCTGCACCTTCTTTCCTCCGCTGAACCTTCTGTCATTGTTTCTTCTTCTCCCCACCAACCCACACACATACATATACGCACTAGTTTCATTATTGAGCAATGCTGCAGAACAGTTTCCAGGAATACAAACTGAAAAAAAATGTCACCGCCTTTCTCTCATACACACTCTCTCTCTCTCTCTCCCACTTCATGCACTCCATACAGACAGACTGACGTGCACTCTGGCATACTTACATAAAAAGTGTGCACGTAAACAGACACACATCCAGTGCAGGCAGCGTAGGGAAATTACTGTGTACTCTGGCATGCTAGCACTCACCTGGAGAAACCAGCAAACGTCTTTTCCTCAACAGTCTCTTTTTTCCCTTTCTTTTTTTTTTTTTTTGTCTTTTTTTTTTTGGTAAAGACACACATGCACAAATGCACAGAAAAACGCGCTCACAGTTCTCCCAGACAGTTCTGACCTGTGTAAGCCAGTCTTCTGGTAAAGACACACCATGGAGCCTTGACTCACACAAACACAGCATCAGCAGTCAGGACCAGGACACATGAAGAGGAGTTAGAGATGGAAGGAGAGCACTCTCATGTACTCTGTCTGCTCGACTCTCTCTTTCACTTGAAGTGTCATTCTCTGTCTCAAAAATGATTCTCCCTCCTGTCTGTCTGACTTCTCTGCCTGTCTTTCCAGCCTATCTTCTATCTCTGTATCCTCTAAAGCCCCATTCTCTCTGCTCAGTGTCTGCTCTAGCGCTGTCTCAAAGCCTCCCTCTGCCTCCCTGTCATTATCTCTCTCTGTTTCTCTCCCCCCCCCTCTCTCCCTCTCTCTCGCTCTCTCTCTATTCTCCAAGGGTTGAATTCAACAAGTGCCGCTGTAGAGAACGGGGCGAGAGAGAAAAAAAGAGAGAGAGAGAGAGAGAGAGAGAGAGAGAGGGAGAGAGGGAGAGAAAGAGGGAGCACAGCGAATCAATGATGAAAGGAGTGGGAGGCTGGTTGTGTGTGCGTGTGTGCATGTGTCTGCGCGTGTGTCTGATCAATGCAGTATCTATACGTCGCAGGGAGTGGGAGGGAGAGAATAACCCAGGCTACAGTTACAGACAGAGACAGAGACTG
>JAPQRP010000005.1:50546183-50557443 GCA_037367295.1 Apogon hyalosoma
ATAAACAGTACCACAGTGCTTCAGTTTCAGACTCACAGTTTGTCATGTCTGTTATGGATTGGGATTGTCTCTGTCAACTCACCATGGATTTTTTTATTATTAAGTATTTATTTATTTATTTATTTAAATTTTTATCAATTACCAGAAATTTCAGGCGACCCCCATTTGAATTCCAGGCGACCCCACATGGGGTCCTGACCCCAAGGTTAAAAAACACTGGTTTTCACCTGAAGGTCCAATAAGTCAAATTTAGATAATTTAATTGCACAAATGGAATTATTTGAATTTGATTTGTGTATAGTTACACAATAGTCCATCATGTTTCTCCTCTCTTCTTTTTTCATTTTATAGCAGTTGGCATTAAATGTGAAGCCACATTACCATCACTCTACCAGGTTTATGTGGATCAGAGTTATTATCGCCTTACCTAAAACACCCTGAAAGAAGAAAACAAACACTGACTAATGATTTGTTTCTGTGAGTTCAGTTGGTTTTTGGCAATTTGCAACTTCACCACAAGATGTCACTAAATATCACACACTGAACAGTTACTTCTGGCTATTTAGATCATGTGAATATACACTATTATACATCATACAACAAATGATTTTCACTGCAGTGGTGAAAACATCTTCCATGATCCCATGATATTTCACGTGTCTTCTACTACCATGAATTCTATTCCTGTTTTAACTGAGCAACAACAGAAATAATGTAATTTAACAAATTCGTATTTCCATATTCAGATATAAAACAATACTGGCATCCATTTGGATTCGTCTCCACCTGGCGAACTTAAATCTAACATTGATCTGTCCTCTAACTTCTCAGAAACACATCTATCTATGTTGTCAAATGACCCTGGTTGTGTTCAACATCTGGTTTGTAACTGTGTCCTTGTATTTTCTGGAGGTGTGTGATAGGTTTTAGATGTTTGTTTAAAGGAAAATCTACCCACTGCACCTGCACAGGGCTGTGAGACTGGATCGAAACAGTACAGAAGCTGTAGGTATAAAACCAAACAACCAACCCAAAGTTTTGGTTTGGTTTTTTTTTTTACTGGCCAACATGTCCCAGTATTTTAACACAGAAAATATGGTGCAATGCAGACTCCAAAAAATCCATACTTCTACAAATATGCTGAAGTGTATTATTATTAAAACGTAGACATTTTCAAATTATTTGTGGACCAAGAAGTTATATTTGAAGAATAAAACATGTGGACCACTACATGTCAGGTAAAAATTCATGTGTGTGGTTGTGGTTACATGGGCAATAACTCTTCAAACTGACTGAAGTCACTCTGATCAGAGATTCAAGGGACATTTGACACCTTTCCATTATTAAGATGGACCCACAAAGTGTTCCGTGAAAAATATGTACCATTTTGCTTTTTTTTTTTTTAACAGTCAGTTTTACAGGACTTTTGGCCATCTAGGCATTCAACCATCATTTAAGTTTCCAGTATTGGCCACAGATCAGTTTTCTTTTGCTGCCACCATTTGTCTGTCAATCATAGACACATCAAGCGTTTACATGGCAAATATTTTTCTATTGAATGGATTGTCAAATGTTTCCACCACCTCCAGTATGTTCTGACTGAGATAATTAGAGGAGATATTTTCCTTCTGATTGGACTTTTATTCCAACTAACAGTAAATTCTAGTGTTCACTAGCGCAAACACAGCCGACGTGCGTGGCTTTCGCCTGCTACAGGGAGTACATTCGTACACAAAACATCAGGTTGGTAATGTTGTGATTTAGCAGTAATTGCTAACGTATGTTAGCTGTGGAAATGAAAGTGGGTCTGTGTAGTGAATACTAGCCGCCTAAGATTCCAGTCTTTTTCCATCGGCCCCCACCAGCTCGGTGCCAGGTTCTGAGGACATGAGGAGCACATACAGGGCAGGTCATTGCACACAGATGGGGGTGTGTGAGGAGTGCAGAGTGGAGAGGGTGGGGGTTTCAGCCTATTTGCTCTCCTCACTTGTTACTGTATGCACTAATTAGTGAGCTTTTATTTACTGGCAGGAGTCTTGAGAGAGAGAGGCTTGAAGTTTGCAGCAATTAAATTATGTACAGGACACAGTAAAAGAGCATGGAAAATTGAGGTGGGCTGCAGGGATAAATGCCATCCACAGTGCTCGCTCTCTCTCGCTCTCTCTCTCCCTCTCTTGGTTTAGTTCTGTGTGACTATGTGTGTGTGTGTTTGCATGATTCTGTGTGACTTTATTTATATGCTGTGAATATGTGTGTTTGTGCATGTCGGCATGCGTCATTCGCTGAATTATAGGTTTGACTTTCACAGTGAGCCTAATGTCCTTTTTACTGAAACTCTACAGATTTGAGAAAACTCTAAAGCTACTGTCTTAAGTCACAGAAAAGACAAGGGGGGGTCACTGACTGACTTAAGTCCGTACAGTTCTTGGTGCTATGGTTCTGAACTCTCACAGAATGGACAAAGGGAGTCCCACAACACATTCCTGGAACTGGAATAAACTACCAGGTAAAAGTACAATTACACAAGAAGTTACCACTTGGAAATCTTTTAAGCTTTTCAGAATTCTCTCCAATTGGACCATATTACTTTAACAAGTGAAATAAGCTACAGAATAGTTACAAAATCAGATGAATTTTGAATGTGCTGATGCCACAGTGTTAAATGAAGCAAAATCATCTCTGCTATGAAGTACCATTAAGTGCAAAATCTAATTTTCCATCCTGTTTGCGAATACAATCTCATGACTGTATCAGAAACACATCCTTGTAATAATTCTCAGCAGCCTGTAATTCTCTGCTATGGCTACGTGCTCCTATTCATGCTGAAAATACTTGGAACAATCAAATGTGCACATGCTCCCTTTCTTTTCTTTTACTTTTCTTTTTTTCCCCTCTCTTTCTACTCTGGCACTAATGCACAGACATGCACGATCACATACATACACACAAAAACACACATATTCGCACACAACGCAGACTCCACATTCATGCCATGTGATCTTACTAGGCATCATGCCAACGGCCAAACATGTCACTTACCAGAAATCTCTGAGACAGAGTGAGAGAGCGAGACAGCGAGTGTGTGTGTGTGTGTGTGTGTGTGTGTGTGTGTGTGTGTGTGTGAGAGAGAGAGAGAGAGAGAGAGAGAGAGAGGGAGGGAGATTGTGCACATTTGTCCATTTGTGAGAGCTCCTTGTAAAGTGTAACTACAGTACGTACACAGGGAACATGAAATTTAGCTGCTACAGTTATCTGTAATGTACTGTGGGGGCAGTCGTTTCTGAGAAAAAAAAAAAAAAAAAGGAGACACGTGATCCTTGAGAGCTAATGTGGAATTGTTCTGAGGAACATGCCATGTTTACTGTTCATTGTCTAAATTCTTGGAAGGCTTCCTGAAAAGCGTGTACTGCTGAGCCAAAGCCACTCAAATCAGTTACATTTTAAAATGCCCGATAGTTCACTCATCCTCCTGTTTTCCCTCACATGCTTCCTTGGTATTTTTTATTAAGTTGTTCTCCCATTTTAGTGTATTTCTACATTCTTTCTGCACATCATACATAATAATAATAAACCAGCTAAATGTTCACTCCGTGGTTGTGAAAGGGGATCAGTGGGGAGTTACTGATCATGATAGATTCTAAAGTGTTTCCTTATGTTTCATATTCTTTTGAGGTGTATGATTTATCTAAAGTGGGAAAACCAGGTCAGACTATCAGCGCATTCCTAGAAAAAAAACAACCCCAAAACAAAGCTCATTACATACTGTATAACATGTGCAAAGCATTCGAGGAAATGCCCAACCCTGTTTTGTGGGTTTTTTAATCACCTTTTAGCTACGACCATATGGTACACAAGCACCAAGCTGCAAATCCAATGTATTATACCAAATTAAAAAAAAAAGAAAGTGGTATGGCATCACATTTATCAGGTAGTATACACCCAGATAGCAACTGGAACAAATGACACACTTCTCCCTTTCTCTGTACTCATTACCGAACCACTCAGGAAGCCCCGCTGCAACTGGTAGCTACTGCATATTGATAAGCACACCAGTGGGAACATTGGTTATTTAGATGTAATTTAGTTTATCTAAGTAAATTTATCTTTCAGCTCTTCTGCCAAAGTCACTATAAAGCATTCAATTGGATCTGATGTGACTCTCAACTTAATTTTGGCTTTGATAAAGAAATATGAGGACGAGGGAAGGTCACAGGAGCATCCACCTTAACTCGTCATCAAAGTGCATTTCATGAGTAAATGATTTGTCCTCTAAAAGGGCCACACACACAGTTGAGAGGATGGACTCCCTCCATGGCCTTTGGGGGACCCAGAACTTAAACACTGTCTTAGATTCAGGACTATAACAGCTGTTTTTGTTAGCTTTTATTTGCTGTTGACTTAAATGTGTCCATAGTTCATCACGGTCAGTTATGTTTAAAGGGTGCCTGTAGGGAATTTTCATAACTAGATATTTCAAAAGATCACATACAATACTAGCGGCTCCGTCAGGTAACTACACTATAGCCCAGGGGTCACCAAGCCTGATCTTCAAGGGCCAATATCCTGCATGTTTTACATGTGTCCCTCTTCCAACACACCTGACAGTCGTTGTTAGGCTTCTACAGAGCTTGATGATAGGCTTATCGTTTGAATCAGGTGTGTTGGAAGAGGGATACATCTAAAACATGCAGGATAGGGGCCCTTGAGGACCAGGATTGGTGACCCCTGCTGTTGCCTGTTGTCAAATATGTATGAGCACTAAGTCACTGTCTGTCAGTCAGTCATGGTCCAAGACATATTGTCTCCTTCACGGGCTCTTCCAGCTCCAGTAGTGACGCAGTAACGTTGTATTTCCGATTACCTGGGCTGACTGGTCATTGACCCCGTGCAGCAGACACCAATCAAAGATGACACATTATCGGCCAGTGCTGGGTCGCATCTCTAGGACAATGGTGGAGTGCAAAACTTATGGCTGCAAAAACAACAAGCAGGAACACATGCTTTCCACTCAATCTTGCTCACTGACTGCTGCTTGTGTACTCGCTCTGATCACCCGGAATTAACAATGGTACATCACTTCCGGCTAGGAAAGGCTGCTCCTCATAGGTTCAGCCCCCGCCCATAATTCACGTAATAAAAAGGTCCAGTGTGGTGCATTTATGGCCATTTTTTTAAATGAATTCATGCCTTTCTTGCATATAAGTAACACACAAAGCAAAATTCATTTCATCAGTGTGACCCGTACAGGTACACTTTAAAGCGTAGCACTGGCCCAAGGTCAGAGGTCAAGGCTGATGTGACCCCACATCCGTCTGCTGTTCTGAGTACAATACTCTAACACTATCTGATACCAATACTCACTCAAACACAAAGATGAACTGATTAGGTTTTGGTTGCCAAAGGTCAAATGTCAAGGTGATTGTGACTTCATAAAACACTTATTTACCCATAACTGTTAGTAGTTGAGAACTGCATAAACATATGATAATTTCATGGCAGGGGGCGCATCAAATTGAATATATGGTTATTTGTAAAACAGTCTCCTCCCAGTCGTATTAATTATCAGTCGACAGAGGGTGAATTTTTAAAGGCTGATACAATAATAATAGTTTGGAACAGAAAATATCAATTGGCTGAGATCATATCTGCCCCTCCTCAAAACATTCTGACACTAAATTCACATTATTTACTTCTAACCAACTATCTTTAAAGTCCAAACTTGAAATTAGCCTAACTTTCCATTTTATTAGACACCAGGGAACTACTAAATTGAACCTTTAACGCCACTTTCCCACTGTCAGAGTCAGCTTGACTCACTTTGACTCACATTGACTCTCGAGTTGTTTTGGCATTAGTGCAATACATTCCCACTGCAAGTATCTGTACAACATTATATTACCTCTTCATCAAATTATCAAGACTAGAAAATTTGATCCAGAGGTTTCGTACTGGCTTAGTTTGTTTTCCCAAAATGCGACATGATGACATACATTTGCACTGACACAGAAACTATTCAGCAATGACCAATCTGTGATCTGCATTTTTTCCTGCAGTTGAAACACCAGAAAAGTTCCGACTTAAGACGAGGTGAGATAATATCACTAGTGAAAAAGTGCTAATAAATCAGAAAGTAATAAACACACAATCACTGAGCATCAAACCTAATTAATCAATAAATGCGGAACTGAATGTCAAACTAACAGTAAAAAAAAAAAAAAATCCATGTTGGAGTGATTTTTAGTTATTGGCCACGACTGGCAACAACTTTAGCTCCTGATAACAGATATGACATGTTACCAGCGCTGATTAATCAGCCAAACCAATTAAAGGGTTGGTCTCTGCTATTGGCAGCTACAGAGGAAAGAAATAGAAGAAAATCAAGTTATCAGTCTATCCAATGATTCTCTCTGGCACAACAAATAATCCCTTTAAACATTTAGCAAAAAGTCCACAAAGATTGCGTGACAAAAACATTTTCATTTTGACCAAACAGAACTGACACCAACGCTATGAAAAATCTGGAAATAGTTTAGAATGATATGCAAACAGACTTTAATCATTGCCACTTCAAGTAAATCTTGACTTTACACCTACGCAGTCAACTACAAACCACTTTGAGTTTACTAAAGTATAGACCAGTATGACAGCTGGAAAATGTCAAGACAACTACAGTTAGCCGTTACAGGCTTTGTTGTTATTTTTTTTTATGTTACCAATTTCAGCTGACAGACCTCTGTGAAGAAACAAAGTGAGCTGGTTTCAAATGAAGCCCTAACCCATTTCCTAACGCTTAACTTTAATTTCTACATCAGTTCCATGAAAAAGCAGCCAGAGCCTAGACAGCCCTGCAGCAAGAGTTTTAGCCCTCGGGGTTAACTAGAACACTCCACACAGTACACAGAAAATACAGACCCACGTATGAGAATATGATATATGACTGGTGCTCTGTATCACATACCATCAGCAGTGACTCATCCCTGTCTCAGGAAGGGAAAATCAAATCATACACGCATAAACACACTCCCCACACAAAGTATACATACACATTCAGAGAGAAGAACAGCGAGCATGAGGGCACACACAGCAAACGGCTCGGCTCATGTGGGACTTTTTGGAGGGACTTTTTTAATCTTATGTGTTTTAATGAGGAAACTCTCCTGTACTAATGTGCTTGTGAAGGTTTTTTAGTTCAAAGCCACCAGGTCTACTTAAGACTGTAAAGATATTGTCATATATATTTTATGTCATGCCACAATGTTTATATTACACTGCCTTGGCAAAAAAAGTCCCCACCTAAATTAAACTCAAATACTTCAGGTCTTTCTACTGGATAATTACTGCACTGATAAATATGTTTCAGTTCTTTAACTTTTTACCTGATGCAGTATAGTTTCATTTCTGAAACAACCATCAGTTTGATAGAAGCATAAAGATCGGACTGTGTTTAATGGATAGAGGTCATGAGTACAGATTACCCATCATGCCTAGTGCCTACACTCAGTGCCTGCGGGGGCAGTGTTCTGATCTGTATTGGTTCAGTTGGTTAGGTGTAACATTATGTGCCTAAAAATACCATAAATAAATCCAAACAATATTATGGGAAATGTTTGCCATAATCAAAACTAAAGCCTAGATAATGCTAAAACTAAATATTAAGAGTGTGGGACTTTTTGTGGCCAGGTTGTGAATATCATGATGATTTTACTTGGCTAAATAGGGCAAGCTAATGATCTAAGAAGGTGATGTATCTTAATCTTAATATTAATCATATGATCTACTTTTCAGAGGGATCACACAGGTCGTGCCATTGTCTAAATAACAGTACCCTCAAAACTTTCCGACTCATCTAATGTTAATTTCAATTGTTCTGTTTATCAGTGTAACTGCTATTTTACAGGGGGCACTGCAACACCATTAGGCTGATGAATTTACTTCAGTCCATTTATAGTGATATTTTAGCATCTATCCACACTAGTTAACTAGAGAACTAGATAACTAAGTTCTGTTTCAGTTTGCATTAACCTACAGAGTTTGTGTAATGAATTATTTTGCCGTAGTTGAAACTGACGAATTACTGTAAGTCCGTCAGCTGTCGGTCCAGCCTCTGAACTCTGACATTAGTTATTCTGATTTACACCTATGCTTTTGAGTTACATTGAAAAAAAAAACAAAAACAATTTATTATAAAACTCTAATGGGACAAAATGGGCCCCACCAGTGTAGATAACTGTGGAAACACCACAACAGAGAAAACATGGATTTGTGTTTCCTTCATCTAGATACTATCAGTTCTAAAATATTGTCCAAAATGATGCAAAAATACAGTTTCTAGTCTGAGAACAACAACAAAAAGCCATCACACACAGCCAGACATTTTTTAAACCAAAGGAAACTACAAATAAACTGATAGTTTTGTTGTAACTCACTGAAATTTTACAAGAGGAGCCTGTACCTTAAAACATCCTTATATGACCTTTTGGCCAGATCGCCTACAGTTGTAATCACAATGTAAATGCTTTTGTCTTTTGAGTAATTTTGTTTCCATTAGATGTGCTTCTATCCAGCTGGTCTTGTTCACATTTACACTTTGTATTAAACAGCCAGAGTGAAAATAATGAAAAGTTATAAAAAAAAAAAAAAACAACCTTAAACTATTACAAAAAAGTTTGTTTATGCTTGAGTGAAAGAGTCAGCGAATTGATAAAAGGCAAAAGTGAATAAATCTAATGGCAAGAGATTTATAATAATTATGTGTGTGTTCAGGTGTGGACCCGTGAGGAGACAGCAACGTTCAAGGAACTAATACAAGAAACAAACAGAAATGAGAGAAAACCAACAAAACTACAGAAAAAACAAATGGTCGAACTGTAGAAGATTTAAAACGACACAATATGAGGCAGGTCAAAGGTCACAGCAGAGACCACTGGTTTGTCAAAATACCTCATACGTGTAGCAGCTCCTCAGGCAATGCTGCAAGTTACTGTATAATCGGGGTGCAACGGTACGTCGTACCATCGTAATGCCCCTCACGGTTCGGTATGAGCGTGTACCACGGTACAGCTCATTTGTCATTTTCAAATGACATTTGCAGACAGTTCACTTACATTAGAGCTCTGCAAGACTGCAAGACTTACGGAATTCTACTGTCATTGGTTGGAGCCGGCCGCAGAGCCCCGGCTGTGCGCTGCACCCAGCCCGTTTGACTTAAACGGAACTCGGATCCAGTTCTGAGTAAGGGCTCATTTATGCTCTACATTAAAGACACAGATGGATACAGACAGAGCGTCCTGTCCGTCCCCTGTGTACATTACGTACGTAATTCTGTCTGTTTTCTGGGAGCTCCGTACCCAGACGGAGAGTACGGAGCAGTATCACCAGGAACCGTGGAGGCAGTGTTGAGATTTGAACAGAATAATTTCCATAAATAGTGGCACTTTTCAAAGAGCGACTTGTGTGAGTTAGTGAAAAACTACCGACATATTTATGACAACCACCCTAATGAATATTAACATTAGTAAAACCTCATCTGTCGTCACTATGTTTGTTATTATTGACTTTCTTCTTCTTCTCAAAAAAAACTTTACTCTTCTTCATATTTATTTATTTATATACTGTCACATGCTGTTAATGCTGTTAATACTGTAAGTATTGTGTCTATTCATATTTTATATTTTTTTTTTCTATTCTACTTAGTTCTATTCTTATCTTCTGTAAAATTTTATATTCTATTTTCGTATCTTATTTTTTGTTTTCGTAATTTTATATTCACTCTAGTCTTATTTTCTGAAGTACTGGTGTTTTATTTATATTGTTGCACTGACTGGACTAGCACTCCTAATTTCATTGTACAAACAATGACAATAACAGCTATTCTATTCTATTCTATTCTATTCTATTCTACTCTCTGCACAGCATTATCTGAAAACTTGGTTAAAATATACAAGACATTTGCCTGGAAACCTACTACTGCCAAATAAAACACAAAAAGTTTCAATGTTTTATTGTTTTATTTCATTTTGCCCCAAATGTTCCATTCTTTAGTAAAACAAGTTAAAAACGAAAAATCAAACTATCTGTCAATGCAGATCTTTGCTCTGATAGCGTCCGATCGCTCATATTTGTAAACTCAGTCAGAGTAACAGCTCATGAAATAAAATCCCAGGTAGAATTGTCCTCATTTTCAGTTTCATGTTCCGTTCCACGTTTACAGATTAAGTACCATACGTTGAATATAACATTCAATGATTCCGATTTTATCTCTTTGATTCAGTTTCTAATCGTCAAAGGTCATTTCCATAAATCCACTCATTTACTACTTTTATCAACCTTTAAACATCCGCTAGTGTTTGAGTGAAAATAAGCCTTTAAAGTTGACAGAAATAACGACCTGACATCTACTGTGATAACTATCAACACTGACTGATGTGGACATTTTTATTTAGTCCTGATGACACATTCAGCCCTGTTACTCTCCGCCTGAATGATTAAGACAAAAAACAGATGCTCAAAAGCTCTGTCATGTTACAATGGAAAACACCTTGGCTTGTTAATGTTTGACTTGCAAATTAAGTTATGGTCAATGATACTTCATGTCATGTACATGTGAGTGTGTTTGCTGTTTCACTTTTTTCTTTCACTGAGTCTCTTTAACCCAAAATAACCCAAACATCCACCGCCGACCAAAAGCATCCACTCATCTAAACTGTTTAATACCTGTTGATTCACTAATCCTATCAATACATGTAAATAATTGGTGTAAAATACAGTTAATCATCTTTTCATGGTCATCAGATATGACCATAGTTACCGTGGAAACAGAGTCATCTTCTACAACACTGATTCAGCAGTAAAACCCATGGAGTTGGATCAATGACAGTGGATGGAGACACTTGTTTTATGTTCAGTTCTTGATATCTTTGCTGAAATTCACTTTTTCAAAATGATCCTCAACTTTAATCTGAGCTTTTATGAACATACATGATGAGTGAAATAAATATAGGGAAATACCAGATTTTCGATGAAAAATGCAAACTGGTGATAAATCACTTAAGAAAGGTTAAATACAGAGAAACTGCCACTAAAGTAGCACTGGGTCTTTAAGGGTTAAACATCATTTATAGTTAGACGGAAAGCTGAGGCAAGACACTAAATGGAGCAAGAATCGCATAATCTTTGTGTCCTTTGTGTGTTTGCCCGCTCTGTCATTTTCTGCATCAGTCGTGTTGGAGAGCGTGCTGTCGTCCACACCCCCCCCTTCTCT
>JAPQRP010000005.1:50601924-50612894 GCA_037367295.1 Apogon hyalosoma
GAATATAGAATAGAACTAACAGAATAGAATAGAATGTAGGTAGATGATAGACAGATGGATAGAAAATATATTCGTCTTTTTTTTTTTAATGCTCTGTGTATTTGTAGATCCGCTGTCATCTGTAAGTCGTAGTGCACATGTGTAAATGGTGAACGGAGGCAGAATATTGTTAAAATCGCACTTATTTGACTGAAGATATTTCAGGTGGTTCAGGTTATTCCCATTTTTTTCATAATGTAATTTTACTTTTTTCACTTTTAAACAAAGAAAGGTTTGGACTTGTCATTATTTATAGATTGTTATCTTGTTATTTGACGTTTTAGATCCCATCGGGCTGATTGTGGCCGCTCATTTCTCATTTACATGACATGGAGGAACGTGTGCATTAATGTGGACGGTATAAAGGGCATGACGTCAGATGATGCGATGGCTGTCGCTGCTTAGAAAAACTAAATAAATACATAAACAAAACCGGTTCTTGGTCTCTGAGGGTCAAACATGGGTTGTTTTGTTTTCAGTTTGACCTGCCTGAAGGTGTCAGGACGCTGAAGCTGAATCATTGCTCTCCATTGTAAACTGTTTTATAGACTCGGTGTTATGTAATTACGTGTGTTAATTAGCTGTGACCTCAGTTTTAATGGTCTTTTTTTATTGTATGTGCTTGTTTGCTTTTATCTCCCTTTTCCATTTTCACTGCAAATGTTGTGGAAAAACCTCGAAAATGTTGCGGTGACATCAACGCCCACACGGCACACATGAATATCCATCTGTTTTCTGTGCCTCGGTAAGTTTGTAGGTAATGTTAAAGGTTATTCCTAAGTCGGTGCGTCGGTGAACAGGTTCCAGTTTGGCTGTAGATCCGTAATAGGAGACGGGCCTGGTTCTCTGATCACCGGGGAGTTGATCAAAGCTGAGGAATTGGCAGATGAACCTGCTGCGGTGATTAAACTGAAGACGTGTTTTATGTGAAGCGATAAAGTGGAAGGAAGCGACGCCGACAGCTTGTCTTAAAGCGAGCTGATAATGTCGCTGTGTTAGGTTTGATTTTTTTTTTTTTCTCTTCACTTTGAGGACAATCTGGGACTTAATTAAGGACAAGCTACCAATTCAGCAAAGAAACAACGAAATGCAACTGTTGTGGGGCGTCATTAACCCATAAAGACCCAGTTCTACGTTTGTGTCAGTTCCCAAATGAATTTTTTTCTCTAATTTACCTTTCGTAAGTGATTTATCTCCATTTATTATGATATCATCCTCTGTATTTTGCCTTTTTTACAGTAACTCATGCATTTTCTTATATTGTGTGTAATTGAGATGTTCATAGAAACTCAAAGTAAATTCAAAAATGATTATGTCAAAACACGGAAATGTGAAGAAAAAGTGATTTTTCAGCAAATATCTCATAAATTGAAGTGAAGAATTCCATGGGCTTTGCTGGTGAATCAATGTGGTAGAAGATGACGGTGTTTCCATGGTAACTACGGAGAGAACATCCAAATGGGTCGTATCTGATGACCGTGAAAAGATGAAGAACTGTATTTTACACCAATTATTTACATGTTTTGATAGGATTAGCAGATCAACAGGTATTAAATGGTTATATCAGTAGATGGTTTTGGTGGATCTGTGGATGTTTGGGTTTTTATGGGTTAACCTCTGACATCTGCCGGACTGTAAATGGTGTAAAACACTGCCGTTAGCGTGAGTTAAGTCCAGTTTTAGTGTGATTAAAACCAGCTGATCCAGGCTGGTTTTATTTGCTTGGTGGCGTCCGTCCAGCCTGAACTCCTGCTGCTGGAGAGGTTCTTGGCGTTACTGAGCAGAACCTCCGTAATTACCTCTCAGCATATTGTGATTCAAGTGGTCTCAGAGGAAGCCCGGGTCCTACCATCTATGCTCCGTGAAGAGACACTTAACATTTATGACACCTCGTTTATTTTTGACTTGAATTTTTCTGTGTGTATGAGAAAGTGACGCCACAATTCACACAGGATCAGAAAGTTAGAAGCGTTGATGGTGTCGCTTTATTCTGGAAACCATCCTGTTCCAGACGCCTTCAGTTACTGCTGGTGTAGAGTCAAATCTGATGACCAGCATGAATGTAACACCTCCAACATGCACAAACATTTAAAGGGCTCAGATTTATCTAAACCCACTTTTATTAGTCTGCGGTTCATTTATTTGTGTATTTTATTGTGAATTTGAACCCTCCAGGTGCTGCAAAGCTATCTTTATATTCATTTTGGCAAAAATCAAGTGGATTTCTACAACCTGTTTGAATTCAAGCTTAATTTGTTACGTTTTATAACTAGTTACGTCACGACATTTGCACATATAAGGTCCCGACTTCTAGCGAACATTTCTCCAGTTCGACATAATTGTTTATCAGCAGCAGCGGTTGGAGGAAAAACTGAAAATATGTCCGAACTTGGAGCCGATTACCTAAAATGTTCAGTTGTCGGTTGAACGGGACAGAAAGCATGGTCAACAACCTGGAGGGGGCGGGGCCTGAAGTGGCTCATGTGCGTTTAAAGGGCCAGCGCTCAGAACAGCCTTTCTGGTGTCTTTACTCAGAAATAGGGTTGAAGATGGAGCTGTGGAGTTGAATGAATGAAGAATTCAGAGCCAAGCAGAGCATTTACAGTTTATGGAGACCACAGGGAAAGGCTGGAAAATGAAGAATTCCATTTTAAAAAAGCTAAATATCACTCCTTTAACCACAGCATCTAACAAGTGGTTCCAGGCACAACAAACCCCGCCCCTCGCACGTATTCGAGCTTATTTTGGCATCGATCCAGCTGATGTCAGCATATCAATTGCCTCTATATATGTGCCAAGGTTGAAGTAAATTGAAACCAAATTGATGTTTTTATAGACATGTGAAATCTCGTCCATTATAAGTAAATGGGAGAAAAAAAAAGATTTTAAAAATTCATAAAAAATTTTAACTTTGACCTATTTTTCCCAAAATGTAATGAGATCTATTCTGGGTCACTGGCAATATATAAACCAAATTTGGTCTGAATTCAACCTATAGTTTTGCTGCTAGTGTTAACAAACAAAGAAAGAAACAAACCGAACCAAAACAATACCAACATATAATAATAGAGTAAACTTAAAGAAAATACTGATGTTTATAAACTATATGGACAAAAATATTGGGACACATCATGTCTACAGCTGTAAGATGTCCTGTTCATGAGGATTTGAGATAAAAACGTCAATATTTTCTTAAAGTTTAATGGGAGGTTTTCTTAGTGAGATGTGAAGAAAGTAGATGGTTAGTTGTGGTAGAAAATTATTATTTACAGTCAGAGCATGAAAAATATTTTTGAAATTTAGAGGAAGAACATTTAAAATCAGAGTCAAGGGTAAAAAAAAAAAAAAAGTAAAATCAACAAATTATACAACAAAATACACAGAAATGATCTAAATAAGCAAGAGAATGACCAAAACGAAGCAAAAAAACAATGAAATGACTAGAAATTAGCATAGAAATAGAAGAGAAATAGAATGATGTGGGGTCGAAGAAACTTAGAGGTAGAACTTTAAAAATCATAGGCACGGGTAAAAAAAGAAAGAAAAAAGCAAAATCAGTCTTCAAAGAAAATAAGTCAAAACCATGTTTGAGGCATTTTGGGAACAAAGATAACAATTTAAACCCGACTAACTGACATAATTTAATATTTATCAGAAAAGAAACAGCTGAATTCACCGTGTCCCAATACTTTTGTCCACATCGTGCACGTAGCTCACGGGCAGCTCAAGATTAACAGCTACTTTCTACTGATAATAATCGATAGGATATTGATTCTAATAATTCTTAAGACTGATGTGGGATGCGTTTAATTAAAAAAAAAAAAAAAAAAAAGGAGCTTATGAGGAGGAGAATCTAATTGTTACGATGGGAGTTTAGTCGTGAACCACCACATGGAGCTGTTTGTGCTGAACGCTGACAAACACACACACCAGAAAATATACAATAACCACACACACACACACACACACACACACACACACACATAGCACCTTGCGCCAGAGGGATGCGACAGTTTAATAGTTTCAGTATCGCCACCATAAGCTCTTCTCGCTCCATAACTCTGTCAGCAGGGATTTACAGCTCATTGGCTCTCATTATGAAAATGTAATATTGCACTTGAAACCCTCCGGCTATTCTTGGCCTATGGACTTCTGCAGTGTCATGGTTTAGAGACGGAGTGAATCACAGCCGCCCTGCAGGTCCAGAGAGGTGGAGAGTAAACACAAGTCACGTCAGCGGCCTGGTATTTGGACAAACAAAACTGTGACAAAACGGTTTTAATGGAAAAAGCAGGAAAAAAAAAAAACGCATCCACAATTCAGGATTTTTGGGAAAGTTTTCCCATTATTTCATTAAGTCGACTCTTCCCGTATGTAACAGGAAACGGTGTCGGGTGGTAAATATGCAAATGGAGCTGTGTAAAATATGCATGTATGTGTCTGAGTGTGTGAATGCAAATACGATCAGAGATTACACCTTATCTGTTTGCTTCCTGAGGCAGATAAAGCTGCTTATCACATACTTACACACTCGACGACACAGCACTTTGCTCTCATCTGTTTTTATTTTTATTTTTTTGCACCTTTCCCGTCACCTCTTCTCAAGGAACAGGTTCCATCTTAGATTCTTTGTAAAGATCGCTGTCCAAACTTTCCTTCTCAGCCGCCGTTTGTTCTAAACTGCAGCGTAAATACAGTATTTTACATGACGAACTGTTCAAATTCTGATATAGTGATTGTTTAGTGTCCGACTGCATTAACTCATAAAGACCCGGTGTTGCTTTTGTGGCAGTTTCCTCTTTATTTAACCTTTCTTGAGTGATTTATTTTTATTATTAACTTTTAAATACGTATAAGTGTCTTTAAATACATCATAATACAGTTATCAAATGTCTTTAAATTAATATAAATACAGTGATCATGTTGCTTTAAGTTCATGCGAATTCATACTGATACAATGATCGAGTTTCTTTAAATTCATACAAGTTCACGAAACAACAAGGATCAAGTGTCTTGGTTCTGCTGCTTCAACTGACCGTTTGTTCATGTGCGACGCTAACTCTACTGGACAAACTGACCCAGATGTGTTGGCAGAAACGTTCAGAGTCATTCTGCTGCAGATGGGTTAACTGTGTAAAAAGGTGTAATCAGATTAATCATACACTGCAAAAATCTAAATCTGACCAACTGTATTTTTCTCATTTCTAGTCCAAATATCCATCACACTTAAAATAAGACAGAATCACCTAAAGAGGAACTTATTAGTGAGATATAAGAACTGATTTTTAGACAGTAGATCTGGAAAATCTGATTTACAGAAATCTCACCAAGATAATGATCGCATGTTCCATTGGCAGATTTTTTTTTTTTTGCTTAATTCAAGATTTATTTATTTTATTTTATTTTTTTATTTTATTTTTTTGCTTAATTCAAGCAAAAAATCTGCCAATGGAAAAAGTGAAAATTATTTTGGTAAGATTTCTTGAAATCTATTGTCTAAAAATCAGTTCTTTTATCTCACTTACATGTTCCGCTTTAGGTGATTCTGTCTGATTTTAAGTGCGATGAGATATTTGGACTAGAAATGAGACAAATACACTTGGTAAGATTTAGATTTTTGCAGTGTGATGCTAGATTATTCCGTGCTAATTTGTTAATTTTGACAGCCCTATTGTTTATTTCCTCGGTCTGTCCAGTGTGAGGTCCGGTGTCGGCCAGTCCGGTCCGGTGGACTCGTACCGGGATCAGATGGTTTCAGGGCTTGGATCTGATCGTGTGTTGTTCGGCCTGATGCCTGTTCGTTGCTTCCTTTACCTGCTGTGAGCTCCAGAGCAGAAACAGCCTCAGGCCTGCGGAGGGGACATGGTATCGGGCCTTTGACTCCTGACAGAATCATAGCAGAACATTTCAACTCTGGTCTTTACTGCTGCCAGGGCGGCGGACTCCTTTAGTTTACTCTAGTGTTGTGTTAAATATTCAGTTTAAGCTCATAAATATTACATCTGGCCTCATTTGTTCCCATTTTTATACTGCGGTCATTCAGTTCTCATTGAATTGTGCAACAGACACGCTCAGGTCCATAAGTGACGCCGCTGTGGCTCAACACAGCAGATCTGAAATGAAACAACAAAGATGTGACTAAAAATATGACTTTCAGCTCTAATTCGGGGGATTTAAAAATGTGTGCGGGCTATGTACAATAAAACACATCAATGCCAGAAAGATGGCGAACTGGGGAGACGCCCAGATCCATGAGCTGTAGTCACTTCGGACGGAGGGCTCTGTCCATGCTAACGTCTGTGGAACGGTGAAAGACTCTGCTTGTCCTCGATTGTTATTTTGAGAACCAACGCTGCAAAAATCTAAATCTTACCAAGTGTATTTTTCTCATTTCTAGTCCAAATATGTCATCGCGCTTAAAAAAAAGACAGAATCACCTAAAGAGGAACTTTTCAGTGAAATATAAGAACTTATTTCTGGACAATAGAAAATTTTCCATTGGCTTTTTTTTTTTTGTTGTTGCTTGAATTAAGCCAAAAAAATCTTGAATTAAGTAAAAAAAAAAAAAAAATGCCAGTGGAACAAGTGAAAATTGTCTTGGTAAGATTTCTTAAATCAGATTTTCCAGATCTATTGTCCAAAAATAAGTTCTTATATCTCACTAAAAAGTTCCTCTTTAGGTGATTATGTCTGATTTTAAGCGTGATGAGATATTTGGACTAGAAATGAGAAAAATACACTTGGTAAGATTTTGATTTTTTTCCAGTGTTTATGAATTTACATGTTAACACATAGTCAGAAAAACTGAAGTAATTAATTTTTTTCCCACAATTCTGGGCTCATTCCTCAAGTCACCAATAGATGTAGATCATAAGATTCAGGGGAAATTAGCTTTCCATACGGAAGGCATAAAATAACCAAGTATTTGCAGAAAACAGACCATCAGACACAATTTAAATACAATTTAAAGCTTTCTTCTATCATAAATGATTCCAAAGTTATTTCATATTCCATAAAACATGCACTGGTGTTAGGATCAATGATATGTGTGTGACTCAAAAAAAAAATGTGTCTCCAAAAAATATAAAAAAAATTCTTAGTTAATCGTGTCAGCATTTCACCATCAAAAACTTCCACAGTATCTGTGATGAACAGATCAGTGATGGATGAGTCCATGTGGGAAAGTTTTCCATAAAGGTCTATTTATCTTTACATTTATATTTTCATTTACCTGCAGAAAGAAGGCACATATCTACAGATTTCTGAATTTTTTTCCTCCAGATTTCAACTACATTTGATTTCTACATTTCAGTAAAATTGTAGAAAGGCTTTAAAGTCTGTCCTCTTCTCTTCTTGCAGAATGCTCTTTTCCAGGTGTGGTGTCACAGAATATTACATTATTGTTTATGTCTCAAACAAGTATATGTATGAAATTTTTAATGTGTAGTTCATGAATGTGTGTAGATCATTGTGTAGATTTGTAGTGTGGTACTTTGATTGTCAAATAATGGAGTAAAAAGCTGAATATTTCTTATATGAAGTAGCATAAAATGGAAACACTCTGGTAAAGTACAAGCTTGCCAAACTGAAACTGAAGTGAAGTTACATTTCACTGCTGGAATTAGGAAAACACTTCTACTTATCAGAGGAGTTTCATTGTACTTTACTCAACAATTCCACACCTCACTTTGGGTCTTGGTCTGGGAAAGGCAGCTCTGGAGGGTTAACATATTTTGCTCTTACTTTTTCATTCATTTATTTCATATCTTGTTGGCAAAGAACAAACATGAATTTTCAAATAAAAACATGTACAATAATGGAATATTTCTCTGCTTTTACGCTGCCCCTTTGTTTTTCATTGCAGCTCTCATTCCTCTCCATGACTCCTCCTCCATTTCTCCTTTTTTCCTACTTTCCCTTACTTTCAAATAATCTTCTGCTGCCTCTCTCCCTCTCTCTCTCTCTCCAGCCCTCTCCATCTCTCCTCTCGACCCTCCTATTTCCCATCAGCACCCGGGGGCTGATGAATGCGTGGCCTCCTATTGATCGCGATGGGTGATGGATGATGGCTGGGAGATGAGTGATGGGGTGCAAGCAAAGGTGCCAATAAGGGGGCAGCCAGAGGGTGGGGTCTCCGCTACTGGCGCTAATGGGAGAAGACTAGGGGGAGACGGCCGCTGTAGCAACCTGCTCAGCCCCGCCCTCTCAACCGCCAACATCATGTGAGGCCGAGGCTCAGCTGTGCTGTGCGTTTCCTGCCTCACGCAGCAGCACCAGTGTGGGTCACACTTTTATGTCTTGTTTGAGATCAGCAGTGCCTGTTTGTGCACGCATGCTTAGGATGTGTTGCGGAAAATGTTCACGTCTTCCCGTATGTGTGACCACGAGCATGGGGGGGGGGTGTGCATGTGCGTGGGTGGTTGCAGGGTGGAGGTGTGGGCGGGTGTGGTGTTGGAGTGCCTAAGTGGAGGTTAGTGCGAAAAGATGATGGATGATGGGGCAGGAGGGGAAGACTGCTTTGCAGCTCCAAATTGATATCCCAGCAAATGTTTTTGTCTGCTGTGAAAAATGGTGGTGCAACTCTCATCTCCACTACCCCCCCACCCCCACCCTCCTCCTCCTCCTCCCTCTTTCTCCTCTCTTTGGGCTCCTCTCTGCAGTGAATCACGACCTGCAATCCATTTCCAACAGCCTGCGCTTTGCTTCCCACTTCCCGCTATTCTGACAGAACCTGATCACAGCATCAGGGCCTCCTAACTTTCTGCTCTCAACGTAAACCAGCCTCTCATTTCCTTGTTGCCATAGAAACCTGCCATGGATTATTTCTGGTCTCCCCTCATCCTTTATCCTTTTCTTTTCCTTGCCTCCCCGCGCGTCCTCCCCAGAGAACCATTTAGAGAAATCTACCAATCACAGCGGACTTTCAATTATTGGTTATTACTGTGTGAGGAGTGGAAGAAAAAGTAAAGTCCCCTCATGGGGGGTGGGAGGGTGGGAGGCAGAGGATTCTGTAATAGAGTGGGAAGTTTTGTAGCAGGCCCACAGAAGTAGAAGAACACATACCCCCAGGAGTCCCACAGTTTGATCAAACAACCTGTTTTGCATTGTTAGAAATGATAAAAATGAAAAAATGTAAAATAAAAAAATCCACCCTTTACATCATTTTTTACATGGTTTTTCGGCAGTATTTAAAGGGTTCGCCTTTGGCCTAAGTTTGGTTAAAAAAAAAAAAAAAGAGTGCAGTAGGTTTTTTGTAATCCTGCTAACAGACAGCATGAGTGATCACATAACCTCCTTGGCAGAGCTGCTTTTTGGACTGGACATAAATACGAGGTTTCGGGTTGATTTCCTGTGTGTCAGATCTATTGTTCTCCTTGGTTTGTGTAGATGCAAAGGAATGCTCATACATTCCCACAATCACAGACTGTAGCATGTGAACAGGCAAGAAAATAAAAAAAAATCCAGCACTGAAGGTGAGAAATGAGAGCGTAATGTTGGGAGAAAGGGCTGTGAGATTTTTGCGATAACAGTGGGATAACAGGAGAGATCAGGATGAACTCAGTTCTTTTGCTGTGCTTAAGGACAGAACCATCTGCAGGAGAGATTGTGCCTCAGATTAGGAGTGAGGCGAAGCTCCAGTGGAGAGGATTACAGCCACGAAATAGAAGCAGCACTAATAGAGGACAAGCCAGCTGCCTGGAATGAAGCAAAACCCAGAAACACACAAGTAAATAAATAAACCTGGAGCTACAACAGAGGATTTTATTACTATTTTAGGCAAAATAAATGCAAAGAACCAAGGGTAATATTTGGAAGATGAGTAATCTATCTCTATGGGCATAATGCATGTAGTAAAAGTATTAATATGAAGTAATGAGTATGAATTAAGCTAATTTGTTTATTCATGTAGTGGACATTTAACTCTACCCTAAACCTAAACCTGACTGTAACTCCCTTTGGTTTTTTCCTTACTTGTGAAAACAGCACTTACTTCTTTTCTTCAACACTCATCTTTATTCCTCCATGGGTCTATAGATTTATATTACTGATTTACTGATTTAAACTGTTTAATACCTATTTAATAGGAGATGGTGGTGGACTTTAGGAGAGATAGACCCCATGTCCAGCCCGTTTCCATCGGGAGTGCAGACGTGGAGGTGGTCAGCACCTACCAGTACCTGGGACTGCAGCTGGACAATAAACTGGACTGGTCACACAACACAGACAGCATCTGCAGGAAAGGACAGAGTCGTCTGTACTTCCTAAGGAGACAGGGGTCCTTCAACATCTGCAAGAAACTGCTGCTGATGTTTTACCAGTCGGTCGTGTCCAGTGTTCTCTTTTATGCTGTTGTCTGTTGGGGAGGCAGCATTAAAAAAAGGCACGACTGGACAGACTGGTGAGGAGAGCTGGCTCAGTGGTGGGTACAAAGCTAGTCTCCCTGGTATCAGCAGCAGAGGGAAGGACCCTGGAGAAGATTCTGTCCATCCTGGACAGTGATGAGGCAGAGGAGTGTGTTGAGCTCCAGGCTGCTGTCTCTGACCTGCTCCACCAGCAGGCTCTGGAACTCTTTTGTCCCTCTGGCCATCAGACTGGACAACTCACCACTGAGTGGTCAGGGGGGTCTGGGCCTCAGTCATGACCACATCAGGACTGAACCAATGAGACTTTCTAAACATCCCAGCACCTTATGTAGTTGAACAACACCCACTTTCCAAACCACCGTAGAACACTTAAATAACTGGTACTCTTAAACCATTGTTACACTTAAATCACTGTTTTTTTACACTTATATCACTGTTTCACTTTATATCACTGCTACACTTTATATAACCGTTTCATTTGATATCAATACCCTGGAATGTGTAAATATTATATAATCAGAAGTCTTTATTTTACTTACAGTATTGTACAGGAAACCCTTCTAGAGT
>JAPQRP010000005.1:50660886-50672666 GCA_037367295.1 Apogon hyalosoma
GTGTGTGTGTGTGTGTGTGTGTGTGTGTGTGTGTGTGTGTGTGTGCGTGTGCAGACCATAGATCTGCAGCTCATGAACTAATACGAGATGTAACACGTGGTTTTTATTTTTATATGAAAAGTATTTCATCACATGCTATTTTGTGATGGATAAAACATTACAGCAGAACAGGGCAAACTTTTCTTATAATTATTCTTATTTATCTCAAAACCGTCATTGTAATGAATTAGTTGCGGCTTTGTTGCGCATTCATTTAAGAGATGCATTTACTTCGAACTTAACCCATGTAGACCCAGTGCTACTCTTGTGGCAGTTTCCAAAGTAATTTTTCTCTCTATTTAACCTATCTTGAGTGATTTTTTCACTATGTATTATAATATTACTCCCTGTATTTTGCACTTTCACAGTAAATCATGCCTTTTCCTCTATTCAATTTCCTATATTTAATTTAGATGTTCATGAAAACTCAGATTAAATTAAAAGGTTATTATATCAAAACAGAGAAAACTCAAGAAAAAGTGACTTTTTCAGCAAAGATATGAATAACTGATCATAAAAGCAAGCATCTCCATCCACTGTCATTGATCCAACTCCATGGGTTTTACTGGTGAATCACTGTTACAGAAGATGACGGTGTTTCCGCGGTAACTACGGAGCCTCTGAACGTCCAAATGGGTCAAATCTGATGACCATGAAAAGATGACAAACTGTATTTTACACCAATTATTTACATGTACTTATAGGTTTTTGTGGATTAACAGGTATTAAACATTTTAAATCAGCAGAAGGTTTTGATCGCGGATCGATGTTTGGGTCTTAATGGGTTAAAGTTTTATTGGACGGATAAAAGCACACTGATGAGTATATTTATGTGGTGAACAGGTTAGTGACGGTACACAGGCTGATGAACTTCGAATGAATTTATCACAAACTCCCATTTATTCAGTTCATGACATAATTTGCAGCCTCAACTGGAAACTGATAAAGGCCTGAGTGAGAATGTACCCGTGCACACCTTTAAAATAAGATGGGGAAAAAACGGAGAAATATTTTGAATCCTTAAAAATGCCAACTTAAATGGGATTTACAGAAGAGAAGCAGTTTACAGTGTCGAAGGGTGAATTTATTTTATATTGTGAAATAAATTTAATAAACCTGACGCAAGGACAGATTCAAAGAGACCTGAAAAACCGAGAAATACAATTACAATTACAATTTAATGCCTTCCAAAAGTAATAAAATGAAAAACAATAATGATAATAATAAATACTCAATCCAAAGTCCATCAGCCATTTAGCAAAAGCGGGTGTAATAATAAGATGATAACATGATAAGGTCAACTAAAACGTCGAAAACGTCAGGTAAGACGTTATCCGGTCACTTTATTACTAATTAAAAGAAGCGCAACCACTTCATATTCCATCCGTGCAAGGAATCGCATGCCTATTGTTCTGTTGTGGACAATTCATCAAAGATTCATGAAGCATTTCTTGTGGCATCAGCACCAAGCCCTGTACAAGTGCGGTGGGAGCCACGTCAAGAACAGGTGTATCCAGGTCATCATTAATTCAATGCGCTCTGTAAAACTAGAAAGCCCGGTCCTGCTCATTCTCACTATATATGGGTGGAAAAGCACTTTGGACACTTTGTAAACTTGGAATCTTACAGAGATAGATGTGTAAAAACACAAATATCTGCCTGAGAAAGTTTCCATTTCAACCGGAAATAAACTTCGACGACTGAAATTAAATTATAATCCAATAAAAGTAAAGAATAAATGCGTGTTTTATATATCAAATTTCACATTTCAGTTTTTCCTTTTCGACTTAACGCTTAAAACTAATTCTAAGTCGGGGGAAAAGGCTTCGACGCCTGATTTACCCCGAAAACCACCCGGACAGAGCGCTCATTTACGGCAGGTGTACAGGCCATCATATCGAAATTTTATCGATCGTTCAGATAAATGATAGATTAAAAGCGGTGCGTAAAAGACGGAGAAGCAAAAGGCTGATGGACGCAGCAGGAGTTTTATAAATTTAAACAACTGCACATCAACGAACGTCAGCCTTTATTCGACGCACACACAGTGAAAACAAAACAAAACAAAACACACACATGCGAAGGCCTATGATTATACTCGATAGGAAACATATTAAAGACAAATATACGGAACTAATCTGGAAATATGTCAACTGTAATGGGGTACAAAAGCCCTATCTGTGTCTCCGTTACCTTTCCGGAGCTCCTCACTGTGCGACAGAAGCGCGAGGAGCATCTCCGTGTTACTCGGTGCGTCTTTTGGAGAGTTGCGCTCACCCTGTCCATCCATCGCTCATGATTCACGCGTACAACTCGTCTTGTTCGGCATCTATTCGTACATAAAAATATCAGGCAGGTGCCGTGTCTAGTGTCTAGCCCCGAATCGGAACAGAGCCGTTCCGTTCCGTTCCAGTCCAGTCCGGTCCAGTGTGCGGTTTGGAGTTTGCTTTTATGCTTGCGCGTGTTGAAGCCTGTGCAGGATTACAGCTGCGCCGTTTCCTGGGCGACAGGGGAGATAGATTAACATCACCTATACTTTACCCGGAAGAATAAGCAGAGGCTAAGAGAGAAGAGGCCGGTGGGTGGAACCGAGTCCACGGAGTCACGGAACCGTGTTCTGACCCACATGGTCCAAAGAGGCACAAGAGCAAGACTGGAGGGTTTTGGCTTAACTCCACTGTTAATAAATGTACCAGACTGAGGATCCAAAATCTAAAACACCAGTAAGGCTCTTGTTTTAACCAATGTTTGAAATTCATCCTAATAGTTCATTTTGTTTTGTATTGTTCCTAATGTTTCCCTGCATTTACTGGACAGAAATAATTGGCCTTTAGCATTTTCATTTGGCAAAATTTAACACAACACTCACTTTTTTTTTTTTTTTTTTTTTTAAAGAGGCATAAACCGGCAGTTTTTGAATGTTAAGTTTGGAGAAAAAATAGGATTTTTGACAGTTTTCGGTCGTTTTGGATTGGCTCAACAGTTTCAGCAATTCAACAACATTAGAGCGGACTGATGTAACAGCAAACAGAAGAGAATGAGGCTCAGGGAAAAAACATCCTACAAAGACAAAGGCGGTGTTGCTGTTTTAGTTGATGATGATGTTTTATTATGCAAAAGAATAAAACAAGTTCTTTTTGTTGTTGTTTTTTTTTTTTTTTTAAGAATTCACCTCGACAATTCATGTTTATTTGAGATTCTTGCAGGAAAAAAAACTACAGAGCATTTTAAAGTATTTTCCTCAAAAAGAGTAAATTTGGCTCCATATTGACTTTGGAAAGCTTTACCAAAAGAGTAACTTTCACTGTTTTTCAGAGAAGGACCAAATGTTACCTGAGTAGAGTAACATTTTCTTCAATTTTCTTCAGTTTCACTCCTGTGTGAAAAAGAAATGAGGCTCCAGGAAAACGAAAACATTTGTGATTTGCGCCTTTTATAATTATTATCTACTTAATAGGCCTATTTTGATTTTTTTCTCCTCCAGTTTTTTTTTTGTTTTTTTTGTATTGGATTTTTAATGTGCATTTATTTTTTGGTGAACCATAGATCCTTGCGAGATTTTTGAAGTGCTTTTTATTTAATGTTATTTTTTTTCTCAAAATCACCAAACAGACGCACATTTCTTTGCGCAGATAAATCTGTGCACATTATTAAATGCTTCGCTGCGTGTGGATACTGCTGTTTTTGGATGGTATGCAATTGTAATTTGAAATATGTTAAATAAGTGATGTAGTCCACACACACCAGCGCGTTCGCACCCACACACATCCACGCGTGTTTTGAGCGCGCACAGACAAGTGTTTATTTAGGGGAGAGATCTGCTGTTCAATAACATGTTGATCGGGCCAACACCCCAATGAATTTTATTGACACTGATCTTTGGCACAAAAGAGCGCCTGGGGAAATCAGTGGTAGTGCCACAGGCGCGTGGACTGCTGATGAATCTAAAATCAATGTCGTATTTGCCTTTATTTCAGAAGTCTATGAAGGCGTTTTGGAGAAAGCTGCGGGGTTCACGGGTGCCCCCTTTTACTTTTCAGCTTTGTAATAATTTTTATGTCGTATTGATCGCCCACTTTTGAGGGGTGAGCCCGACACTAATGTGACAACAAAGCGATAAAACGGCTATCAAGGTAATGGTGAGTCAGTCACGGAGTCTCCACACAAGCCAGGCTTTAGAATAACTGGAGTTATTCTAAAGGGCTTATTCTGGTCAGTTTGGTTACGATCAGAATGAAGGAACTGACTCAAACGGTTCCATGTAGATATGAAATTTACATTTACGTCCACAAAGACAATGTTTATAAAAATTAAATGTGTTTTTAAATCCGTAATTACAGGCAAAATTCCACGCCACGCTTTATTTGAGCTCTTCCGACCTTCAGCGTTCATCTTGACCACTGTTCCAGACTCCAACCTCAGGTGTCCCACCTGTCAGGACGGGAACGTGACACCTGTTGAGCCTGTTTCGGGTGGGAGAGTGGGGAGGGGGGCCCACGCGGCTTCACTCCTGCTCCCAGTCTGTTGTCGTGAACCTCCACCCGCTCCGTGGATGCGCTCAGGCCGCGGCGGCTCCGGGCCCAGCTCTGCGCATCCGCCGCCTGTGCGCAACCCACAGCTCAGCTCCCGTGACAACCGCAGGCGGCGGTGTGAAATGACAGCACGCGCATAACATCTGTCGGTGTGATTCTCCAACAATGAAAGCTCATTACACATTCATAACGTCTCCCACGCGCACGCAGAGAGCCCGTTGAACAGAAACACCGGACCCACAATAACGCTCTTATTTCTACTGCTTTGAAGGCACATTCGAAGGCCATGTCTAATCACAAAAAGTCCCAGAGTTCACATCAAATGTTCTTTTTCCACAAGTGGGGTTGAAGTTTCCATGCTCCATTTCACGGTTGTCAAAGGTCACACAGCCCACACACCCGCTGCGCCAATTTGCTGCATTATCCCCGAATTCACGCGTAATTATCGGACGCATTAACGGACCCCATGGTGCCAAATAAACCTTCATCTGCTTTACCAAAAAAAAAAAAAAAGTGAATGAGCATACTAGAGGATGTCCTCTTACCTTGGCCGGAACTGTATCGAGAGAAATTCCCCGAGTTTTGACAACTTGATCCCGGGTGTTCAAGCAACATTTTTGCTCCAAAGTTGAAAAACGCAGGTGGAAAGAAGATAAACGCACTGAGACTCAAGCTAGAGGATGAGGATGGACGCACAGCCGCACTTTCCCCACACGGTTTTATCCTCAGTGGAAGTGTCTCAAACTCTGACGCTTGATTTGAGGAAAAAAGAAAAACAAAACTGTGAAAAAGCGCCGCTGACCTTTCTCCTCTTCGTCAAACGCCAAAGCTCGGAAACTCTGAATATTCATCAAGTGGCAATTTGATTCCGCTGAGGAGACGGAGACGAGGGGGCGCGTGGCAGTGGAGTGTGTGACCATCAGACTGCCCACGGTCAGCTGACCTGAGTCCGGAGCGCGTGGACCGACTCGGAACGTGAAGGAGAGGCGGCCGGCGCTGTCTCTGTCCAAGGTGCTGAAAGGGGGAGTTTCTCCAAAAAGCCTCGGAGGCGTGTGTGGTGCTGCCGCGTCCCCGTGGCTGTGTTTAAGCACACCCACCCATCCGACCAGCCACCCGCACCCTCCCTTTCTTTCTCCTTATCTACGTATGTTGTGGTGCACGTGTCTGTCTTTCAAGGCGCACAATAGGGCAATCGGGCACTGCCGGGACATTGTTGTGGTGCGTTTACAGCCCTGCGTCTCCCTTTTGTCTGGTTAAAAATAGACCGCATCGCATTAATGATACAAGTGGCAAACATACCGTTAGGTTAGTCCAACAGTTAACGACTGCAGGTGTGTGTGCGCGCGTGCGCGCACTACTACACCCACATTCTTACTGGCATTATTTAACTTTTCATTTTATTTCCAATACCTGTGATTTTCTACAGATATTGACTCTACCAGCCCTTCATGACCTTTTTATTTTGTCTTTTCTGCGCATTGTTTTTCAACACAAGGTGTACTTTATGTGGATGTCATTTGTTACTGTTAAAGTAGGTTTTTATTGTCAGGATTTTAATACGACATATTTCATTATCCGGACTGTTCTGGAAACATTTAACATGTCTTTTACCGAATTCTCTTTTGCGCAGTCATGGCTTTAAAAATCATATTTATACGAAATGCTGACTTCACTGATTTTTCGCAGTGGATTGATATATTTGTTGTCATAAAACGATTTACATTTGAATGGAGAAAATATTGATATGCATTGTAAAATATCTGCGTGGTTTAAAGCATTCAAATGTCGACTCTAATAGTCTAATGTAAAATGGGATTGATTTTTGAAAGAACCCAATGTGGACAAAATTATTGGAGTTATGTTCATTTTAATCATAGTCATTCTTCTATTTTGAAATGGAGATAGTTTGTACGCTTATGCAGTAATTCACACTGGGATTCACAGTGTTATCATTTCACGACCCACGTTTATATAAAACAGACGGAGTTAGTTTTCGAACACAGGCTGGTAGACATATTAATCTCCGCATTACAGCACATTATTCTAGTGAAACCTGAGTGAGTATTGTTGTTCTGTTGATTCTGATGAATATGAACTAAATTAACATAACTTTGTTTACATAAAATTATTCCAGTCTTAAGTCTAAGTTACGTTTCAGCGTTTGATGGTTTTATGCTTTTTATCAACAGTTTGCATATTTCCGTATTTTACACGTCATCCTACAAACTATGGCGTAAACTTCAATCGAGCGTTGGCGCAACAGTCATCCTGATGCGCGTCTTTTTACGCACGTCTGTCAAAATAAAAGTCTGAGTTCGGAGAGCGAAACATTACCAGTAGGTACATTTTGACCATATTCCACACGATCAGTCAGTTTACAAACTTATTGTTAGAAACCCCACGGCTTGAAGCGAGTGTTTTCGTAGGCGAAGCGCACAGGCAAGAGGAAATGATGTGACAGTGGGAGATGTTCTGCGCTCCTACTTTTTGAGGCAGACATTGAAGTATTCATCATGGACTCATCACTGGGCTTCATCCGAGTGCAAAGTCAATCCAAGACCATATAAAACTTGCTTTTATACCGGGATTTGGGGAGGATTGTTTCACAATTTTCCGTGGATTTTTTATTTTATTTTTTTTAACATCTCTGTCTTTCTTCCTCTCTTCATAACGTAATAGACGTCCCACCGGTTAACGTTTTAATGAAGCTTGACGCATGCGCAGTGTTTGCGCTACCATTTGGCCCAGTGCCATGGCTTTGACCCTTTGCCAATTATCACAACAACGCTTCCAAGTCCTCTGACCGGTCCTACAGCTTTGATTCAATTTTGCTCGCCCAGCACGCCAGTCCAGCAGTGGTGTAAGCCAATTAGATCTATGCTCGTTCATTAGTCCACTCAGGGCAATTACCTCCAACATGAACATCCCACAACACCTATACAGCACTGTCTTCTCCATCCACAACTGCTCTAGAACTTCAAAGAAGCAAAACAGTTTAGAGCACACCCTTGTTTTCATGGCTGAGAAACAACTTTTTGTGTTTTGGATGGTGATAATCTCTGGTCAACAAGTCTGCCTGGATCTCTGTGCAGATTAGAGGAGAACTGTTTGTAGCCTCGAGTATATCTGGAAAGAGCTGTACACTGTAACTGGCATCCTAAAGCCAACGCAGCAGTAAAGGAGCTTAAACATCAAGTGCAACAACAACAAGAAGCCTTCCACTCAGTGTAAAATCAGATCCACTGGTTCGCTGTTTATAAGGCTGTTTACGTCTACCTGTCATATTATGGTGAGGGAATCCTGTAGTCATAGAGAGAGAGAGAGAGAGAGAGAGAGAGAGAGAGAGAATAACAATTGTAGATGAAAACAAAAAGTGCTGGTTGCCATCTCTCAAACACTTCCTGTCTTCTAACAACCCTTTTCTGAAGTGTATTTTGTGAAGCACCATCTAAAAAATGCCCAGGCTTTAACATAGCTCAAAGATTTTTTTTCTTGTTTTTTTTTTTTTTTTTTTTTTGTTACACAGAGTATCATCACGGAAGATTGGTGCAGTGTTAATACACCTGGGTCCCACTTGAAGAAGCTGCGACAGCCATTAATGGTCCTCCATAAAGGACTCAGCTTTTTGCACCTATTAGAACTTGGTTAGGACTTGATTTGTGACCCTGACGAACATGCAGGCTCAATGGGCTCACAAGGACCCTTTGAATACAGTGGAGCTCGGCTCTCGAGGGCCACACTTCAAAAGAACAAAGAAGGATGTGCTGTGTTTGAAACCCCTATTTTCCTGTAAAGTATGTGTATTTGCTGAGAAACACTGAACCTGGATCATGACTCTTATGGTGACTGTGTGTGTGTGTGTGTGTGTGTGTGTGTGTGTGTGTGTGTGTGTGTGGTGATGATCATTGATCAGTTGCTGTTAACATGTACATACTGAACATTTCCCCATTCATTCACAGCCTAATGTTCACAAATGCATAAAACTTTCTCTGTTATATAAAATGAATGTGCTGTTTTTGTCTGGAACATCTGTCTGACCGAACAAACAGACGTTAATGAAGACGGGGACTCCATATTCTTCACTTTTCTGATTTAGTCACCACACAGTTTTAGGGTTTTATTTTAATTAACAAAAAAACAAACAAACTATGCACTACACTTCTGTTATTATCTATTATTATTATTATTATTATTATTATTTCTCTTTATTCAGTCTACACTTTTTAAAATCAATCCACAATGATTTTGTGGACCAGTGATGTAGAGAAAACTCACATATACTTGAATGAAAAATACATTTGTTTTAACAACCATGCTGTTAAAAAAAAGGTTTTTGCAGGTATTTTAACAGTAGCAAATACAAAAAAAATGTAAAAATAATATTTGCATTAATAGTTCCCTAAATAATGAATAACACAATTGTACTTTTATCAGCTAAAACTTATCACTAAATATCTAACAGACATTATTTTTCATAATTATGTTTCTAATAGATTTTAATGCACTTTCAGATGAAGAAGATAGATTTCTTTTTAATTCAACCTCATATTGTCCTTTATCTACAAGTAAAAATGTTGAATTGTTGTTGAATTAGCTGCTTCCCTGAAAATAAATGTTCTGGCTTTTATGCAAATGTCTTCCATTCACGTATTGGTTCACATGACTTGCTTTGTTTAAATATGTGCCGTTTCACATGTTTACGTATGGCTACAAGCGCTCTACATGCATGTCCTGAATTGTGTACATACGTGTGCATACATGTGTGCGTAACTGCTTTTGCACAGCTGAGCTGGGCAGCTCAGAGTGCTGCTTCTGTGGGGGGTCCGTGTGCACCCATGCCACCCCTCTGACACCAGGCTGCCATTGTGCTCCTGTCATGATCAATCATGTCCTCCAAAAGACTAGCCTTGTCCCGGAGGCAGGGGACCAATCACACGCCTCATTACCCAGGCTTGGTTACTGCTAAGCAGAGGGTCCAAGGAAACCTCGGCCTGTTGCTGTCTGGAAGAAGAAGAAGAAGAAGAAGAAGAAGAAGAAGAAGAAGCAGAAGAAGAGAGGGAAAAATGAACAGAAACAATGACAGAGATTCACAAGAGTCAGTCATTGATAAGCGAATGAAATTAGAGACAGACCTGATGATGGGTGAACGTACAAAAGAACAGAACTCAAATGCAACATTTTTAACACTAACTCTGATCCTGCTGAGATTACACCCATTAACACCAACCACCTACTGTTCAAACTTTGAGAGGAACGCTTCAGCATCAGGTCTGTCTGTTGACAAATGTCCACTGTGGACGACCAGCCTCTAGTTTTTGCCTATAGCGAGCAGCTCTCATTGTTTTGAAATGACTCCATCTGGCAAGGTTTCACTGACCACGGCGGCCGGAGCTTACTCCCCCAGCAGCTGGCGAAACTGCCCAACTGCTTCTCCGCTTGGTCCTCAGAGCAACCGACACTCTCTGGTGGCTTTACCCCTAAACACACGCGCGCACGCACGCACGCACACACACACACACACGCACACACACGCACACACGCACACACACACACACACACACACACGCACACACGCACACACACACACACACACACACGCACACACACACACACACACACACACGAGGCGGCTAACTGTCCCCCCAGCCTGCGTGCCAGTCTTGGGGTCAGCTGGCCTGAGCTGAGGAGAGGGGAGGGTTAGTGCTGTGTGACACCATTTAGCTTGTTGTTATTCACCCACCAGTGGACGGAGAATTGGAGAAGTGGGTCAAAAGGGTTTCATGTGTACTGTAAGACATTTGAGGAGGTCTGTGAATGTTTAAAGGAAATAACAAAATGGACTAAAGCTCAGAGTCAACTGCAGTTTTCTTTTCCCTGTGGTTTTGTTATGATTTATCTCACCTCTTTCTTACCAATTATCTGCTTAACTCAACAGCTGGCCCTTAAGAGCTGGATTCAGGTTTCTTTATTTGTGCACGAGGGTCTACTCCAGACTAAAAGGCTACCACCTCTGCCCGGCATCAGCCCCTTTGGAATATTGATATGCTAATGATGAACAACACGCGAACAAAGCCTCACTGCCACCACGGAAAACCAGTACAATGGCTCCTCAGTCAGGCCTTGACACTTTTACCACCCAACATGTGTCCCCAGTTTCACGCTCAGACAATGAAGGCCAACAACTGTCCATCCATTTATATGGGGGGGCTGCTGTTCGTTGGTTTCCGACACACTGTCTGGGGACCTGAGTGGGTTCCGTTTGTGTTTTACCCCTCTTTGTCCTGGGTGGGAAATATCAGCGTTTCAGAGCAATGATAAGCCACCCCAGGGGCAGACATAATGTGCCAGAGGTCAGAGGTCAAACCTTTCAGGCTTCTGCCCTGCTGAGGTTGTCTTTACAGATGTTGTCCTACTGTGGGGTCTGTATCTCACTAGTAGGTGGTATGTTTGGGCAAAGAGACTAAAGTAAGAAGTCACTACAGAGCTGAGCTGTCTATTTGATAATGTTTAAAATCCTGATTGGATTGGGTTTGGGGATTGGTTTTTCAGGCTGACTCCTGTTTAGGATTTAACATAAGAAAAATAACACATTGTTAATACATGCAAACAAAAATGTTTTTTTTTTCTGAATTTAACTCTTAAATAATTCGACTGATGTTATTGTTAGTCTTCATTTAATATAAGCTAAATACATAAGCATGGATCTGAGTTTTTGTCTGAAATAGTGGATGGAAGAGAGAGAGCCAAATGTCCCTGTTACCATATTATACAAGATATGGATACGATGGCTCAGATTTGTGCTGATTTTTGTATTTCACATTTCAAGTTCTCCATTTAATCCACCTTAGATCAGTGGGAGTAATGGGCTGAGACTGAAGGTGCCATCTAACACTGCAGAATGACCACTCTGTTACATCCACATACGTCTTTAAAGGCAGGGATACACAAGTCTATTCTGGACTTTGTTAAAACTGTGCCAGGAATGGCAACATCCATTATGGTTGTGGAACAGATGTAAAAGTTCTGTGAGTTAAACACATTCTGCCTCAGAGATTTTTCTCTCATGAATATTTATACAGTTGCTCAATGTAGAATCGTATATGTATATATGTTTTATCTTGACTGAGAGATAAGTGCATGTTTCCTACTTACAACCTGGCAATGCTTTTGCATAGTACTGTATGTAACCTCATACATACAGTACTATGC
>JAPQRP010000005.1:50729538-50740927 GCA_037367295.1 Apogon hyalosoma
TTACATGATCAAAAACAAATTCATTTTAGCAAAAAAAAAAGTCTCCGTTTTGAATGTCTGGAGTCGCCAGAAATTTGAGATGTTAAAATGGGGTTACGAGCCAAAAAAGGTTGGGAACCACTGCTATAAACTGTAGAAAAATTCAGTAAGAACATGCAAAAGCAGAACGTGAAAGAACATTTGGAAGAATGTAGACCAGTGCAACAGAAACCACAAAACACGAGGCCTTCAGACATCATTTGAGAACTCAAGAAAGGCTGAATCTTTCACCTCTGACATTAAAGGAATCTGTTCTTTTCTGTTCTCAGAAGCTGGGCCGTGACCCGTCTGATGAGGACTGCTTCTTCGACCTCCTTAGTAAGTTCCAGAGCAGTCGCATGGACGATCAGCGCTGCCACCTCGATGAGCCGCAAAACGGAGACAACGGAGACGGTCCTGCTGACTCTGTTCCATCCCTGAACGAGATGATAGGTCAGTTCACGTTCACTTCTGTTCATAGGTGATTCTAGAAACACTGGGACTTAATTTTAGTTGGATCTTTAGTTGAATCGTAAGACAGGTTTCCATCACATAGAACCTTTAGAAAATCCATAAATGAAAGCATTTCACAGTTGACAAGTTCCTCAGTTTAGATGTAGTATTTCCTAGAGTAACTGCCTGCAGCGGTCTCTGAACCTGGTCCAGATCAGGCATCGCTGTGTCAGCCTCTGTTTTTCGTTCGTATCTGTTTTTCGGTCTAATGTGGTGCTTCTCTTTGGTTCTTGTATTAATCCAGTCCTTCTTGATCCACACATGCAGACACTGTTTCACATTTACCTTTGGCTGATACACCACCTTCCTTTTTTAACTCACAGTTCAGGTCAGGTATGTTGCATGTCTTCACTTCTCTGGATCCAACCTTTTCTTCTAGATCCTGCGAACACCACTTCCCCCCAGACAGAGGAGCTGTTTGACTTGATTGCGAGCTCCCAGAGTCGTCGTCTTGATGACCAGAGGGTGAACGTTGGGAACCTTCCCGGACTGAGGATAACCCATAACAACCTGGGTCATTTAGTGGGGGAGGGAGACCATCAAGAACCCAGCGATGACTTCTTTAACATGCTCATCAAATGCCAGGTAAAGCCACTGGCAAACACCTATCCGAAGATTCAGACCTCAGATTCCTTTTACTCTTATTCCTACAGAAGTTAGAGGTGATTAAGAGGATCTACCAGCAGAAGTGGGAAATAATATCCAGAGGTAGACTTTCACTGGTGTAATCAGACAAACATGATAGTTGTTGCTTTTATAAAAAAGAGCTGTCGATATCAGCAGATACTTTCACAGATATGGTGCGTCTCCTACATTATGAACATTTTCCAAACATATTTTATGTGCAAAGTTTTGCTTTGGAAAATGTTTATGGAAACAGAAGAACATTCGCAACAGGACTTTTTTGTTTTTTACTTTTCTTTTTCAAATAAATTCTAAGCTTCCGATGTTACCTGTTGCACTTCCACAGCTAAGTCTCTTTTGTCCAAATATGGTCACTACAGTCTTGATACAAAATTAGCATCAAAACAGTAATTTATAAACTAATGAGAGATGTTTTAGTTCCTCCGTTCATTGATTATGTTTGATTTCTGACATCATTTGGCCTTCATGGAAATGCTGCAAGATAAGGCGAGCAGAGGAGTTTTTTCACATTTTTTGCTGCCACAGCAGTTGACAAAGGATTTTCAGTTGGTTGCAATCTGCAACTTCACCATTGGATGTCACTAAATATCACACAGAGCTTTTAACACGTCTGTGCATTGACTATTGTTTTTTTTTTTCCAAAAGTTACACTTAAATGTGTTTGCTTCTACACTCACACGTTTTAATGTTTGCATCCTGTAGTCATCCAGGATCGATGACCAGCGGTGCTCCCCACCCGAAGGGGGCCCCCACGCCCCCACGGTGCCTGATGAAGACTTCTTCAGTTTAATCCAGAGGGTGCAGGCCAAACGTATGGATGAGCAGCGCGTCCAGCTCCCCACAGACGAGCAGGACACACCGCCAGATCCTGAGCCGCCGGGGGGGTTTTCCAGATAGGACTGGTTGAATGAAGCTGCACACTTCCTTGTCAAAGAAAAGCAAACCAGAAAAAATAAGAGCACGACGAGCCGACATTTGACAACAGGACCCAAAAGTAAACTAACAGCGTCTGTTAATAACAACCCCATGTGCAATAGGTGGTGCCCTGTCAAATGTTGCTCTTTGTATTATGTTCTAAATGTGTGTTGATATAACATTGAAAAAGGTACATTTAAAGTTGGTTATGTGAGAAAATAATATAAGTTGGATTTTTTTACTAATTAGTAATGATTTTTCATCTTAACAATATGAAGTAACATGAAATATGTAATCCAATGCCTTAATCAGCATCTTGTCAGACTTAATTGATTGTATCCCTGTTGGTTTTAGATACACACGATGGGTGAACAGTGTGTGGAGGAGTAATGTGAAGAGCCAAGAGTTTTGGAAATCCCATTTATTTATTCAGAAAAGTATCTGAACACATGTCAGTAGGCAGATCATCTCCTAAATGATGACGCCTAAGCATTCAACACGTGAATGTTTTCGTTAAATGATTGGATCAGGATTAGAATTGTGATCACATGTATTAGTTGTTGTTTTTTTTAATCAGTGATGTTTATCTTTTCCACCACCTATAGAAGACTGGTATTATAGTGCAGTAACAGTATTAGAAATAAACAGCCAGTGTTAAACGGCTTTGTTCAGATGAAAATGTACCAATTAACCGGAGAAAAATTAAAATCAGTTGATTTCTATAGACGTCGATATGATTCTTCACGTAAATATGATTTACGTGTTTATGCATCATTGAAAACAGTTTTTATATAAATATATAAATACAGTGTGCAGTAACCCAGGTTGCTGAGTAAGTGATTATAAAATAGCTGCTTCTTTTGGTGATTCAACATTGTGTGTGATAATCTAAGCTCCAGTTAATGTTTCTGCTTTGCTTTTAAAGTGACCAACGATGTTCTGAACATCTGAAAACAAACTACTGCTTACTACCATTACTAAAACATAATTTAGAGACAGAGAAGGAAGATGAACAAGTCTGAAGAGTCTAATATGAAAGTCAAAGCAGTCATCTGTAGGTTTCACTGCTAGTACGCTGCCTCCCTGTGGTCAAACCCTTGTACTACACCTGTGAAATACAACAGTACAGTCTCTCCACCATTGGACTCAAACATATTCACTGTTTGTGACTGTTTGTAGGATATGTTTGTAATGCTTCTATTTTGCTGAAAGCGTATCAGTTCTGGGCACTTTCTTATCATTTCAATGGTGACTTTTTTTAATTATTTGTACTACAGCTATGGAGATTTTTTTTGCAAATTATGGTAAATATGTTAAAAACCACCAAGAGAGAGGTACAGAATGATTTTTTTTTTTTTATGTTTGTAAGCTCCTAGAAACAAATATTATTTGATCTATGGACTTGCTTTATAATTGAGATGTAGTGCATACCTCATTTTTGTACCTCGGTGTAATTACTGAGCCTGAGTTCTGAATCAGGATGGATTATATATCGAGTTCACGCTCATTATTTTTGATTCATGCCTGTTTGATAAAAATCTCATTGGGAGCGACAGTAAATATTTTCCTTTCCTGTTTTTTGTGAATTAACATTTCTAGAGAGTACCTGGTGCGCTATTTGTCACTGCCATAATTTGTACATACATGTGTATATATATATTTTTTGTATTTATGTTCCATTTGAGGGCATAAACATGTCCCCTCATGCTTTTAATAAAATGTTTCAGATGCTTGTTTTGGCTCGGTTTTACCATTTATTACAGTTTGTGGATTGGCTTTATTATTTCTTTTGGATGTTTATATTTCCAGTTATTTTTCCAGTTGTTTAACGCTGCCCTTTGTAATGGAAAGATATTACATAAAAGGTGTTTCAAAATGAGTCTTAGGCCCAGACAGATCTGCAGTTCACTGTAACTGCACTGAATTTCCCAAGTTTTAATCTTTAGTGGAATAAAACCCAAATGTAAGACCAAACATTTGGTTAGCTTTCAGACTAGTTGCATAACTAAGATTAAGTAAATGTACACAGTTCACTGAGGCACTTCTTATTTTCATTAATACTTTTCTTTCATGATTTTCAATAATTACACTTTTTTTTCCCTAAATGTTTGGTCGTAATTCAATTAAACAGGCTTCACTGGCTTGACTATTTGCAACAAAAATAGTTTTTTCAGTTATGTCTATAGAGAACATGATTTGAATTTTTTTTTTTTTTAATATTGGGCTTTTATCATATTTGTCACATTTGTAAGAGGAAGTGCATCTGTGTCAGCCTTGCCTGATGTGGACTGACCGTGGAACCTTTGCTCTTTTGACGTCCAGGTTTTTATGTGTGGTTCTTTATGACTGAGCTGTGGTCGTAGTCTGTATTTGGTCTGATGTGTCTGTTTTGGATCTGTAACAGTACTGACAGTGTTCTCTTTTTAGTCATGGTTTAGATTTGTTTTGATATGTCCAGTGTTCCTGTGCTTTCTTCATTTTGTAATTTAGTTTCATCAGCGTTTGGACAGTCCATAACCCAGATGAATACTGCTGATGTCCTCCAGATTGTTCTTGTCTTCAATCAAATAGGTGAGGACTTTAACCCTTAAAGACCCAAACAGCCACCATCACACACAAACCATCTACAGATATAAACTGTTTAATAACTGTTGATCCACTAATCTTATCAATACATTTAAATAATTGCTGTAAAATACAGTGTCGTCTTTTCACGGTCATCAGATATAACCCATTTGGACGTTCAGAGGCTTTGTAGTGAATGTGGAAACACCGTCATCTTCTACAACATTGATTCATCGGTAAAACCCATAGTGTTGGATCGATGACAGTGGATGGACACTTGTTTTTACATTCATTAGCAATATCTTTGCTGAAAAAGTAACTTTTTCTTCATTTTTCTCTGTTTTGATATAATCAGCTTTGAATTTACTCTGAGTTTTCATAAACATGTAAATGATCTGTGGACTGAATATAAGAAAATACATGATTTACACCAAAAAACTGTAAAATACATAGAATAATATTTATTAAAAAATTGGTGATAAATCCGTTAAGAAAGGTAGAAATAGAAAAAAACTAATTTGAGAACTTCTACAAAAGTAGCACTGGGTCTTTATGGGTTAAACACAACCCAAATGGATGAATGCATCTGAAGTCATTCATTACCTAATAGTCTGAACTACCAGCAGTCCTCCAGACTTCACCCCCCCACACACACCCCACCCCCATCTGCATCTAATTTCACCCTTGGCTTCTCCTGTCCATCTTCAGCTCTGTCCCTCACTCTCCTCCTCTCTGCTTTTGCTCCCACTTACCCAGAATGCACCGCAGGCTGAGGAGGCTCAGCTGAGCTATATAAAGGCATACCATGGGGGAGGGAGGGCCGCCGTGCAGCAGGAACTGTGCAGACACACACTCACACACACACACACACACACGGGGAATCCAGGGACGGCAGCCCCCTTGCACCAGGATCTAGAACCACAGCGGAAAACAGAGGTCAGTACAGAGGACAAAGGCTCCACAGAGGAAGAACAGGAGGAAATGGAAGGAGCCCGGTCTGACTGGGAGTGGTGAATACATGGAGATGTCAGAGAGGGAGAGTGGGCAGGGCTGGTGCATGGGATGGACAGTGACAGGATCAGACTGTAACGCTCAAGTGTCTGCTCTTTGCTCTTGACAGTTGTGTTGATCATGTTGAAAACCTAACTGTGCTACAGCTGCAGCGGTGTGTATGTCTGTCATCCACTGGTGTCAGTGTGTTATGTAATAACTGGCATAAAACATAGCTGGTACTGATGATTGTGTTTGTTCCTCCAGATCTGCTTTGATCAGTTTGCCTCAACTGTAATAACATGCAAACCTTCTCCACCTCCTCCACCTATTAAAAGCCATTTTTGTTCAGGCTGCCCAAACCTTTTAATTCCAATGCCAGCAACAGTCATCTAAAGCTGCTTAGGGGCTGAGTGCTATTGATTCCTGTGTGTGTGGATGATGCCCATTAGCACCAACAGAGCTCACACTTTAGAACACAATCACATCCACCTACGAGCAGCTCTGCTGTTTATTACATTGAGTCACACTGACATTATCACGCTCCATCCTTTTACAAACAACATGGAATATCTGCCACTGCACTGACGTCAATGGGTCCCCTGTTCTCCCTTAAAGGGACAGTACAGTTACATTTTAGAGCAACTTAGCAACGGGCAGCACACAGCAGACAGAACACATCTGAACTTTAACTAGATCATGCACTTTTAGGACTTTGTTTTCAGTCATGCTGCTTCTTGGAGCAGCAGGTGAAAGCTTCATATGAGCTGTTTGAGAATGGGTGACATGCTATCCCTTAACAGCTGCAGACTGACTGTTTCTTTTTTTAGCTGCTGCATGTTAAAAAACTGTAATAAGACATGCAGCCAGGACAGAAGAGGTGTCCTGACATTTGGAGCACGGTGTGGTGTCTCTGAATTTGAAATCAAGAATAAAATAAGAATGAAATAAGTCAGAAGTCTGAACTTTGCAGAATGAGGAACCCAGCTGCAATGCAGTGCATTATTTATAGTTGTGCATTTTAAGAGAGACAGTTCCACTGTCAAGGGGCTTTGAGCACAAAGTATAAAGTCAAGTTCATACAAATCTAAATGTTGCCTTGCAGATTCTGTAGGGAAATAACAAAGCATCCACAATTCGAAACCGTATTAAGTTAAATCCCTGCACAGTGAACTTTGGAACACGCTGTTTGCACTCCATTAGAACCAGAACATGACTGCCATGCCAAACAGACAGCAGACATGATTCCATAGAAGGGCCAGGGTGGGATTCCTAAACCGGCTCCGTGCTGACTCAGGCACCACTCTTTAAGTGACATTTACAGTCCCCAAGGTCCACAGGACTAATGGCTCTTGGCAAAAGAGTGGACACCTGAGAAGAAGGACCAACAGTACTGAAGGAGCTCTGCTGGTGTGAGAATCAGCTAACAACTCCAGAGTATTCACAGCTTTAGTGTGTACTCTGTCAAATGTGTGTGTGTGAAAGCAAGTGCAGGTACTGGAGCTCCTTCAATGACCCCACATTCTTCAGATCATACGAGATTTTTGATGCAGGCCTTTTGGCAGCGAGCAAACAGTCTCCTTATCACAAAGTCAACCTCAGGTCTCAGAGGATTTAAAACTTTAACCTTAAACCAGAGTCCCTTCCCTCAGTCTGTTGAATGAGCGCAGGCCTAATTTGTCCACCAGCAATCATGATTTATTCCAAGGTGACAATGCCAAGACTATTTAATCCATGTAATCCATGCTTTAAGTGCTCATCCCAGGAAGCAGATATAGTGGACCAAATAATACTTAGTAGGCAGGTTTTAATATGTTTACATATACTTCATATTTATTCAATTATGCACAAATACCTAACATGATAAAAACAGTAATCTTTGGTTTTAAATCTTTTTTTGGGGTGGGGGTGGGGGGGCATTTTTTCCATAACATCTTCACTGCATTACATTCAACAGTCTTAGTTTAATGACACTTTGAAATTTTTAAAACTTTCATTTGTTAAAAATTGGAAAAAAAAATCTTGTGACTTGGTGAATTAAATACATTTTTGTTAAACATTTAGCAAATCAAACCAAATCAAATCCAGCAAGTTGTGAAAGCACATTTTATCAACTTTTTAAAACACATTTGAGTTTTTCCAGAACTACAAATCAACTCACCATTAGTTTTAATATTTCTTTTTAAACTGATGTAGTTTAGGTTTTGTTTCAGCCACATTAAAGACAGAAATGAAAAGATGTTACCTTTTAAACTAATATGTGTACTTTCAGTGTATAATTCTTGCACTACTATGTAACCCTAACCCTGACTGTAACCTTAACTCAGTCTATGAGTTGAAGTGGCCTTTAAAAGGTCCAGTGATCACATTCCTAATGGTACAGTCAGCTGCAGAAATGAAACTGCCATAGGCCAGAGGCCTTAGAAAGAGACCTAGTCGTTTACTAGTCGTTTTTCTCTATCTGCAAAATTGAGTGAGTTACGGTCAAAAATTGGGTATTTTGAAAATCATGACCTTGAGTTTGACCTTTCAAGGTCATCGGAGGTCAACAAAATTGGTACCAAATGAAAGACCATATCAGACTTCCTATAAGTTGATAATACAAAGTTAGTTGATATCCGTCTTAGTTTTCAAGATAGAAGCTGTTTTGTGAATATGCAAATTAGACACTTGACCCCTGGTCACTTTAAATTCAAAATCTATACATATGTGCATGACAGATGAAGAACATAATCAATAAAGAATTGAATTTCCAATAATTTGGCATTAGTTTGAAATCACTACGATGAACAGAGGGGAAGTTATTAACGATAAACAAGTTTTACATACATCACCATAGCAACTGGAAGTCACACAACCTAGAGTTGCAAAATTTGGCAAATGAGAAGGGACTTATAATAATAATAATAATAATAATGAATTAGATTCATATAGCGCTTTTCTATTAACGCATACTCAAAGCGCGTACAGTGGATCCATTACTTATTCACTCACACATTCTCACTCTGGTGGTGGTAAACTACATACGTATCCACAGCTGCCCTGGGGTAGGCTGACAGAAGCGTGGCCTACGGCCCCTTCGACCACCACCAAACATTCACACGCATCCATACACCAGTGTGAGTAGCAGCACTGGAGGCGAGTAGGGTGAAGTGTCTTGCCCATGGACACAACAGCACATGACTGGGACAGAGCAAGATTCTAACTGCCAACCTTTAGGTTATTGGACGACCTGCTCTACCTCCTGAGCAACCGCTACCCCTACTTAAAACTTGCACAGAGATGTTGCACGTTAAATTTTGGTATAATCGGATGAATGCTGGCGATATTACAGCCATTTGACATTTCAGAAAACTGAGGTCACTGACCCCCTGATATTTGCCCCGGGGCACTAACGAGGGCGTGACCGAGGTCATGATGCATACCATTGGATGCAGAATGGAAAAATGCACAATTGGCTTTGGTTTGAAGTCGATACGATGATTTTGGCTAAAGTTATGGCAAAATATCCATTTTTTAACTTTGGGCTATATTTCAGCTGTACTTTGGCCTACTGTTGGCAAAAAGTAATCAAGTCGACTAGAGAATATGGACAATCATTTAGTCATGGTTTGATATCAGCAGTGTTTAAAATGTCCGCGCTAGAGCGCATACAGACAAACAGACAGACAGACAGACATGCAAACTGACCAATATGCTTGTCCTCAGGAAAGCAATGAGCCTATTGCACCTATTTTTACAAATTCTGTTTAACGAAATTCACCAGAATAACCTTCTCGGGTTATGTGTTCATCATGGAGGATTAGGGTTAGGGTAACCCAGTGACAAGAACACACAACAGTCAGTTCACTGCAGTCTGCGTTACTGTACAGAACAAAAGAATATCCTCTAAATAAACTAAGAACATAATAATCTATAAATAATGACAACTTCAAACTTTTCTTTTAGAGTGAAAAAAGTTAAATAAGGTCATTGAAAATGTTTACATCTAAAAAGTATCCTTTGAAAAATGTGAATAACATGAACAACTACAAAGAACCTGAAATATCTTAAGAAAAATAAGAACAATTTTAACATGTCATTTACATATGTGCATTACAACTTACAAAACATTCAGTAACAGAGAGAATTGTTGAAATGCCACTTACTTTTCTTAAGGCATGTCATGTTGTTCGTATTTGTTCAGATTATTCACATTTTGTGTGAAAGGATAGTTCATGAACGTAAACATTTTCATGTAATTTTACTTTTTTTTTTTTACACTAAAACAAAGAAAAATGTGGAGTTGTCATTATTTATAGGTCATTATGATAGTATTTTACTGATCTGACCCAAGTGAGATTGGCCACAATGATTCTGACATCCTTGGCTGTTCATATCCTCAGTGTAATTTTTGCATTTCACAAATTCATCCCACTGGCCGGATTGGACCCTTTGGCTGGCCGGTCTCAGCCCACGGGCCTTATGTTTGACTCCTCTGCTCTAAGGTACATGCTCATTCTCTAACAGCATGTTGTGCATTAAGAGATATCCCAAAGGGGGCGTTTACCTCTGAATTAGCATTTAATTCATGTCCATTCAGTGTCCACAGTAGATAATAGGATCTATAACTGTTGTATGTTCAGCGTCTCCATGTCCCATGTCATGATGCTTATTTGGACTCAACAGGTGTGGAGCTACATCTTAGTTATTTAAAGCTACTTCCCTCAAACCCACTCATTTTCAGCCCCAGGCACATGGCACAGGCGAGCAGCCACTTGATCTAAGGTATCTGTTTACTCATGCAGCTGCCGGTGACTCGCCAAACCGGCTTCCTCATTCTTCTGCATTCTGAACAGCAACAAAAAACAGTGGACGCCAGGAAATAATGCAGCTTTTGTCTCTGTTAGATATTAGTTGTGGTCAGTACAGAAGAAGTGAGTGTTCAGGGAATAGTATTGCTGCAGCAGTTAATAACTCCACTCAGTGTAAGTAGAAGGATTCTTCACACGTCTCAGGTTGATCAAAACATTCATGTAAAACAGCCTCGGTGCTTAAACAACCAAACAGTTTAACTTTAATATTAGCGTTCACCTCCAGGCTGACTGGTGCTTTAGTTTCATCATTGCACAGTATTAATCTGAAATGTCAGCTTCAGTTGTGAAACTTTTGTTGTCCTTGGTGAATAATGTGTTTGGATATAAAAAAATGTAGGAAGAGAAACAAAAGTTCAAAAAGTGGTACTATTAAAATAACCCTCATTCTGCACAAATATAGACCATGTAACTACCTCAAATTGTGGTCATTTGCTTTTGTCGAGTGAAATTATCTGCTTCCCTGTGGTGAATATATCCATTTCTTTTTGTCCCTTTTCTGTTTTTCAGTGAAAAGGAAAGCACTCGAATAAAGCAACACAATGGCAGGTAAATATAACATTTTAAACAGGCTCTGAACTGACACTGAATTGAAGTAATTATGCAGATAATCATTATTTTGCTTGTATTTTCATTTTAACAATCCTCAACTCTGAGGCAGCCGCAGCACAAGCAGAACTGTTTGAGTTAGACTCTACTGCCCTCTTTTGGTCATGAATGAGATTACACCAGAGACTTTGAATTAGATAAGTTACAGCAAATCATTAGACTACCCTTGTTTTCTTCAGTTTTAACGTCTGGTACAACTAAAGGTAGCTCATAGTAGTTGAATTTCAGAGCTGATATCTATCCATTTTCCATGTTTTCTTGATAATAACCAAAATCACTTC
>JAPQRP010000005.1:50776212-50797285 GCA_037367295.1 Apogon hyalosoma
TGGTGTAAAATGCAGTTTGTCATCTTTTCATGGTCATCAGATATGACCCATTTGGACGTTCAGAGGCTCCATAGTTAACGTGGAAACATCAACATCTTAAATATTTATCGTTAGCCTCATAGCATAATTGCTGTAAGTCATAAACTATATGGGCAAAAGTATCGGGACACATTGAATTCAGGTGTATCTTTTCTAACAGGGGTCTGGGAGACAAAACAATAATGACAAATGCCATTACATAGTTTTTTATTGTGATAAATATCATATTGTTTATTTATATTGATGTTTATATGTCAAAGCAGCATGAACAGGACATCTTCCAGCTGTAGACATGATGTGTCCCAATATTTTTGTCCATATAGTTTGTAAACATGAATATTTCCTTTCTAAGTTCAATGGGAGATTTTTCTTCCTCAGTGAGATGGGAAGAAAGTAAATGGGTAGTTGTGGCAGAAAATTATTATTTACAGTCAGATCATGAAAAGTATTTTATACATTTAGAGGTAGAACATTTAAAGTCATAGTCACTGATAAATAAAGACAAAACAAAACAAACAAACAGAAACCAGCCCTAATCAATGTTTAAATAAATTAAGAAAAAAACGAAGCAAAGATAACAATTTAAACCAAACTAACCACTGCAATGCAATGATATTTATCCATATATAAAACTAGATTATGACATTTGTCATTATTGTTTTGTATCCCAGAATGCTGTTAGAAAAGAAAACGCCTGAATTCAACGTGTCCTAATACTTTTGTCTATATAGTGTATGACTTAGGCAATTATGCTATGAGGCTAAAGATATGTAATTAAAGAGCTTCTCCATCATAAACACTGGGGCATTCAGTCTTATTTTGAAAGACACATGTACTATAGAGGATGTACGGACAGCATTTGTATAAACTTTACAAACTCAGAGACAAACCACAAACTCAACAGATCTCCTAAATGATGGCCGCCTCTGCAAAACAGTTACACAGCAGAAACCTTGCAGTGCATAAATAGCTATGCATGCTTAATGTTTAATCATCTCAATAGCACATGGATGTACTGCTGAGATGTTTTAATACCCCAGAGTAGGAGTAGTAGTTTGACACTGACGTATCCTCATTAAAATCAAACAGTCTGACCAGTTTAATAATTCCAAATCAGATCTGAACACATTTCATTGTTAGTTATCTTAATGTGTCTCCTGATTTCAGTTCTGCGGTCCAGCTCTGACTCTCTGTCTGCCAGCCACAGCTTTTAATCTTACCGTGAAATTTGTCAAACAGATAAATTCTGCCGCGGGATCCAGTTTTCATCAGCTTATTTGGAAAAGCTGGGCAGCACCTACCAAACCTAAAAGCAGGATCTTCTCTGCTCTGACGTTACATCACAGTTATTAAGATTCGCCGTATGTCGTGATCAGTCATGCCTTTTGTTTTCTGTTTGCGTGTCTGTAATCTCTGGGCAGGCGTACACCATCACACTGGTCTTAGTTTCACCACGCTGCCTCCCTGTGAGGTTAATTGTGTTTAAAATGTTCAGTTTGTTTTTGAAGCCTTACATGGTTCAGCCTACGAGTTTATCTCTGCACTCCTGCAGCTCTGCAATTCGTCTAAATCCCTTTAGTCATTTAACAGGAGGGGGGTGTTCACTTGTGCCAAGTTCCCAGTGGCTTCATAAAGACAGTGATGCTTTTTGCAAAACTGTGGATCCCAAACAAATGAATCATCCTCTCTTTTAGATAAGCTCAATTCTGTCATTTTCATTACAGCATGTTTTAAAGGCGAGCTTTGAACCGTGTTGCTTTTTACATTTTTCGTGTTGCCATCAGTCTTTTGTGTCTTGTTCCACTTTGTACCGCTTCACTTCATTGCAAATTATTGTTTTGTTTAAAGTAGAGCGGCATAATTAATCGATTTGCAATCGCATACCAGCCTGTGCAATTATATCATTGCGAAAAACTGCAATTTAAAGGTCCTGTGTGTGTCTGGTGACATTTTGGATTCAGTGACACTGAGCAGACTGAGGTACTGAATAAATGATGAAAAATGAAGCTTTTGTTAAGTGCTTTCTGTAATGGTTTTGTATGTCTATGCTGGAAAAAACACAGATTTTACAATGAGTCTCTGCATTTGAGGTCTTGTGCCACCAAGACACTGCAGGACCGAGTTAATCTGTACATTTCCATTGAAAATCAACATGACTTTTTCACCAAATCATGCACCCTTAGTCCAAAGACTCTTAATGAAGAAATGTTAGCATTTTAGCATCTTAACTTTGAACGAGGGCCTCGACATGTACGTAAATAAGAGTGCGCAGATGCATTGTATTGTCTGAACTTATTATTATATTGGCCATAATCAACCGTGATGACTGACATCACTTCGATGTTGTGAGTAGCCCATCTTTATCTAATATGTTTTATTATAACTGTCTTTTATTAATTTATATGATTGAAGTCAAAGTTGAGTATAGTTGGATTTGTAATGGCCAGTGTATGTTCAAAACATGAAAAAGTTGACCTCTGAAAAATGTCTCGTCAGTTGGAAATAAATTATTTTTGACTTTTTGTACAGACTGGATAGTGTTGAACTGAGCATCAAAGTCAAAGCTATTAATCAAAAAAGAATTTTTATGTTTTGAGCTGCATTAAGCCCAGTGCTAGTGTATTAGTCATTGGGTGCTATCAGAGCAGAGCTGTGCCATAAACAGATTATACTTTGTAAAAATGTCTTACTGACACTTTAATGGGTGGATGAGGAACTGAAAGACACAAGAACATTTTTTTTTTTTTAAAATAATGACGACTTCATTGTTTAACTGAAACGAGAGGAATACACAACAGCAAACAGAGAAGAAACAAAACAGAAAATAACACTGGGACCATTATAGGCTGAGGATTTTAACATTTTAACCATGAATTGATGATCACTGTAATTGGTGGTGACTGTCAACTATTGGGAAGGTGATTAATATCCACTATTTTATCAGATGAAGTTGCAGTTGTGTGTGTGTTAAGATTTTTCACTTGAAAGTGTGTATGCAAGTGAAGTATTACTTGATAATGGTTTAGTTTTCTAACATCTGAGAAAGTCATCTCAGGTGTAAATCATGTAGGTCATGCAGCAGGAGTGGACTGAACAGAGGTGTTTGAACTGGATGAAACACTGACACTGACCGACCATCTGAGCTAAACCAGACTGAACTCTGTTACTGTGGCATTTGCAGGTTCATCTTCTGCCTTGCATTAACTCTGTTCCCAAAAACAGCCTCTGTCACTCAAAAGTAAGATTGATGTGCCCGTCTTTTACATTACTCTAAAATGTTAACAAGCTTCAGGTTAGTTCAGTCCTGGAATGTGTGCATCATATGACAGACATTGATGGACATGGTACCAGGTAAGCTAAAAAAAAAACCAGGTTAAACTATTTTAAAGAGACAGGAAACTAGTCTGGTGACCTAACAGATTTTTTGTAATGACTATGTATTTTTAAAAATCCATGCATATTATTAGCCTAGAATTTCACAATTCCTAGTAAATCCCAGTATGCAGACTAATTTGTTTATATTTAAATATTAAATTAGCATAGTTTAAAGCACATGTTTAAAGTGTGGTAACTGTAGTGTGTAGAGCCCGAAGAATTAATCGGCCTGCCAAACAAAGCATATCACCGATTCATCAACATTGGTCAAATATGTAACCGACGTATTAACTTCTTTCCTGCGCGGAGATTCTGTCACTCTGCTCTTGTGTGTCTGTGCTGCCCAGAGAGTTAGAGGAATAGTAAAGCATGTTCAGTTTCACTTTCACTTTGATAATCACGGACCACTATCCTAACCTAACCTAACCTAACCTAACGCCCCGTCTTATGAACTATTCACCCCCCCCATCGCCGTCTGTGAGCTTCCTGTGTACCTCACAATGTCATTCTTCAAGTGTGTCTGGGTATTAATACTGTATATTAATTTTTGCTTACATTTTAAAGAATGATTTATCAAACAATTTTTATCTCACTACTTATAAAATATACTCACATCTTTTCTCAAAAGTTAGCTCTTCCTAGCATAAAAACTACCACATCTACAACCTGTGGTTCCCCACGGGTCACATACTAGTCTGATATAAAACTATTATACAGCGTTTGAAAGTTGTGTGAATCATCTTAATTCACATGTCCACCATTATGTAAGATAAGACTGTTATATCCTGTGTAGGTCAATGTTGTTATTTCATATATCGGGTGATATATCGGTTGGATATCGGCTTTTTTGAGCCCCCAATATTGGTATCGGCCCCAAAAAATCCCATATCGGTCATTCTCTAGTACTGTGGCTGCATGTAGCCTGGTACCATTAAGCACAGATTGTCTATAGTGTTTCATATAGCGAGCATAGGGCTGGGGATCCTTTAACAATGGGTTACTTAGAGAATATTGAGTATCAAAAGATGCCAGGCAACATTTGATATCGTTTGAAATCACCATAAGTCTAGAAGATCTCGCAGTCTTAGATTGTGATCAATTAATTTGTCACATGACCCACTCTTCAGCGGGACAGATCATGCCAGTAAAAAAAAAAAAATAAAATAAAAATGCTTTCAAAACTTTCCTGCTCAGTTTTCATCCAGTGTAGTTTCCGTATTTTACAGAGAGAACTGCACAAACCTATGGGCTCGTAGCATTAAAGTTGCAGCACAGGTCTCTAGGATACTGAGTTTATGTTAATCTGTTTATAGTCATCCTTTAATGTCTGTGTTTGGGTTTAGTCTGCATTAACTTTCAGAGTTTATGTAATGTGTTGCTTTTCTTCTGCTGAAAAAATAATGATGAAGCTGAAACTCTCTGAGCAGCTGGTTCTGTGTCTGAACTCTGACGGGCAAAGAGTCTGATTTACACAAATGCTTAAGAGGTGTGTTAGAGAGCAAAACCATTTTTGATTCATTATAACACTCTGGTGGGACAAATTATTCTGCTACTGCAGCTATATGTACCGGAAAATGTTCAGTGGTGTTTACTTCATCTGAATATTGTCAATACTGTAATAATTTTGGTCCAAATGATGCAAAAATGCAGTTTCTAGTCAGATACCACCAACACAAAGCCATCACAGACAGTCTAAGCCTCCATAAACGAGAGGAAACTGAAGAAAAGTTACCTTGCCTGTAGGGTAGACTGGGGCAAAAAAGTGGCCCGGGAATTTGTACCTGACTGGCCCACTCTCCGGGGGATGTAGATGGGGTGGTGGCGGTCAGCTGAAGAAAATGTCGTGCCCCATAAAGCATTGATATTATTTAAGTTTAAGTGACACAAATCAGCCCACAACAAAATAATTTCAATGTATGTTCGACACACAAAGCCTAGGCTATACGCATGTGTAATTCTAGCAGATGTTAACAGAACACCAAGTTCCCCCAAAAGCAACAATATTTTACCAAAACTCATCAAAAACTCATCAAATCTCATCAACATCAGTGTACGTAGCAAGCACAAATATCACATCTATAAATATATTCATAATTTTATGGCACTACATAAACACATTAATGTAGTACTGTTTTAATGTAGGGTTAGGTAGTCTGTAGGGTAATAATAGTGAGAATAATAATCATTAATCAGCGTTATGATGTAAAATGGCTTTGACTGCATATGCCCTCAAAAGTAGAACTAAAAATTTAAATCACAATATACAGTATAAATGTCTTTTTTTTTTTTTTTTTCAAAAGTGGGAAATTAAAGTATTGAAACTCAGCTCTAGCTGTGCAGCACCTTTGCAGCAGACTTTTATAAAGTTGACTTTCCAGTCATCCAGACCACTCTATAATGGCATGAACAGTAACTGCTACTTCAGTTGAATGTATAAACAATTATATTTACGTCTGACTGAAATTTTTTGTACTTAGCGATTTTATCCAATATGTGCACGGCATTTCCTGGCAGGGAAGTAGTGTTGAATATGCCCCCTGCTGCAACAGGCTGCCCAGTGGGAGCCTGGCATGGGGATGTTAACGGCCAGACCTCCTGCTGCATTTATACCGACCCCAGAGTCTGCCTCCACGGCCGGGAGGAAAAGCACAAAAGTGATTAGCGAGCCACTGGAGAAGGAGGGGAGGGATGTGTGGTGGTGGTGGTGGTGGGGGCTGTCTGAACATGGATCTGAGAGAGGGAAAAAGAGCGAGACAGACGGACAGACAGACAGAGATAACAGAATTCATAAAGACTGATTCATGGAGACAGTGGGGGGGGGTCAAATTTATGTGACTGTCAAAGAGCAGATAAGTGGTTCAGAAGGAAGATGTGGGGCAACAGAAGTAAATAGAGGATTAAAAAGACATAGCGATAGGAAAAGGAACAAGACAGAGATAAAGAAATGGGGAGATATGGAGACCGTTAAATCAGAAGTTGGAAAGAAAATGATATAACGCGATGAGCAGAGAGAGTGCGACAAAACTCAAATAGGGTTGAGAATGAGGTATTCAAGATATAAAGGGAAAAAAATAGGTATTTGCACGGGTAAGAGATGACAGAAGGTTTCCCAGAAGGCATGCGGTAGTGTTATGGAGTGGAAAGAGAAAAAAAAAAGTCATGTTAAAAATGGCGATGAAAGTCAAAACAGTCGACTTCCCCTGTTTTACTGTGGTGAGCCAGCAGTGCCTGCAGTCAGACTGGGTGGCAGGGAGACGCGACCACTTGTCGCTGCCTCAGTCCGATTTCGATCTCCTTCAGTGTTATGCCCCTCCCAAATAACAATCCATTTCAGACTGCCTCGCTTTTCCTCTGTTTGAATACAGAATGCGGCGTGAGGGAGCCTCACCAACGCCAACACTATGTTCCACTCTCCATGTTTGTTCCCACAAGATTTATGCCCATTAACATTGGACTAGTAATGCATTTCCTGCCAAACAGATTTCAGCATTATAGTCACAGATGTGTCATTCTGCTGTGAGTGAATGAATAATGGATCCAATGTTTCCAACACTTTGAGTATTAATAGAAAACCACAATAGAAATCAAATCCATTATTATTATTATTATTATTATTATTATTATTAGTAGTAGTAGTAGTAGTAGTAGTATTAATAAAGGATCAAAAAACCTAGTCTCGCCTGTTCTTAAAGACTTCCTTTAGTCATATATTTGTTATTGATCGGTGTGAAGTCCAGACAAGTATCTAAACTATATCGTGGTATCCACAAAAATCAGTACAATTCATAAAATCATTACATTTGACATGGAGAGGAGCTTAGATTTACATTTTCTGTAAACCTATAAAATGTGATGGGCATTAGAGGTGAACGTTTGTAAAGTAGCAAGAAGAAACGGTGGCTTGTATGTGTTTCCGTAGACTGAATGATCTAGTCTGGGTAGGGTGTCCTCATCAGTCCACTCTCCCTGGTGTACCAAACCATTTCACATTGTACTGAATATGTGAGGACATCCTGCAAACAACTGATCAGTCATGTGAAATAAATGTTTTGCTATTTGCATTTATTGTTTTTTGCAAAAGAGAATGCACAGGAAATGGAAATTAGTTTCCAGATTTTGTTGTTTCCATGTACATTTTCTAATGTTAAATATATTTAGGGAAACATCTATTGTCAACCAAAGAATGACTATTTCAGAGCTTCTGGGAACCTGTTATTAGTCTTGTTAAAGTAAATTTTAAAGGTCCAACCTGTTAGATGTGCCATTTGTCAAGCAGATGTTCCATAAAAAGAGGGTTCAATCATGCCATGTGGCTTATAGATGATGACAGGAATATTCTGGTGTCTTACTGCTACATCAAGAGCAAATTCCAGCTGAGACACTGTGGTTGGTTCGAAATAACTGGTCATGTAAGTTATAATTACATCGATGTCTAATACTGAACCTTTCAATTTCCTTCTTGCCGTGTTTCCTGTGTGATTATTAACCCTTGTGTCCATTATTTCCATTCTAGACATTGGTGAGTGCTGAATGGCTCATTAGTAGTGAGTGAGATAAACGCCTCGTCAGCATGGCGACCACTTGTGCCCATGTCAACATGCCTGCTGTCTGTACAGATAAGCCTTGGCATTATGTGTTCTTATCTCAGGGTCTGTCTGCCCACCGTCAGCCCGGGGGTCTGCACAAGTAACAGGAACTCTACTTGTTTATTAGGACAGAGCTTTGGAAGGAAACTGTCCGAGGATCAGCTGACTTACCTATAACTCGGTGCTGAAGGGGGGATTTCTGGGGGATCTCTGAGCCTTGTCAAGATGAGGAATGAAGTATTTTACAGCTAAAATCCTCAATTGGTTCCTTTTATGAGGAGTTTTTGAACTTTTTTTTTTCTTGCCATGGTGAAATCTCCAAACAAACATTATACTTTGTGCAATCAATATTTACCCTAACTGGCATTTAGGAAATGGTAATATCATTTAGGTTATATCTACGCTGTAACACAGTCGTTTTAAAATAGCATTTTCACATGAAAGCAATCTGTGGCTGAACATGCATTTTGGGAAATTCAGGAATAATTTCTATACATTCAGACTCACCTGAATTATATTTCACACAAGGGGGCTGATAACACTGGACAGGGGGGTTGTTGTAAATTTCTCTAATGACAGCTCACCTAAATATGAGACCTGCAAATAGACCAGTCAACAAGAACTAAATCACCTGTTATTCAGTATCCATGTTGAGTAACGTTGGGGTGGAAACACAAAGACCCAATCAGGCAGAAAAGGCGGGTGTTTGAGTCATTGTTTCCAAAAGTCTCCATTTTTGTCCAATCATATTACAAGTCAACCCCAGAGTTTCCTAATTAAAACAGGATGAGCTGTATTTCCACAAGTTTTCAGGTTAAAATAGCAAGAGTAGTGTGGGTGCAAAAAAGTTAAGCACTTTAAACCAAAATACATATAAGATGGACATGTCCTTAGTTACACAAATCACTTAGAGATTGCATTATTCTAAAAGAGAACATAATACCACATGGATAAAATGAGTCAGGTGTTGTGTAAAAGTTCATACTATGTTGAATGGTACTTTGATTTCTGAAGTGGTCACTTGTGTACAGCAGCAGTTAAATGTTGTATAATGGCAGAGGCTCTTGATTCAAGCACTGGGTGGGTAGCTTTCCTGTTGATTCAGGTGCCACTTTGGTCAATCTGTATTTAGAAAGCAGAAATCTCCCTCTGATGCCTATGTGTGTTTCATATGACATGTGTAAATGCCGAAAGCAAAACCGATCAGACAATCCTCACCAGATTTGGACACTGTATTTTTCATTTGCTTGAATTTCTATGAGATGCCAGAAAGTAGAATATGTGACTGAAGAGGGAAAAAAAGATGCCTTGAGACATCTGACAGATTATTTTAATCTGCTCATATACACAGACTACAAGCAAATCCAACAGTCAGTCTCAGGACATTTAATAATGCTTTTACAGACGCTAGAGGGAATAAAGTTACACTTGTCAAATGACTCTCCCTCGTCCAGACATTGCCATTAGTTAAGCAGTGGAAATTAAATCATACACACCAAATACATCTGATGTCTCATTAGGAGATACTGCCTTTTAAAACATTATGTTCTTAGAGGTCTGCAAAGTGTTTGAGCACCAGTAACACATGTAAACCCGTTGAACCTATGGGTCCAAATGTCAGGTTATTTATAAGGTATTGAATAAAACATCAGGGGCATAGAGTCATTAAATGTAGCTGCGTCCGTTTCTTCAGTCCTGAACTTTGGTTTAAGGCTCAACCCTTTCGTTTACTCCCGAATCATAGATCTTGCTTTAACTTATAACTCACTTAAAATATTTTTGGAAAAAAAGAGACTCATTATTATGCTGTTCTCATATCGGAAACCATTAATATTTACTGGCAAAATCAGTCAAGAAAAACGAGCTAATTTCTGTTGGTTGTACACCAAGCATATGTTGTGCAAAGCTACATCAATCTTGAATGATTGGGAGCAGCCACTGTGCAATGAATCTCTAACGCTTCAATCTGCTTTGGTTGCACGCAGTTAGCATGAAACTTGCTAAATTAGTCTTTCTATCCACCAATTAACACTGAGATGATTAATTGTGTTTTGCCAGTGCTCTTTCTGCGTATGGGGGGGTGGGTACTAACCACATAAGTGAATGCGAAGGAGCATAATTATGGTGTCCAAAATAAAAAAAGATGAATGTATGAGCACATTAACAGAAACTTGAATGTTAAAGAACAAGAACACACACACAATTCATAGGCTCGAATATATCTGTACTGAACATTATGAAATGGTTAATTACCAAAAAGAGACCGGCCGTAGAGTGAGTGAGCAAATCACAGGGGAAGTGAGGCATAGACCTTCCATACACCACCGTCAGGGCTTGTTGTTCCGCTGACTTCCGACAACGATGAGACGACGGACGAATGGCTCCCAGAGGTGTAAACAGAGCGAGTGTGAAGACAGGCTGTCTCCAGACCCGCTATCACATCCTCAGTTCCTCTCCAGTTGATACTGGATGCAGGCTTTGGCACACATGCACACATTCAAGCACTTTCAAACCTTTCAACTGATAAGACTAATCAGCATTTTTTCTTTTTTGATAGAATTTCAGGACTTACTTTGGGGAAGGTGAGATGGTCAAGAAGCTTTCTGTGTTGTATGGTGTGTGTAATGTGTAGTATGCAGGGGTGAGAGGCCAGGGGACAGTGCAGGCCCCTGCAGAGCACTGATAAGAGCTTGTTTACCTTCCTGTGGATGGTCAGGCCTCAATCTGCAGTTGCGGAAACGCCGGGACAATAGGTGTGTGTATATGTGTGTGTATGTAGAGTTGAGAGAGACTTGAGCCAGCCTTGAAGCTCTCCTTTCTCTGCAGCTAACTCTGATAGGGTTGCTGACCCCTCCCTCCCTCCTTCCCTCCACATTCCCCCTCATGACTCCGCCGTCCAACCCTGGACACAAACAGTTTACCCCTCCCCTAGGGACCCGGGGAGACAGTTGGTCTTGACGTCTCCTGTCAGGGTTTTCCTCTCTGGGTTTTTTCCCTCTTTCTGTTTCAGATGTGGCCATGTGCTGTAGCTCAACGCTATTGTAACTATTGTGAATACAATGTGTCACAAGGGCCTGGAAAGAATTCCTTCAAATTTGACACAAATGTTTACCTCAAAACCTTGACGATGACTGGATTTTAGTGGTCAAAGGTAAAGGTCACTGTCGCATCATGTTCATATGGTGACTTAAGGTTGGAAACTCAACTACTGTTATCAAAACTATAAACTTATACTGCTTTGTTCAAGTTACACAAACACTTGCTTATAAATGTTGTAGTGATCATCAGCTCCATGCAGACCATATTTCCAAGTGAAACAACATATTTAGTAGTCAATAAGTAACAACAGCTAACATTAGCATTCAGGGCCTGTCCACACGACAACAAAATTACGTCAACCCCCAAAAGTTAAAGAACATTTCGGCCTTTCGTCCACATGACACCGGCAATATCAGGGCCCTGAAACGGTATTTTTGGGGAACGGGTACCAGAGCGGAAAAATCTCAAAATGACACCCTCGCGTTGTCATATGGATAGGCAAAACACCGCTTTTTGGAAAAAATGATGCCATAGTACCACATGACCAGAAGAAGAAAACCCTGGGCGTAACATCCGGTGACAACAACAACAACAATGGTGAATTACAGAGTTGGATTTGTGCTGCAGGCGCTGCTAAGTTTATTAGCACTACTGCTACAAAACCTGGTAATGCTGTATCAACTTGATGACCGCCGTAGACGCATAAACAGATACATCCATCAGATACTTTTAAGTCCACCACGGTGTCCTGCTAGAAGGGTAACCTGGAGAAGATTTTGGGTGAGACCTGGGAGAATTGGAAGCTGGTGGGACAACTTTGTTAATGGTGTTGTCGTGGACGCTGAATGGAAGGAGAATTTCCAAATGTCCAGAGCCTCTCTAGTTGCCCCTAGTGAAGAACTTCATCCTCACATCAAAGACCAATCAACCAACATAACAGAAGCAATCAACATGTTAAAAAAAGTTGCATGCACGCTCTACTACTTAAGCGACGAGGGAAGGCTACCAAAGGTGGCTAATGTAACAGTCTGTTTCCATTGTTGTCAGACAGACATGCAAAGCCATCACTTTCCACCTCAGACTGATATATATTAAGTTGCCTTTCATGTAACCTGAGGCTTTCATCACGTTCATGGCATGCCACATTGTTTGGGAGCGGTCGACGGGACCCACAAAACTGGCAAGATCCCAGCGTTTAAAAAGCAGATAGTGGAGGACGAGGAACCTATACCCATATTTCTGCTTGGTGACCCAGCCTATCCTTTACTCCCTTTCCTGATGAAGGAATATTCAAACGGCAGCTCCACACCTCAAGAACAGTACTTTGGGTTATGTTTGTGTAGAGCCCGTATGGTACTTGAGTGTGCTTTTGGTCGGCTCAAAGCCAGAATTGCTGCCTTGAGAAGGCCAATGAACATAAACTTGAATGACCTACCAGACATTATCTATGCCTACTTTGTTCTCCACAAATACTGTGAGGCAAGTAAGGAAACCATGGACGAACACTCTGTGCAGATTGCTCAGCTCACCTAAACTTGAGTGAGGTTGTAAAAATATAACTGAACAGACTGTCCAACTTTTTAAACTGTTTCTATTACTTTTCTATTAATGTAATTATTTTTTTATCTTTTTTTTTTTTTTTTTGACAAGATTAGGATTTTCAAATGTGCAAATGTAGTATCAGTTAAAGCTATGCCTACCGAGCTGGCATGTCTCAGCAGACCCTGTATGTAAGGGTCTGGTCTGTGCAGCGCTGGGTCAGTGTCTTCCGTGCACCTCATCACCTGGGTGGACTGGGCTGTACCATGAGCGCGTGGACTCCACCACTGTTCGTGATGACTGACGGGAGGCTCAGCCAGGCTCGGCCAATTATTTTATTCGGACCGAATAAAACGATTGGTCAGATTTTTATCAGAAATATATAATAATTAAACATTTTTTTAGTTTCAAAACCTGATGGATTTCTTTTACATTTTAGTTGAACACACACTTACTGGGAACATTTTAAGATGACAAAAGAAAAGTGTAAAAATGCCACATTACACAGTGTAGCTTTAAGTGAACAAATAAAGTACTATGTAAAATAAAACTATATGTATATATGAAATAAAAACATAACATGTGCACTTGAAAACCCTCAGCCTGACTTATCAGTGCATGCCAAAGTTTTTGGACAGATGGCTGGACGGACGTATAGATGACCAACTGATGACAATACCCTGCGGCCAGTGTGGCCAAGGGTAAAAGCTATACACACAACAACAATATATTATAGAGAAAAGAGAACCAGCTCAATGTGACTGAAGTGCAATGGCACACCCAGGTGAAGCACAATATGTTCACAAAGACCCCACATCATCATCTTGTAGCATCACTCTTCTGTATGAATAGTTGTTTGGAGCTGGACGTGAATGTGGGGTGCCATGTGTAGGTGTAGATCTCCCATGGGCATCTGAAGGATGATGAGGTGTGTGCAGGTAAGGTGGGGTTCCCTAGGGTATGTGTCCTTCCATGTGCGCATACCTGCTGCTGCTGCTACCATAGTGCTGTGTAGCGTAGGCTGTCGTGTGATTGGTACTGGAGCATTAAACTCCTCAGCAGTGAAAAACCGTCCTGGATGGTGCTTGTTAAGGATGTAATGTTCAACATCACCACCTGCAAGCTCTCGCCTCTTTCCCTTTCTGAGTTCTTCATGATCTCCAACATCGTTCTCTTTATTTGGAGATCCTCTTGCACAGCAGCTTCTGCTGGAGGTTTTCTTTTTAGTCTGTCCCCTCTGTGGCAGTTGAGTTTTGCCTTAAATACAACACACCAAACAAATTTTAGAATGCAACATTTCATAGCAAAACACAATGTTACGCAACATGTACTACATCAACACATAAACAAAGAACATGTATCAAGCTAACACATTAAACATTACCATGCTAGCATATACTTAGCTCATAGCAAAAGCTCAAGATTGAAACCATGATCAAACCTACCTGAAGCAGATCTCTGCGTTGTTTGACCATTGCAGGAGGCAGACTGTCATTGGTTGTCTGCAGATTGTCTTTATCCAGGGAAGCCAGAGAATCAGGTGAGACCTCCCCTGCAGTTGAAGACTGCGTTGAATTCGATGTCAGTGATGAGGAATCATTTTCCGTCATATTACCTGCTTCTAGACCAGATGGGATGGTGATGGTTACTTGTGACCCACCCCAGATTTCTTGACAGTTAAAAAAATAACAGGGTCATGCATTCGTGGCCACTCCGATGCCCAGAGTCTATGGACATTCTTGAGCTTTGCCGTCACCTGGGGGTTTGGTAATGTTCATGGCATCATGAGGGAAGTCCTTTCCTGCAGCCATGTCCCTGGTGGGATACTGCTGCTGAAAAGCCAGCCTGATATTCCCGTATTTGGACTGACATGACTCCCAATTGACATTCTCCTGGTATTTTGTTGTTTTGTAATTTAAAGTTACTCTAAGCAGTGGCTCTACCTCGTTGTCAGTCCAGACAAGGCGCTTGTATGTACTTTCGCCATCTTCCTGTTGTTGTTATGTTTTTGTTTGTACTCAGTGCGCTGAATCAAGAAGGACCTCATGCACATGCTCACTGCATTCTTCTGTGATTTCAATGTATCCTGCCACATATAGGTGTGGCATACATATTACACCGTTTTAACCCAGTTTTCCTATTTCCACCGGGACGCAGATCTTTCTTGAAACAATATGTGTATGGAAGCAAATCTTTTAGAATCCGCAAAAGAAAAATGCCACGAGTGTTGTCATCTGGACGTAGCCTCAGTCACATTCTAACATTACTATTTGAGGTTATCAGATAAGTGGTTTGGTCCCATGTCCCTGTCCAGTTTTCACAATTTATTGTTTTTCAATTGATAAACAGGGAACCAGGAAGTGATAAAATTAAAACTATAAGGAAGATTTCATGCATGTTACCTTATCTGACATTATTATGTTGTGAACAGAATTCAGCCTTCCCACCCAGTGGCTGTACGTAAGCCTTGTACCTCTACTGTCAGTCTGGAAAAGGGGTAATAGATATATGGGTTTTTGGCTAGTGAGCCGAACATTGCAATGATGCATTTGCAAAATATTGTCTGGATAGAAGTTGTTTTGGTTGAACGTGGACATGAGGAAACTATTAAAATGACCAAATCTCAACAAAAGAAAATTGCATAGAAAAACATTGTGTCTTCATCAAAACTTGGTATTTTGAGGTTGTAGTTGCAATAAAGAGGATTTTCAAAACAATAATTCACAGATAGTCAAAGAAAGGAAACAGAAATATTCAACCTTTTCCAACAGGGTACTTTGAACCAACCACTAAATCTATTTGGCTGAAGGATGATGAGATTCCTGAAGAGTTTTGGTTCAGTGGTAAATTGCTAACCTCAGCCATCTTTGCTACCATTACTTTAACATGACATCAGCTCTTTCTGGAATCTGTTATTGTAGAATGTACACACTGCTGGTCCTGCTGTTACAGATGAACTCTTTGAGGTTGAGGCACAGGTGGATAAAGTTTATCACAGAAGATTTGGCTGACTTCTCTTTCAGACAGATGCAGCATCTTCTCAAGAGAGTTTGAAATTAGAAACAAATGAAGTTATTTGGTGCAACTGAGACAAAGTTTTACATCAACAGCAAAAGAGCAAGTGATGACGTTAACATACAAATCAGGGAATACAAAGGCAGCTTAGTGGCATTAATGCAACTGTGGCCTTAAGTGGCCTTTCAAAAAAAGACAAAAAAAAACCCCCAAACAGACCCTGAGACAGAGATAACACAGTGTAGAATGCAGTCAGTTCCAGATGACCGAGACCTTGGAAGTGTGACTACAACAGTAGTTCAGGTTTTTGTTGATTCGTAGTCTAGTGTCTTTCTGGATGACAGCCTGGATTGGGGGGGAGGGGGGGGGGGGGTTTGCAGGTTCTATAGTCTCCCAACTGGCTCAGTTTTTGCCGATACTGAGTTTGATGTGTCCTATGGGAAGTTATTTACTTGAACCACACATATAGTAATAATTTCAATTTCACCAAAGAATCCACTGGAAATCTTTCATTAAAATCCTTCAGAGTCTGTGCATCAGGACAGACATGGATTATAATTGAAACTTGACTAGTTTGCAGGGGCATCCCAGCACTAGGCAGCAATTCTGGTTTTGCACTTAAACGTGAGGCAAAGAGCTTATTCAGAGTGACTTTCAATGAGGGAGGGTAGAAAGATGGGGCATGAAATCAAGACTGTCTGATTGCTTGCCCAAGGTAAGTGAAAAGACAGCTAGTTAATGGGCCGCAGGTACTCAGTGCCTTGAATCTAAATCAACGTTTAGTTAAGATGCGAATGGAATTTAAAACCAAAGGCCGCTCTGCTCCCTGTCAGGACCCTGCACTTCTCGACACAGCGTGGATTTCCAACTTTGGGCCAACGGTGTTACACAGAGGCAAGAATCTGCCAAGCTCTTTAATTTACTGGCAGAGGAGCCAAGCTACTAGAACTAACACACCAAACTTTGTCTAAAAAATAACTACAGCAAATTCTTATTATATATAAAAATTGCCAGAAAACAGTCTCAGCAATATTTTGTTTTCTCCTGCAGTAAAACAGAATAAACAGAATATATCAAAACTAATTGTGTGATACAATGGCTTCTATAAATGTTCTCTCCTTTACAAAGTGATGCCGTTGGCAGGTTTCCAGATCATGTCTCTTCTGTTCATTAACCTTATTACCAAAGTTTTGTGAATTATAATTTTAGTGAAGGTCTTTTTCTGCTGACGATGAACTGCTGACATTTCAGAAAATGAACAAAATAAGAAGCAATAGTCACATTCAGTCAGTCAGATAGAACTAAAAAAAGTACTTCTGCTTTTGAGGAGTTAGACAGTCAGGAGCCACATGGTGTTATTTCCTAAATTTACAGTTATGAAATGTGTTTTCGTCCAAAATTAATGGTCATTATCCAGGAGGAAACTGTACCACATGACATTTAGGATTGGCTGGTTTAGTCGAAGATAAAAATGAGCACTAACTACAAATTGCCCTTGTGTGTGTTATTTATATTTCCATAAATTGGGTTATTTCTATTTTTCTGTAAAACTTTTCTATTTCTTAGTATGTCAGCAGCCTGTAACCTCTGCTGGTTCAAGGTTTTCCTATTTCTACTCCACTCTTAGTTTTTTACTCACCACTCCTTCTGTTTTTAACTTTTTTGAGCTAAAAGCTGTAAGCTCCTCCTTTCAGTGGCAGCAGGGATATGACAGTAGTGCTCAAACTGTGCTACAGTAATATTCAACAGACAGCCTACACAAAAAAGTTAGAATGGATAGTAACAGCATGTGAATATGGATACTTTGCACCATAATACTTAGTAAATCATTTCAAAGTGGCAAGTGACCCCCAAGTACATCCAAAGCCACTGGTTCCAGCTCTGCTGCACTCAGCATAATTATGTTGGTCCATCCCGGACAATAAAACATTCAGGTTGGCATCTTAAGTTAATTGAAAGTGTTTTAAATGTGAAAACAATGGAGATAAGACATTACTGCACATATGGGTACTCCACTGGGCTAAAGGTAGTGTTTAAATCTTGTTTTTGACTTCTTTTATCAGCTCTACCATAGATTCTGTTGTCTGATTTCTAAGGACTATATTTAGGTCAGATTCACCTGAGGGGTAAGGCCTTGGCTCCAAACTGAAGAATGAACAGCCAACAGATGGTCCAAACAAGTCCACTTCCCACAGACTTACATGGAAAGTCTTTCTAAAAAATACAGAGTCAATATTTTTTTTTCCATGAGTCATTCTGGTCTCATTCCTTTAATTTGACTCTGATAAGTCAACTTTAATAAGAAGAGAGTTCATTGTTAATCTGTTATTTATAGTGTTATAGAAGCCTTTGTCTGCCATGTTGGGTGTTGAATTTTTTTTCTACTGACTGAAATGTGAAGTCCACGAAATGGCATTGCTATGTGAATATCTGGTGCAGTGTCGCCCTTGTAAACTAGTGTTTGCCTTTACCCTACCCATCACCCCTGATGCTCCCCAGTGTCGGCCCATTTTTCCAGATGTGATCACGTTTGGGTCTTAATGACTAGGATGGGAATTACCCAGTCTGAAAAACATTGGGTGATGTTATGAAGGTTGCATCCACTTCTTGTATCCAGTCTTGGATCCCATTGTACACTGAGGTATTTTATCTAACATGCTAATCTTGAGGATTCATTTACATGAAGGTCAGAGGACAGAAGACTATGTACTGTAGAACTAAGATAAATTAAAGTCAAAAGGAAATAAATGACATCTTAAACTGACACTAAACCTGACCTAAAGTGCAGCTCGGAATTATTGACACTGAGATGAACTTAGCAGAATTGCTAAAGGTGTAAAAGGCAATCCTTGTATGTCATATACATAATGGAATTAAATACATGCATGTAAAGATAAATATGTGTGATTTGAAAACCCAGGTAAGTGTCGCCTTGAATCCTACCCGTTAGAAAAGTCAGGGACTACTTCTACTTCTCTTAAATTGTGATTACAGAGTTCTGATGAAATGTGGGAGAAGTGCCAAAGTTGAAGTTTTGTCTTTTGGCTGCACTTGTTGGTCTTAAAACAATAAGCATCCATCTGAACAGAAGTGGCCGGTCAATACATTCATTTGCTCATTTAGTGTTGTTAATATTGCTATTAGTAGTCTTTAGAGTCTTTTCAACAGTACAAATAACTCCATACCCACCGTCTGTAATGATTCACGGAACTGAAAAATACAGCAAAAACAAACTTAAAGACTTAATTATGAGCAGTTTTATGAACAAAGTATCTGCTTTCAATTCAGTCCTCCCCAATTTCCTAATAGTCTCTCCTCCTCATACCTAATATCTAAATGGAAATCACCAGCAACCATAAACATGTCTTCTCATGGAATGGGAAATGGAAGGGACTGATATAAGTAGATAAAGAGGACAGGGAATGGAATAGCTCTTCTATACCTCATTTAGTAGCAAACCGCTTAGCGAGGCCATTGGCATTTCCGGGGTCAAGAGGGCAAAATGAATGTTCCTCATATCCGACGGTGACTCGTAAAAAAAGGCGAACAGTGACAGATGCATGTACACTCACACAAACGTATACACACCATACTGCACAGTCAGTGTGATTTATACCAAGAGCTGTTAGGCGACAGTCATGGGCCGTTGACTCTGTCACAGCAGAACACAAGCGAAATAACTTTATGGATGTGGATATTGAGCAACAGACATTTACACAGAGGGCCAAAATAACAGGAAACCAGCCTTGACCTCCAGGGTGAGGGAGAAAAAAAAGATGGATGAAAAGGAGCAAGGATGGTAGTCCATCTTAATTTCCATGAAATACCAAAGTCCAAAGCTGAAGTAACAGAGAAGATATGGTCCCCTTAATTAGAACAACTTACATTACAATATAATGCAGGTAAATGGTTTTCTACAACAGAACAGGTTATAGAACTTTAACATTTTTCATCAAATTCAAACCATTCTAAGCTGAATTCATCTTGTAAATGACATAATTCTCTCCTTTCATCCAAACATATTCCAGATGCAGATGAAAGGAACAAATAGAAGAAATGAACAAAAACGTCCATTAACAGCCCATGTTTATTGTAGGGACAACACAATAATAGACATGTGCTCTGTTCACTGACGCAGTTATGTAACACGTCTTACTCAGCCTCAGTCTTCTGCAGTCGTTCTTTGTATTTAGCACTTTTTATCCTGTTTTATCTCTGGAGCTCTGTCCATTCTCCTCCACCACCAGTGATGACATTGCCTCAGCCAAGGTCTTTGATTAGTGTCGCTTCTAAATAAGGCACATCCTGTTGACCTTCCAAACTTTGCAATTTCCTATTAACCCTTTCCTATCATTCCTCTTCCATCTCAGTATCTTAATTCGCATCTCTCCTCTTTGAAGAAATGAGGCCTGCTGGGCAAAGACATCAGATCCATTTGTAGATCCAAGAACTCATTGAAATAGTATGTCATGCAGCATTTTCTCAATAATTACTTTTTTTTTGATATGATATTTGATACCGTTGCTCTGGTGTCTTGGCCCATGTGTGGCTTAAATAGGGCAACAATGAATAAATAAATAAATAAAACCACAATAAACATTAGATTATTTTTGCTTTCAGCTAAAGGCTGATTTTTGCTCCTGAGTGAAAGGTAGAGAAACACGAAACACACAAAAAAAATGTACATTGCAGTTACAGTAATTAGTGCACTGTAAAATTATATTGTGATACCTGCTGCTGAGCCCCAAAGATCCTCCAGTTAGATCCATTTACACGGATGCTTCACTAATGATATGGAATGGTTAACACTTCCTGTTTCCTAAGTGGTCAGTGTTAAGAGCCTCTTCTGAATGCTTGTTTGATTAATAATTTCTATATAAAATAATAAGAAACATACATAATTTTTACATGTAACTGACATTATTTTAGTAGTTATAACTTGTTTAATTTTTCTGTAGATTTTTCCCTCCTCCAGATGAGACTAGTGTTATAAGATCTTAGCCGACTTTGTTACTGAACAAAGAGCTAGACTAGACCTCAAATAAAGTCAGTTTTCTCCTGATACCGATGTCTTGAGAAATGTCATCTTAGTGTCTGAAGGTTCAGAGGATATGTGGCTTTTTATTTGAGTGACTTTGGGTAAAAGAATCAGTCAAAATCTAAAAATCTTGTTCAGTTTTGCCTTTAGAATGAACAAGACGTGTGATTAGTTGTCAACAATAAAAATCATCATGTTATACTGATTATAGATCCACTAGATTAAGTAAGTTGAATAACAGTGAAGATTGAGTGTTTGGTGTTCCTAAGAGTCTTAGTCCAGGTCAGAGAGCTCATTCATTTTCTGAACCTACTTTATCCTCACTAGGGTCATGGGGGTCGCTGGAGCCTATCCCAGCTGCTTATGGGTGAAGGCGGGGTTCACCCTGGACATGTCTCCAGTTCATCGCAGGGCTGAACATATAGAGACAAACAATCACTCT
>JAPQRP010000005.1:50801761-50819906 GCA_037367295.1 Apogon hyalosoma
ATAGGGTTGAAGATGGACCTGTGGAGTTGAATGAATGAAGAATTCAGACCCAAGCAGAGCATTTACAGTTTATGGAGCCCACAGAGAAATGTTTGAAAATCAAGAATTCCATTTAAAAAAGCAAAATACCACTCTTTTAAGGGTTGGTTTTTAGTTCTGAACAAAGGTTGAAGGTGATTATTTGTTGGTTTAACTTGTGCATTACCCTGTTTTAATGAAATACTGAAGTTTAGATTATTTTTTAAAATGCTATTCTTTCCATTCTGTTGTTAAATACAATTAAAATTAATCCGAATTAGACATATATACGTGTTAATTCTCCTGTTAGTGCCCCTACCACTAATGAAGATCTTGAGTTGGTCCCCCCAGCTCAGGCTGATGCTAATGCTAATGTTCGGTACTGTGTGCATATTATGGGTAAAATACAGAGACCAAATTTCACTATAGAGATAATAAAGGGAGTCCTTTATTATCCCTGTAATCTGTATTAGTTCCACTTAAATGCATGGTTTTATGATTTAGGCACCATATATGTTTAAATGATCTAAGTTGGGGTAGGGTTAGAGACAGAAATATATGAATCAAAAACATACATATATTTTATTCCTCTGCTTTCTATTTATTTCCAGTTATTTTTGACTCATTTGTACTATCAGCTTTGCCGAATAGTTATTGTCTAAAGTTAATTTAAATATAATACCAAATGTTCAAAATACAGATGATTTAACAAATTCATGTTATAACTGAACACAATGACAGAGGACATGTTAAGACTGGAAATGGTGCATGGGTAAATCTTACCTGTATACAGCTAACCCAGGTGATTCATTTCTTCATGATCAGAACATGTAGGAAACGTTTATTGATTAGTGTATGTGATAATGTAAATGAAATGTGTATTTTTTCCAACTCAAATGTGCTAACATAACTTAATTTCAGTTTTACAAGTTTCAGTTTGCTTGTATTACACAGCACCTCCTTCTGCCTGGTGTCGCTGACCCACATCCACAATTAATTTACCCTAAATCCTCCTAGATCTGTACCTTTAAACTGCAACTTTTTGCAATTTGCACAGGGTAATACTGTGGTTATGATTGCAATTTTATTAGTTGTACAGCTTTACTGTATCACAATGAATATAATTATCACATATTGTATATAATACGTAGCATAATAAGCTCTGGTCATGCCATATTGCCATTATTGGTGCTAACTGCAGTTATGTTGTGTAATAGCAATAATCACCTTCCTCTGCAACAGGAATGTCATATTTCATCATTATTTCCACATGATTGTTATTATCGCAAATTCGTTTGTAAACTGACTAATAGGCTAATATCTGTTCTGAGCAAATTTTGTTCACAAAGTAAAAGAAAACAAAACAAAAATGCAGTTATTTTTATTTCTGTGTTCAGTTCGGTTCATCTTCTACGTTAGTTGTACTATAGGTGTATATACAAAGTGGTTTTAGGGTGATACTATACATGTGGCATAACAAACAGAAAAGACAATTAAATCACAGTTATTTCTAGGAGAATTAATCATCAGCTGAAATGTAGTCGTGTGTAGCTCCCTGCTTAACCCGTTTGTTGCTGGTTTCTTTCAGGTTCCAGTCAGACATGTGTTCCCCAGGAGGATAATGACAACCCCCGGGTGTTCATAAGGGAGGTGCAAACCGGCTGTTGGACTGACTTCATCCGAGGACAGGACCAGGCTGAGGTCCACATCCTTAACCTGGACTTCATCCCCAGCACGGTGAGCTTGTACAGAAACAAAAATTAACAGTTTATTTCACATCTATGTGATGAACAATAATGACACTACCCTAAGTTACTTTTTTAACAGGCAGGTGAAACGTAACTAGGATAATAATTGCACCGCTGAACTGCAGCCGTATGCACATAGTTATAAAATGTTGCACAGTCAACAGCAGCTATCTGTCAAGCTGACAACATCAAACTTTTGATTTAAATCAATACCCTATGGAATGTCCTGGGTATGTCATCATCCTCTTGTTAATCATTCTTTCTTTTACTTGACAGTGCAATATGTCAAGTCCAGTACCCCTAAAAACATGTTCACCTTCTACCCTATCCACACCGCTAGTGCCAAGACATGCTGTTACGACTGTGAATAAGTAATTGGAGGCTCTATTGGGTTATGTGGCACGACCTGAAAAATGTAAGGCTGGTCAATCGTGTGTAAAGGAGATGAAATATGTGACCAGAGTTCAGACTCCTGAAATAAATTAGTAAATGTTATGATGATGATACATAGTATTAGGTAAGAATGACTCACATTCTAGTGGCTTCTGAATTAGAATTTAAATTCAAATTGCTGTTTAGATAGTGATGAAAAATACAAATATAATGCAGCTATTTGGTTAAGGCTTTAACAACAGTTTGGTTTTGTTTTTGTTTGGGTTTTTTTTTTTTCTAACACTGGTTGATAGATCTTGCGACAAAAAAACAGAAAGAAAGCAGAGCAGATGTTGCAGAAACTGTAAAGGTCAGAACACAGTCAGGAAAACAAATTATTGAAACGCTTGTTGTAGGAAAATAACAATATAAAGTTTGTCTACCTACACCTCAAAATATGACAGATTTGGTTGAGTTATATCAGAGATGTTATGCAAAATGTAGTTATAGTTCATGACACTGCAGAGTCACTGGACAGCTTGAAGTGATTCTAATAGAAAACTCATCACTGACCACATTCACAAGAACGAAGCACTCGTGCTTTTGCAAAAAAAACTAAATTCAAAATGGATATTCTACTGATATTGTGCATTCTCTGAATAAAAGCATTATGCGTAAGAAGATTTGACAAGATTTGGATGTGACACAGAAACATCTTAATGGAAATAATTCTGTTTTTTGGAATGAGGGGAAAAAAATGTACATTTTATGTTTCTAATATGGCTGTGTTCATGTTTACAAAATATTATTTTTTCCCCAATTCCAAAAAAAAAACAAGATTCCTATTTCTAATTTATAACATAACATAACATAACATACGTTCCTTGATTTAAAAACAGTTTTCTTAAGTCTATTCCGTCAGCCTCCTTCGTGGAATCCTTCAAACACCTTCTTGAAACAGTCTCTTTAAAATATTTTCTCTGATTAAAAAAACTGCTGGAATCTTTCATAATGTTTAACAGTCAGTGTGTTTGGCTTCTGATCAGAAATGTGGACTTTTTGTTGGAGCGTTTATCTATACCAGAGGGAATCTTTGTATTTACTCCATCTTAACATACACAGAGACAATATGTCGCAACCTGCAGTAAAACTAAATAAAAAACTGAATGTGTTGTGTAATATCAGCATGATGGTTGGCAGGTGGTTGGTAGTAATCAGATTTAACCAATCCTCTGCACTATCTCTGTCTTTATCTGCTCTGTAAGTAGGGATGAGAATCCAGAACCAGTTCTTGTAGAGTCCGCTTATCGGTTCTGCAATATCATCATGTCAAATTCATCATCAACAGTTGTAAACCTTGCAGAGCTTCCATTACAACAAAGGGTTAAACACCTCCAACATGCAGAAACATTTAATTCCAGCATTCAATTTAACTGCACCGCTGGAATGTCTTTGATTAAAGGGGGCGGAGCCTACAGCAATTTGTTCTCCATCACAGCAGTTAACATTAAAACCCTCCTAGTTCTATCGATACCGTTAATGTTAGCACCATTTCACACTGTCAACCTGCTTTACTGTTGTTTATAAATAATGTCCATGTCGTATTATTACATGTAGATGACGATGAGGCTTAGAGGCTGAACACTCCTTTAACTACGCCTTTAGAACCCTTTAAGGAGGTTTGTTCCAATCAAATAGTTGACATTAAAGAAACATTTTAAACATTAAAGACATTAAAACAATGCCATTTGTACTATAGTTTATTGCCTAATCCAGTGTTTTCAACCTTGGCGTCAGAACCCCACATGGGGTCACCTGGAATCAAATGGAGTCCCCTGGAATTTCTAGTAATTGATTAAAAAAAAAAAAAAAAAAAAAATTGCTAATAAGAAATATATGGTGAGTTGAGAGAGACAAACACAATGCATGACAAACTCAGAAGCTGAAACTTAATTGTGGTGGGTTTCAGATGCTGCAGCTCTTTTATAATTCCTAGTTTCGTTCTTGTTTGTTCAGTATTCATTGTCAGCCTTGTAAATCCAAGCTGGACTGACTGTACATATCCTGACCAAGGAAAATCCAATTCTCCCTTTGTGCAGTAATCTACACCTGGCTTTTCTGCCTCGGTCCATAATAATATACATTATATAGACTGAATGTAATCTAAAATTAATGTTTATTTGCAACATAGTAGGGCAAACTATTATATGATCAAAAACAAATTAATTTTAGCCAAAAAAATGTCTGTTTTGAATGTCTGGGGTCGCCAGAAATTTGTGAAGTAAAAATGGGGTCACGGCCAAAAAAGGTTGGGAACCACCGCTCTAAACCAATGAGAATCGATAGGGAACTGAATTGATAAGTGATATCGATAATGGAACCAAAATCGTTAAATTCTTCATCGTTAATTCCCATCATTATATGTAATTAACTTTTATCAGATGCAGGAAAAACAAAGAGAATATGCTTCCTGTCATGTCCGGTTTTAATTTTAAACGGGTTTCTCTGAAAACCAGCCATGCATGTCCGTCTGTGTTTCTGATTTTTTTTATTGAAGCAAACACACATTACATAATTGCAGATTGTGCAACGGGTCCAACATGAGGCTCCAGGGACACAGAAAACTAACTGCAGAAAACTTTTAATCTATATGTTGTTATTGCAGTGCCAGACTCCATTTTTCACTGTCCACCACTGTCGGTCAGCAAACATTAGTCATTTCTTTATCAGCGTCCTCTCCTTGTTTGTTCTTCTGTTTGTTCTGTTTTTGAATTCTTTTTGTAACACTTGCACATGCCTAATGTTAAACAGCTGCTCTTGTGTTTGTTTTCTTCTATTAGTCTTCCTTTGTTGGCCATTGGTTCTCATTTGGTGCTGATTATGAGTAGGGGGAGCAGATGTGTGCTCTACAGTCAGGATGGTGCAATCCTCTGGTTATCTGATTCCATCGTCCTCCACCTCCCACCCCCATCCTCTCTTAAATTAATAAAACCCACAGCCCTGTCCTTCAGCGGTTTGGTTAACAGCTGTAACAAAGGTCTTGTCATTTTTTTTATTCATATGTCTAACACAGTTTACATTTCAGTTTCACTGCTATGTGAAACAAAGGCACATTAAATAAAGGTCTTAATAATTAAACCACTATACTCTTTCTTACATTGAAAAGATGCTACACAGATGGTGTTTTATGTTAAGTATTTTTTTGAGCAAGACCGACCTCCTCTGAGCAGATGATTTTGTTTTCCTCAAACACTTTGGTTGTTGGCAAAAATGCAGCCAAGCTCCTTTAATTTTTTGCCAAGTGGTAAGTCTCATTTAATGGACTGAAGTGTTGCAGCATATTTAATCGACTGGAAATCAGAAGGAAAAGCACTTTGATGACAAAACAGATTTAGAGTATATTAAGAGGGAATTGCTCCTCTTAGTCATTTTATTAAGCCTGGAGGTTAGAACAGCCACATTATGTCTTGGAAAAGAGTAAAATGGAGGAAATTTTATTGCCAAAAAGCAAGAGTTTGTAAAAACAACAACTTGGTGCAACTTACTCAACAATAGAATAGAATAGATCTTTATTGTCACAGGATCAATGAAAATTAATTTAGCAGCAAAAACAATTAATGCAAAAAGGGATTGTATAAAAAAAGACCACACAAAATATCACAAAATATTGAAAAATGAAAGCAGTGTACATAAGCTACAATATAAAATATTAAATATACATATACTACTAAAGTTCTACAAAACTACTGATATATAAAAACAGCTAACTTTATGCCACAGATAAGAAATACGTATAGCAAATAAGGATATATACGAGCAATATAGGATATATACAAGGTAAGATTAAGCAAAGATGGTGCATGTGTTGGGAGGATTGCACTGAAGTAGGGTAAGCATTGCACTGTCTATTAGACGTGGGTGACGGTTGTTCAGTCAGTGTGTGTGTGTGCATGGGCGGGGGGGGGAAGACAGATTGAACTGCTTGTGGGTAAAAAAAAAAAAAAGGTTGACATCAGAGTGAGGGGTTTGTGGGAGTTAACTGGAGGAATTTGGCCGAGGCTGTGTGTAAACCACTGGACACTGAACAGACTTCGCAGATCCTGTTCTCTAGTGGGATTATGAATCTATAATGGAAGAAGAAAGTGGACTTCTCTTAAAACACAGCCCTTATCTGCTCTTGACTCTGTTTACTGTAGAGCAGATTTTTCTTGTTTGCACAGAAGAAGGGGATCGTCTTCATCTCTTGCCAAACTGTCCACTCAGATGGGAGTTTTGCTATCGCCTTCCCCTTTTTTTGTCCTTTATATTTTTCTTATCACCCTCTTTGCCATCCCTTTGTTTTTCATGCTGATTTACAGCCTGCCAGAGACACTTGAGTCTCACGGTTTGACCGCACAGAGGAAGCATCATGAGGCTGCATAGTTCAGGAAAATTCATAGGGAGGAGCTGCTTGTTCAGCCCATTGATGTCACACACTGGCCTGAGTCGGGTCCTGGCACAAGGCCGAGACGAGACCAGCGGAGCCAATTCAAGTTAAGGGAGAGAGCCAAAAGAATAACTGGAAACTGCATCAGCAAAGGCCCTTCAAAAAATGCTCTGGGGGGAGGGGGGGGCGAAAAAAAAGTTTGAAAAGGAAAACAATTGTATCTTGAAAGCACAGGAACAAAACTAGAAAAGGTGAGTGATCAGGGTCAGGACCAGTCATGATTCAGGGTTCAAAATAAGAGAATGAAAGTCACAAAGGGATGAAGGGAGGTGAAACGAGACAGTGAGACAATGAAGCTCATTAGACGTATTTAAGGAAATCGTCTGAACTCTGTATGAAGCATAATGGGCTCAAATAGGAAATGCCATTCATTCACGTACCGTATGTAACACATTCCAGGTAAAAATAAGTGGTATTTCTGGGAAGATGTCGTGTCACCCGTTACGCTCACCCGTTCAGCCTCAGACTTAAAGGGACTTGTTTTAACTCTGAATCACAGACCTACATGTGTAGTTTTATGATACATTTATTCTGGACTGAAGATGAAATGCAAGTGCCTGATCAGAGAAATGTCTGCAGATTTGGACCCATCATCGCCTTCATAAACACATCAAACTCACATCTGGTGACGTTGCAAACAGTTCCCACATCACACTCCATTTTGGCAGGTTGTTATTTTTCTGATAAGATTGAACAAGGCAACGACTCAACATTTGTCTTTTGCAAATTAATGTGATGTGTTTTTCAGGGGATGCTCTGCCTCTTTTGGAGAATTTTCTTAAAAAAAAAAAAAAGTTTGTGACTGGAGCAGGTTGAAGAGGGTTAACATTTCATCACTTAAGATAAAAGCTGCGATGTTTGTAATCTAAGAAGTCATTCATTTCTCTGTATTAACTATGCTCAGTGCTTTGGCAAACAAAAAAAAAAAGTATGATAGATCATTTCTGAGGTTAAAAAAACAAAATCAAAACAAAACATGAATTTAACACAAGAAAATCTTAGAAAATGGGCTGTGAGTGTTCTCTGGATAATGGGTTCCTGTGTAGGTCATTAGTTATTATTAGCTGATCTAGTTTTGTCACGGCTCACCAACATAACTGTGCTTTTCTTGCTATTTGTGAGCTTTTTCTTGTAAATTTACAGATTAATTCTAAGATAATGTCAGTGTTTTCTCATGAATGCAGAACATTAATATTAGAAATGTTATCATGCTTGTCCCTTCCTTCCCCACATGTTTTATGAGGTACATTATTATTATTATTTTTATTAGTCACTGTCAATGAATGGGAAAAGGATAAATCCAGATGCAGATGTTTTTCTAATTAATTGAACTGAGTTCTGCTTTCAGATGCTTTTAAGATATATTGTTCTATACTTTTAGTACCTTCTAAATTATTGATGGTGTCTTATATGTATGTTTTAGCTCGCTGTTTTATGTATGGTTTTAGAAATGTCTTTTATTATGTGTTTTATGTGCATTTTTAGTGTGGATGTATGGTTAACTTCTGCTGTTGCTGTCTTATCCAGAACACAGATATTTAATCTCAATGAGTCTTTTCTTGGTTAAATAAAGGTTAAATGAAATAAAAATAAGCATTAGTATCATGATCAGCCTGCTACGTTATGTTAATATATTACTGATTTTGAGCATGTATGGATGTGAGGTTCTGCCAAACTTACTGTGTGTGAATCTCTGCATCAAAATGCATCTGTATTTTGCTCATAGCCAATTTGTCGACGGTCTCCTTAGACCTCATTTGTGCTGCACTGGTCTAAAAACATTTCCATAGCTCTGGTTCATCCCAGTTCTCTTGGATCACACTCTAACAGCATCAGGTAGCAAAGAAAAAAAGGATGTAAATATTACAGATTCACTTTGCTTCCCCAGCACGCTCATTCACTGGCCAGCAGGCAGGGCTTTAAACAATCTAACCTCAAATAAACATGATGGAACTGAATAAAGTATGGGGTGTCAAAAAGCATCGTAGATGGATGGAAAGAGAAGTTTGTATTGATGCATGTTAAATTCCCCCAAAAGCCCCACACTGGAGTGTTTCCGTCCTCAGGCACTGACTCATGAAACTGAATAAATCTGAAATACACAAGTCTTTTAAAACCCCATTAGCTCAGAAGTGAAAGTAATTATAACAAGGATTTATTTCAGTTTAGTCGGACTTGAGTAAAAAAGTCACAGTGAAATGGTTTAGTCACTACTGTTTAACATCTGTAAAACTCAACACCGCCTCACTTTACTCACGCAAATGTATAGTGTGTTAATTAAACCTGATTCATAAAGAAAGTGGTGGTGATTTGTAAAGTGCATCCCCTTTGTGCTACTCTCAGCTGAAAACCTGATTAATGAGGTATTACAGTCTGTATTAAATTATGCTAATAAGGCTTTACATATGGTATATAAAAACCACAAGGGCTAGCGCTGTGTGGGAGGATGCTGGGCCGCCAATTTATAAATGAATAATAGCATGTAATTAAAATAATTCTAGCTTTTTTCTCTCTTTATATCAGCTCTCCTTATAATGCAGGGGAATATCACACTCAGCAGGTCTGAACCTTTGTTTCCACAGCAAACTTACTGCGATTGATCAGTTAAATGCTGAAGTTGTGCTTTTAATATTCTGTCTGTTGTCCATTGTTGTCAAAAGTAGTAATAGGTTCAGTACCATTATACTGATGATGACAATAACACAACAGAATGAAAACTACAGGACCAATGTTAACAAGTAAGATAAGATAATAACAGAAACTTAGCTTAGCTGTAGCTTCATTGAGACAATGTGTACAAAGTTTGTTCACCGTTTTGAGAAATTTAGATTTTTGAATTTGAGAAATTTTTGAACCATTAAAAATTTGCCTTTACTACAATGGGCCATATTTTGATGGCTTATAACATGTAAATGGTTAGAGATATCAATATAGTTACTATTGAGCACTGATAGGAAGTCATATATGGACTTTCATTTGGGTCCATGACCTTTGACCTTCAGTGACCCTGAAGGGTCAAACTCAAGGTCACCAATGTGTACATCTTAGCAATCTTCTTTTCTGAAACTACTGGTTGGATTCATTAAAATTTTTATATGTAGCTTCCTTGGGACAATGTCTACAAAGTTAGTTTTGAGAATTCACAGTTTTGAGAATTTTGGATTCTTAAAATTTTTGACAAATTTTTGAAATACAAGAATTTTGGCGTTACTTACAATAGGGCATTTTTTGATGGCTTATAACATGGAAATGGTTAGAGATAGCAATATACTTACTACTGAGCACTGGTAGGAAGTCCTATATGGACTTTCAATTAGGTCCATGACCTTTGACCTTAAATTACCTCAAAGGGTCAACCTCAAGGTCACTGTGTCCGACTGTCTTTGTGGACTTTATAGTTCACAAACAAATGCATTCTGCTTGAACTAAACATCAGCCCAGTCCACTATAGTACTAGGGATGTGTTATTGTACATCAAAATGTTTGAAGCTTGATTATTATTATTATTATTATTATATATTTTATTAATTAAATAAGTCTTTCCTGTTGTTGATTTACTCCTTATAGTTACTGGAGTAAAGTAAGTCATAGTATATATACTATACCTGTCTGTCACTAATCCCTCCACTTCCAGTAGGGTTGGGATCCTGTTGATTTCGTAGTTGAGTTCTCCTCCAGTGAAAGATCACCCACTACTGTTGGGAGATTGATCTCCTGCATCAAGACCACAGGACTCTAACATAGCGGCAGAAACTGACAACCTCACAAATTCTCTCTGTTATTGATTTTTGATAGAACATGCTTTTGAGCCACAGGGCCATTGGTCCTATTTTGTTAAAGGTCTTAGTCTTCTCTCTTACTCTGTTGTATTTTTACTCAGTCAGCCTCATCTCAATTTCAGGCAGAGGAATCAAAAATTTATTTAAAGACCACAGTTGCAGGGATATTACTAAACAGCCTATGAATTGTCTGTTTTATTATATCCCCGAACACAGTTTCGGGGATATTATTTTTTTGGTCTAACCTCCTTTGTGTTAACGCTATAACTTGAAAAATATTGAGTTTAGAAATTCCAAATTTTCCATATCAATCAATATCATGGAGAGGAAGAACTGATTTGATTTTGGATGATTTACCATTTCTAGATTGGCCACAAGGGGCCACTCAAAAGTTTAAAATCACTAACTCTTATGTTCATATCTCTGGAGCTATTTGTCTGATTGACTTCAAATCAAGTGCAAATGAAAGGTCATGACTTGGGGATGCCTCATGTCATGACACCATAGCTGTCTGGTTAAGGATTGGGGGTGTTCGGGGATATACCCCTAGCCGTCGCTTCTGACGGCTAGTTTTGTCGAGTTTGATAACATTATCGCTTTGATTTGATGCTAAAAGTCCTGCTGTACTAGTCTTATGTTTACTAGGTTCAGTTGTTTTATCTGTAGTTAACATACATTTAGGGATGTGCATGTGGTGATACATTTTTGCTCTTAAGTTACAGTTTTCTTCGTGATAAACAATGTTGACAGAGACAGGACACATAAAGCTTAATATAAAGCTGTTTCTTCTAGGTCACAGAGGAAGATTTATTTAAACACCACAGTTTGGGGATGTCACCAAAGTGCCTGTGCTTTGATTTATTTCTTAACATTTCTGCTGTGATTTAACGCAAACCACCCTGCTTCAGATCCAACCAAACCGTCTCTCATGTCTGTTTTGACATTTCTAGTGGACATATTTTATGTATTTGCTATTAGTGTTTTTAATATGTTTCATAGAGCTAGTTTTACTTGCTTTCTAGCCATCTCCCACTCAGCTCAGTGGAGAAGCTTCCAATTTAGGTAATGTACATCATGAAAATTAAAAAAAAAAAAAAAATTCATCATCACAGAATGTCCTATGAGTTCTCCACTATGTGTTAGTGTTATGACTGTAATTTGATGTAAAACTTCCTGTTTCAAATGCAACTAATTTTTATTTAGAAATTTCTTGTGAAGAAACTTTACATTTTAGCCACCTGGTTATTAATCATATGTCTCAGGATGCTGGTCTCAGTGGTTTGTCAGCTGTTTGTCACCTCACTAACTGATGTAGTTACATACTGTACACTGAGGGGCGTCACTAATGCAGCATTAGCTTTGTGACAGAATGAGTGGTTCAGAACGTGACAACATTATTCTGTAGTTAAACTTTTGGTTGAGACTTATAAAGCTATGTAGTTAATGTATGTAAACTTATGTAACATTAACTTTAGCTAATGTCACTCAGTCACTCAGTCTTTCAGTGTTATGGTAAGGAAATGTATTGTTTTGGCTCTATTGCATTGATCATATCTCACCCTGGTCTTGGTCATGATTTGTTTTCAGTTTGGGGGTCTAGACCAGACCACTGGTGACTACGTATTTTTAAATTACTCAAGAGAAGGGGTGCCAAACATACGGCCTGCAGGCCAAACCTGGCCAACCAAGGGGTCCAATCCGGCCCTTGGGATGAAGTACAAAAATTACACAGAACAATATGTTTTAAACAATACATTTTTCAGTCCCAGATGCCTGTTAGTAAATGTTTTGTGTATTTGTACATCCACTTTGATCTGTAAATTGTAATGCAGACGTGTAAATAATAAGCTGAGGAATAATATTGTCGAAATTCACTTATTTTTCTTTTAAAAAGTTAATGTTTTTCATGGTTGTTTGGGTTATTCACATTATGTGTGAAAGGATAGTGTGTAAATGTTTGTAAACATCTTCACAATATAATTTTAGTATTTGCACTAAAAACACAATGAAACTTTGGAGTTATCATTATTTAGAGGTCATTTTGCTATTGTACTGGTTTGGCCTGCTTGAGATCAAATTGGGCTGTGTATGGTCCCTGTAATAAAATGAGTTTGACATCCATTCTCTAGAAAATTGCTGTCCAGAGCTATAATGAAACATAGTTATTACTTAAAGAAGCTAACAGCCCATTGCACATCAATTAAATATTTAATCTTCAGTTGCCTTAAATGCATTTGGCTTCTCTTTCTTGTCAACTTAAAACTGCATAAAGATGTAATGAGAGAACTGAGCTGCAGAGAGCACAAACAGCTGCCTTCCCATCTTTTCCACAAACTGTCTTCAGTTGACTGGCACTGCTTTTCTGGGAGAGACGCATGTGTTGACATTTCATAGTTGCAAAAACAAGGATAATTGTCATATCCCCCACTGATTTTGCAATAGGGTAGAAATGGAATCAAACTTGTGCAAAATTAAACTGCAGTTGAATCTATTTTTAAACTTGGTGCTGCAAGCAAATGTCTCTCTAGTCAGTCGACTCCAGGTCTGTTTATTTAATGATCCTCTGTAGCCAGATAGGGAGGTCTGCAAATTGGAGGATAGTTATTCTCATTATTCTGAAAAAGCTGGTTTATTGGCAGCATCTGTGAAAGAAATATCAGTTTCTGCTCATTATTTTCTGTTAGTAATAACATCATGTTTACAGCTGCAGACACAGATGCATCCTTTCACTGTGATGATATTACAGTTATGTAATAACAGGCATCATTTTTAGTGCTTCATTAAGGTGTATTATTTATCCATTTCACTGTTTTGTTTGTGTAAAGCACCATCGTCACAGCGTGGTAACGCTCCACAAATTCATTATAGGCAGCACATGGCGGCGGCGCAGTGTGAGTCAATATTTATGCCACTTCCCTTCTTTGTCTTCCTAATCAGTCCCAGTGTTCCACGTGGAGATTTACAGCACTGTCAAACTGAATCTGTCCATATCACTCACCAGTGCTCTCACCTGGATATACAATCCATATATGACTGCAGTATACATTAGGCCTGCTTAAATATCCATGGACTTCAGGGAAAACATGTCGACTTAGGCTACGTTTATGCATAGCCAGGTATCAGGCTAAACAGAGATTTTTCTCTGTATTTGTGCCTATCGTTCACATGACAATGATGGCCACGTCCACCAAAAATGATGGTTTCTAAAAGCTCCAGCCAAACTGGAGACTTCGGCAAATCTCCGTTTGTGTAAACAGAGGGAAAAGGAGATCTTGGATGGACGTCACAGTTTTTGAAGTAAATACATTTTCGCCACATGTGCGAAGTAAGGTTTTGTTGTGATTCTTCTCAGGATTCTGATTAACGGTTAATGGTACTCAATCGTCTCAGCACACTTCCATCTGCAGGCTTGGCATGCTCTTGACGGTGTAGATATACGGGGCCCTGTGAACAAAGATTTTTCTGAAAACGGTCACATCTGCACTGGGATTTTTTTAAACGGAGAGGGAGAAATATCATATAACATATGTGTAAATGTAGCCTTAATGGCAGCATATGTCTCTGTAAAATCCAAACTACAGCATCATACCAGTGGTTCCATCACACATGTGTGTACACTGATGGGTTCATAAAAACCAGTGCCTTTTCTGCACAGAATTTAGTATAGGTCTTCCTCCTTGTGTAGTACAGTTTCAAAGTGCAGTTGTGGCCTGTTTGAGTGGTATCAGTTTTCCTGAGGCATCCTAACCCATACGTCTGTGTTCATCATAGTAGTGTGATGGTTTCTCATTTCCAATTCCACCTGTGGGTCAAAGGTCAGCCTAGGGAATCTTTTCATAATATGATATGTGATATTGCAATTTTATGTTGAGAAATGTTCTTTTTGAGCAGAAAATTCATGAATCCTGATGCTTCATATGTGACCAGTTCACCTGATGACTATGGAATCTAAATTTGACCATGTTAAAAACATTGATTGAATTTTTTTGTGTTTTATGTCAGTTAAATAAAAGTTCAAGTGAATTAACAAATCACAGATTTTAGTTTTAATGCATTTAATAAAATATCTCAACTTTTCTGAGAGTGGGGTTTGTAAATAAGGAAGAATATACCAGTGAATAAGCTAAACATAGTAATGTGAACAAATGTGGTTTGTGTTGATCTACACTTTTCATTTTGAACAACAACTTTTCTATTGTTTCTTCACAGGACACCAATATGTTCTCTCTGAATCTGACCAGCGCCAAGGCCATGAATCTTATCGTCACATCTGCAGACACATCACAGTCTTATGGTCTATACCATATTAACACAGATGTTAAGATTTATGTAAGTAAAACCTGTTTTGTTTTTCTACATCAACTTCCAGGCTGTGTTTACATTAAGTATTTTTCCGGGTACAGAATGGGTGGATGTATTTGGAGCTTTTCGGCTGGGAATGGAAATCAAATACTGGTTAAACCTTCCTCTAGCTGATGTGTATGAAACTGCATTACTTACCATAAATCCAATTGTGATGAAGTAAATTTTTGATTAATAGTATAAAAGAGAATAGAGAAAGAAAAAAAGAAATTAGTGGTTGACCAATAGTGAATTTTAAAGGTTAATAACTGGTTAATGAGCTGATTCCACTTCCACCCTGAAAGATTTTCAACAACACTGGAAATGTCTTATGTTGACTTTATTCAGAACTGGATATTTGATCTAAACATTTAAGTCAACTAATGATTAATTTAAAAAAGTCAGATTAATGAATCAGTAAATCATCATCTATGGTTTGGTTATTTTGACTAAAGTCACTGTTAAGTAGTCACTGTTGATAACTATCGTAATAAATATCAAATCATTATTTTTACCTCTTCTCATGAAATGATTGTAACGCTGTGATTTATTCTTGATAGATAAGTGAAAGTGGAACTTTGTAATTATTTTACCTGGTCAAAGGTAATTAAATAGGAATAAAAAGAGAAATGTATCGGAAAACAAAATTATTCCAACTCCATGGACAACAGTGCATAAATAATCCTGCACTGGAAACCTGGTAAAAGTATAGTTGTATTTCTGTTCTACTGAATGAATTGTGCATTTCACTCACTAGAAATAGACATTTGATAGTAGATATAAATTATTCTGTATGTTTCAGACCAGTATCTGGATGAGTGCATCCAGTTTTATCGCCTAACTCAGTGTAACAGGCCTTACTAGTCTTAGAAGTGCGTGTGTGTGTGTATGGGGGTGGAGGGTGTGTGTGTGTGTGTGTGTGTGTGTGTATGGGTGGGGGGGGTATATTCTGGCCTGTTCCACGGGTCTGGATCGGTCTAAATCCTACTCTGAGCATGTATTTTGTCCATACTCTATAATTCTGACCATATCCAGACGTTCTCCTCTGTTGTCTGCAGTACCAGCTGTTCCACATACTGTCGACCTGCAGCAGCTGTGCAGAATCTCGGGGCCTGTTAGAACAGACAACAGACCATAATGCTTTGCTTTCACCATTCCCTTGTGTCTCCTCTGTATGAAACTGTTTGTGTTTTTTGCATTTTTATGAACCATATAATAAAACTGGCAAAGCGCTTGAAGAGTGGCTTTAGAGTGGCCAGCAACAAGAGGGGCTGATGGCATGTGCCGTAAAATTTATGATCCCATAAAACTGGATATATATATATTTTTTACTGGCCTTTAGACTGCTGTTAGATTACATGTGTGAATTAAACACGAAATAGAAAAACAACCTTCATTCACCCGCTGGAGAGTCTAATTAAATGGATTTGTAGCAGCTCACATTTTTCATTTATTACAATGTGTATTACTATTGTTTTATGAGATAGATTAAAAAAAAATAGAATGAACCTAATTCATTGATTCAAACTTGATTTTAGAATAAAAAAAATTAAATGTGGATTTGACAGACATCTCCTTAGTACCAGGATTTGATTAGTGTTACATTAGCAAAATGTTCTGCCTGGAAATAAAATTAAAAATGGCTGTAGAAGACATTCAAAATATATGACAGATAAAGTACTGTAGATCTAAATAAATAACTTTCATTATTTATCACATTAAAATGTCTGTATGTGATTCTGTTTTTTAAACTGCTGAAGCAGCACTTACAGGTGAAGGTTGGAAGCTTCCCTCCACATTAGTTGCACACGCAGTGGGTTTTTCATATCAGTTTCCTTTGTCTGAGTCGTGCTTTAGTACAAACATGTGCTGTGCTTAGTTTTCTCTCCCCTGTTGAATGTGTTTTTCTTAGACCTCAGCCCGGTCGCTGCTGTCAGCTCTAATCTAAAAGTCATCAAAGTTTAATTGAGATACGAAACCTTGGAAATGGGAAATTACACTCAACATTTTGTCATTGCTTATTCCCTTAAACTCCAAGGAGAGTTACCATAGTGAGTTAGAACAGCAAACACTGAGATTTTTCCTTTTAGCGTCCTTATTTTTCATTGAACCTTAACCTCAGCTTAATGTTATCAGTGTAAGTGTAATGTATTTCACTTCATTTGAAAAATGTCTGAAATAAAACCCAAACTACATCAGTGTAAAATGGCTCAAATGTATCCCTAACCTATCCCAAAATGGGTTTCTGTTGACCTGGTGGATATTTAATATTTAACATTTACTGTACTGTACTTATATTTGAAGTCTCACTGATTTCATTTTACCAACTCAGCATAGGCAGAGCTCTGCTTGGACAGCGGCCGACAGTTAATAGGCTTCTTAATTGGAATCAGTAATTCTGAAACCTGCAGAAAACTTTTTTATGCAAGTCAAAATAGTGATTCAGTTCATCCTCTTTTGCAATATATTATAGAAATAATAATAAAAATGAAAATAGGAAAAAAAAAAGAAGGCGACACGGTGGTACAGTGGACAGCACTTGTGCCTCACAGCAAGAAGGTCCTGGGTTCGAGTCCAGTCGATGGTGGGACCTTTCTGTGTGGAGTTTGCATGTTCTCCTTGCGTCTGTGGGTTCTCTCTGGGTTCTCCGGCCACTTCCTCCCACCATCCAAAGACATGCACTAATAGGTTAATCAGGTTCAGCTAATGAATGAAAGAATGAATATGAAAAATATCCCAATCCATATGACTTAGATACTCAATCTAGTGGTTAATAACTATTATCCGAGATGGTTCATTTCTGTCAGTATTAAAGGGTTTCACTGTGTCAACCTGTAGTTTGTTTAAAGGCTGGAAAAAGGACAGAAAGCTACTGTATTTAAACGCTGTCATGTACTTGAGCCTGGGCCAGCAGTAACTAGATGATGGTCAGGAATGATTTGCAGAAACTTTGGCTTGGTTTTTCATAGCCGCATTTTATCCCCTTATTGTTATTGGCCCTGTCATGACTCCATGTTCAAACTTTTTAATCACATTTAACCGATAATGCTGACAAAATGTTTACAGGACTGTCACCAGTTAGCGATATGCTGACAGCGGTGTGAGATTACATCCTGTATCATGTCCTGCTAAGGGCCTGGCCAGCGTTGCCTGTGACTGCAGGATGTTTTCGTGGGATGAGCAGCATCACTGGGGGATAATAGTGTTTTACTGCAGATTGTAGTGTAAGAGGAAACAGCATGTGTTTTGTGTCTGAGAAAGCACGTCACTGAGTTGACAGTTTGGCTCGGTGTCACCAGCAACTTTGGCCAAGAGCACAGTACTGTTTCCCCCAAAAAATAAATGTGAATAAACATTTTGCAAGGTCCTCAAGTCTTGAGAGATTTTACTTTTCATTTTAT
>JAPQRP010000005.1:50823482-50835741 GCA_037367295.1 Apogon hyalosoma
CACATATATCTTTTGACATATATATATATATATATATATATATATATATATATATCAACAACAATTTTCCTCTTAATAAATTGTTATATATTGAGTGCATTTTAATATATGTCTGAAAGTCAAGGAACATACTGTAGATAATCACCACTCTTTTATTCCCCTCATACAACGTCTTTTACTTCCAAAGCCTAATGTAAACTCCATTATTTCCCAGCGGCCCAGACGAGGAAACAGCAGTGTCTAGTCGTTGCGATGGATGTATATATTTATACCTTGTACGGAGCCAGATTCCAGCCGACTGTGGTGACGCACAAAGCTAAAAAAGGTCCCATTTCCTGGCCCCAGTCAGGAAGCAAAGGAAAGACCTTGGCTCCAACAGGGTTGTGCAACTGTACTCGTGGACACTTAACCATAATAAACATTTCTTTTTAACAGGACCCGGCTAAGAGAATAGAGGGAGAGTCGGGTGGAGGGGTTGAAACAGCAGCAGATGAGAATGACAGGGATGGGCAAACATGTTTGTTAGGACAGAATTTAAGCAAACATAGTGAGAATATAAATAAATCTAAAGCCCACTCACTCGTGTTTGTTGTGTCGTAGCAATAGCACAGATTTTTATTACCTCTTTGATCCTGACTTTGTTCTGTTTGGCTTTTGTTCAACTTTTTTTGTTTTGTTTTGTTTAGGTAAACACCAATTCTACGATTAGATTAATTGGGACTCAACATGCAAACAACCTCCACAAGCTGGACTTCCCAACTCAAGGGGAGGAGCTGGTCAAGTGGGCGACAGACAAGTTTGGGGGTGTGACTTCATTCACCACCGTACAAAACCTAAAATATTTCACTGCATTGGGAACAGAAGGTGAGAAGTGGTTTGAACCTGGCTGATGTTTTAATATCATTTTTAGACTCCCAGGGTTATTTCTCATAAAATTGCTGTGAAGGTTTTCCTTTTCAGGTAAGATAACATGCCTGGAAATGAGAACAGCATGCATGCTTGCCTATAGATGTGTTATTCTTGATAGCTTTTTTTTTTTTTTTTTTTTTTTTTTTTTTTGCATCTTTTTGTGTTCTAAAACAATACTTTTTATGGCTGAAAAGAACAAAAGAAGAGAAGTCAGCACAATATCCAGCCCGAGCCTCCATAACTCAGCAGTGCTAATCAGGGATGCATGCGGAGATATCAGGATGGAATGCATCACCTAGCGTATATCTCTGTATCCAAAGTGTTTACAAACTCCTTTATGATGAACAAACTAAGAAAAAACATGGCACTCTGCGGAACCACAGGTGTAATTTATAGAATATGCGCATTTATAAATACTATTACTTTTAAACTGACAGTCCAACTACACACTGGCTGAAAACAAACATTGATAGATTGATACACATTAAACACAACTGTCATCTTGTTTTATCTTTTTTGTCTTTTACACAGTGTTTTTTTTTCCCCCGCTTCTTTCATTTCCACGTTTGGTTTCATGTTTCCCTCAGAAATAATGATTTAATTATATTGATGATTGTTGATACCAACTGATATGACCTTTTTATCATGACAGATCAACTCAGCACTAGTCTTACTAATATCTATGAAAATCTACTTTTGTTACATGAAATGGTGGAAACTGATCTCTTTAAAGAGACGACAAGATGTCACTACACACCAAAACATCTGGGATGAAAGCCATGCGCTGATGCTGCAGACAGAAGCAGAGGCACAAAGACGCTACATTTGTGATTTAAAGGCTGGATTAATGGCTGAACGAAGGCTTGACATTAAGGATGTTATCAACTGCAATTGCCAGCAGCTGTAGCAGCGGGACGCTCAGTGCAAGCACCATTATTTTCCCAACAAAGCCTCCTTAAGGCAGCATGAGCCAAAACAGAGCTCTGACATGGCTTTAAATTGAAGTGAATGGTGATGAGTAAAATAGAGCTGGCTGTGTCTTCCATGTTCTGGAATAATTTGTTATATTTGAAATGTCTGTGTAATATATATTCAATATCTAAGCATGTTTTTATTTAAAACTGTGATTAAGGACCTGTTTGGAAATGCGTTGTTGGTTGTATTGTTTTAGTTTTTGCCAGTGTTATTTGTGACTCACAGATCACCAATGTATTAACATTACTCAACCAGTGGAACCGTTCTATTGCTGTACCCTTCGGCCTGTATCAGGGTGTTAGGTGAACCTGCGTAGGACTCACTGTAGGCGTCGGAGAAGTGTTTATTACGACTACACAACAGCAGGCTGACAGGTTGAAAGCTCAAGAAGAAATACATGTCCTTCACCTGGGTTTATTGAAGGTTTATCGACTCTTGCTGACCACTTGGATGCCAGGAATGACTAAAAGTGTCTTGAAGGCATACTGCACGGTGAAAAAAAAAATTAAAATAAACAGTTTAGTTTCAAACGCTTCCCTCCCGAAAGCTTGGAGGTTAGTTTTTTGGCTGTCACAGCTGTGGTGAGTGTGATTTTCACAGTGGAAACGGCACCAATGGAGGCTCTCTATCCACTACATCCATATGCTCGTTACTGTACGCTCCAATTTTTTTGACATTCAGTGGGTGTTGGTAAGATGACATTATGTAGATGCCCTAAAGAAAAGCTGCTAGGAGTCAAATGATCGTCAACCTTACTGTAGGTCTCAGTACAAGTGTAATTCATAACATTAGTAAAACTAAGGGGACAGTGATGCCTCATCAAATACATCAGTCTCATGTTACAGACGTCGCACTGCAACCTTGAAAGAAAATCAAGTAACAAGCAGAGGTGGGCAATATGGTTAAAAAATGGTTTATTGGTATTTACTCATAAAGACTCAAACAGCCATTGGCAACTGAATCATCTACTGATATAAAATGTTTAATAATTTCTGAACCAATAAATCTATCAACAAGTTGAAGTCACTGGACATTCAGAGGCTCAGCGGTGAACATGGAAACACCGTCATTTTCTACAACCCTGATTCACCAGTAAAACCCATGGAGTTTGATAAATGTCAGTGGGAGGAGACACTTGTTTTATGTTATGAATGGTTTGTTTTTGGGTTTGTAGAGTTATCACCGCACACAGTACAACAACCACAATAAACACAAAAACCAAAAAAAGGAATAGGCCAGAAGCAGAAGCTTATTTTTTGCCTATCCTTCTCAGCTGACACGCCGCTTACACTAAATTAAATGTGTACAGCATCGAGCATTCTCATTATAACAAAAGAATCAATAGCAACAAAAACACATGTACCATCTCCACTTAATATTCCTGAATGATCTTGTGCTTAAGACATTTTTTAAACTTTGTCAGAGGAGTGAACGACTTAAATTCATCATCAAGTCTATTCCATAATTTCACACCCACAACTCAAATACATCTGGATTTGACATTTGTTCTCACTTTCATACATTCAAAAATATAAAGACCTCTTAAGTTATAATTAGTCTCTTTTAATTTAAAGAACTCTTGAATGGTATTTGGAACAATACTATTTTTTACTTTATAAATCATCTCTAATATTTTAATATATACAATATCCGGCAATTTTAAGCTATTAAGTTGAATAAATAATTTTTTAGTTGCTTCAAAATATCCTACTTTATTAATCATTCTAATAGCTATTTTTTTTGTAATTTTACTAATGTATCTATAATTGTTTTTATATGTTCAGCTATTGATAGATTTTTACTGAAGAAGTCACTTTTTCTTCAGTTTTCTATGTTTCTGATGTAATAACTTTTGAATGTACTCTGAGCTTTCGTGAACATCTACATGATCTGTGAATTAAATGTAGGAAAATACCTGATTTACACTGAAAAATACAAAATACAGACAATAAAATGACAATAAATGGTTATAAATCACTTAAGAAAGGTTAAAATATCGAGAAAAATATATTTGGGTAGTGCCACAGAAGTAGCACTGGGTCTTTATGGGTTAAAGACAAAAAAGAGTTGTAGGTGTTTCACTGGTCAGAAAAAAAAATGCAGATGTTTAATTGATGTAGATATAATGGAATCAGACGCTCATTGAGGACAGGGCTGGAATACTTGAAAAACGAAAGAGCAAAGAAGACTATCGCAAACAATCAATAATCAATGTTCAGAAAATAAATAGTGCAAAAAAAAAAAAAAAAGTCAAAGGTCCTCCTCAATCCTTCATTATCTACTTGGAATAACAAAAAGATAGTGTTAAACTATGTACAGTATGTCAGAAATTAATACAATGTTTAAGAATCAATCCATAAAGTAAGTTATTAGATCATGTAATAACATGCAAAAGAACGGTGAAAAGTATACATGCACAAATACACATTTTATTTCTATTGTCACAGTGTTCTGCAACATTTTTCTGAAGTGGGTGAACATTTCAGTTGTAGCCAAATCATGCAAAATAGTATTGTACAGAGCTGATAAATAAATGCATGACAAATCAATATAAACCTTGTCATTAATAACTTGCAGGCTTACAGGATGTGAAAGAAAATGTTTTCTGTAATTGGCTACAGGTTAAGAAAGTAATGCAAAATGCAGAAATGGCAGGTCGAACTACATGAAATGTGTAGTACAAAACTGATATAAAATGTTATAAAATAATAAACCTGGACATAATGAGCTGACAAAGACAAGTTCTGCACTATTTGCTCTAAAAAGTTACTAACCAGTGGACTGGACGCTGCAGAACTGAGTCCTGTTTGTGATGAACTGTATGAAGAACAGAACTACAGAACAGACAAGAGCTTAGAACAAGGACGTTAAGGTTTTACTCAACTAATACTGAACACAACTGTATAAAGTCACTGTGTTACAGCCACCAGTAATCTTGCTCCGATTTTAAACTCCATCCTTCTGCGCTCATCATGTGTGTTTTTTCTTCTGCAGACAGGAGACGATCCGAACTCCACCTTAGATACTGTGACTTTACAGCGGCAGAAAAATATTTTACATTCGTTTGGTAAAAATTGATTAACTGAACACTTTTAGTGCTGAAGAATCTCTATAAAGATAATGTAGGAACGTTACTGCTGTTGTTACAAACTTGTCTGACCAAGGAGAACACCAGCCATAATGGGAGGAGGAAAAGTCATGAGGATGGAGAATAAATAAGACAAGAAATATATTAACAAACTGGAATTACCATTCATTCAAATCGGTGTTGAGCAGCTAAAATGACAACTAAACCACACTGCCCGTCAGCTGGTAACCTGCTCTGACAAGTAACAAAAGGGAAAGGCACTACAAATCCCATGATGCAACACGCAGGCTTGGCCCATTTTTACATGTGAATGTGTTTGTGAGACGAACTGTGCTGTAGAACAGTGGGTGAAACTTTAATTCCAGCGTCTAAACTAATTACAGTTTAACTTCGATGTTGATTATAGAGTCATTATTACATCCCATACAAGGGATGCACATAGAAGATTCTAGATCCGGCCTAGTTGCACGAAAATCACTTAATCTAAATATTTACCCGCGGTTTGACTGTTACTTTTTTTTTTTTATAACGGGGTCAAATCCTGCTGCAATTTTGCACACGAGACCATGGTTACTCTCCTCTTATGTAAAAATGTACATAGTCTATAGAGGTTTATTGCTTACTACTTACTACCGCTGTTCTTATATTGTTTGTCTTTTGCACTATCGTTATGCACATTTTTTTTCTTGCATTTTATTCTGTTGCTGCCTTGACCAGTGAATTTCCCCATTATAGGATCAATGAAGTCTAATCTAATCTAATTTGATTAATCTAACACAATCTAATCTAATCTAATCTAATCCAGTTTAATCGAATCCAGTCTAATTCAATCTAATCTAATATAGTCTAATCTAATTTAATGAATCTAATCTAATCCAATCTAATTTAGTATAATTAATATAATCTAATCCAGTTCAATCTAATATAATTAATCTAATCTAATCCAATCTAATTAATCTAATCCAGTCTAATCTAATCTAATTAATCAAATTTAATCCAGTCTAATCTAATCGAATTTCAGTGAATATGCTGTTGTCACGGTTACTCATATGTCTTACAGTAGACTGTATGAACCTGTTGTCTTCTTTATTAGTTGTATTCAGTTTTAGTATTTGTTGATTAAAAATACATTCTTGTGGTTTTACAGGAACGAAGCCTGGATCTCATGACTGCGTCCTAACAAATGAAGGTATGTCAGAGAAACCTTTTATGGAGATTTTAACCTCAGAGTTGGCAAAGTTCAAATCCTGTTCCCCGAAGCAAAACATCCCCAACGATGAAGCTGAGCTACACATCATAAATATCCCAGAGAGCTTCAGCGCTTGGTAAATACGAACATTTACATGACAGATAACATATTTTGCAGTGTTTTCATATCTGTACTGAGAAAATGCCATCTTTATTCGTCCTCCTGCAGTAACGTGTCACTGCTCATGGATATAACGAAGACTAGTCTGTTCTTGAGGGGCCCCCCGGGGACCACGTGGATCATCCTCAACCCACATCTTACCAAATTTGCAGTAAGTAAAACTAAAGCGTGTACAAAATACAGTGGTTGTAACACAAATACTATCAGTTTTTATCACACAAACACATTACTTTTTTTTTTTTAACAGTCTAACAATAAGATTCTGCTGTCGACCTTCACACATACAATCCAGCCTTCAATCACTGTGAACACTGATAGTGCAGAAGATGTGCAAAAAATGGCTTTGGACTATTATAAAGCCAGCACTTTCACCAGCTACACTGAAGTCAGACCGGTGGGATCCGCGCTTTTACTGGGCCTTCGGAAAGAAGACAATCCAGCAGGTAAGATGAAACCAGAAAGGATAAAGACAGACTGTTCCAATCCTACCACCTGAAATATTAGATACATTTATACAGAAATGGATCACAAATGTTCATCCACTAGTGATTATATTAACCTATACAGACTAGAGCTGCATAATATATCGTTTGAGCATCGTCATCACAATGTATGTGTGTGCAATAGTCACATCGCAGATTCTGCAATGTGAACTCAACCTGTTTTCATCTAAGTTCACTGGGTACCTGACACACACTGCGTGCAGCCATCCACCAATCACAATCGTTCTTAATCAGTTTGCCCAAACAGACCACGCCCCTGCACATGGAGTGAGTCACTGGTAACAACGTTGAAAAATGAGCAACGGGCAAGAGAAAATCACTGAAAACGAAGACTTGGTGCCAAAAAGAAAAACAGTGTCAGTGATCTGGAATTGTTTCGGCTACAGAAGGATGGAACTGAAACACGTGTTCTGAGTCGACGGTGCCTTCCACCTGTTGCCACAACGAGAGGAAACGCAACTAATTAGTTTGACCATTTACATCAGCACCACACAGCTGTTATATCCTCCTGAGTATTTTTTCATATTGCAATATATATCGCAGGATTAAAAAAAAATCGCAATGTCAGTTTTTTCCAATATCGTGCAGCCCTAATACAGACCCAGTGCTACTTTTATGGCAGTTCCCAAATGAATTTTTCTCTCTATTTAACCTTTGTTAAGTGATTTATCACCATTTATTATATTATTCTCTGTATTTTGTGTTGTTTTTTTCAGTATAAATTATATATTTTCCAATATTTAATTCATCAGTCATGTAGATGTTCATAAAAACTCAGAGTAAATTCAAAGGTTATATCAGAAACAGAAAAAAACTGAAGAAAAAGTGACTTTTTCAGCAAAGATCAGTAACTGAATGTAAAAACAAGTGTCTCCATCTACTGTCATTGATCCAACTCAATGGGTTTTACTGGTGAATTAATGTTGTAGAAGATGACGGTGTTTCCACATTCACTACGGAGCCTCTGAACGTCCAAATGGGTCATCTCTGATGACCATGAAAAGATGACAAACTGTATTTTATGCCAATGATTTACATGTATTGATAGGATTAGTGGATCAACAGGTATTAAACATTTTACATCAGTAGGTGGATTTGGACAATGGTGGGTGTTTGGGTGTTTATGGGTTCAAACCATCAATAATCAATGTTCAGAAAATAAATAGTGCAAAAAAAATTTTTTTTAAGTGGTTTGTCATCACCACTGTGGTTTAGAAGTTTATGTATCTTTTAAGAAAGAAGACCTTTTTTCAGTACAGGAATATTTCCACCTTTTGCAAATTAGTGCAGTACTTTTTTCTTAATTTTTAGTACTCTCATACAGTTATTATTATTATTATATTTTTTAATGTGCAAATGTTAAAAAATGAGCAAAAACAGATGGGTGTAAATACCCTTAATTTCCAAAAAATCTGAATAATAATTACATAAGTTTGACAAAATTAAAAATATAACCTTTCAGTGACCACTTTTTTCTATGAACCCTTACCCAAAGGTGAGATTAAGGTCAGCGCTTTTCTCCCAAACTTGCAGTTATGACCCAAAATAGACCATTGAGCCACAAAATACACAACCATGTCATATATGTCATTCATGTGTCTTTTCTATGGAAATTTATAGCTTCAGCTTCAGATCTGGTCACTTCTGCTTTGTTCAAATGCATAACTAAAATATATGTGACATTGTTTTGTATCAGCTTACAGACAACTAATGTGTGTGACACATATTGATCAGGATACGTTTACAGTCAGTTCAGAGACTCTTCACGGTCTCAGCTCAACACTAATCCATAAATAACAGCTGTGTTTTTGGTGCTGGAAACAAACTGGGACACCTGGCTTTTCTGGATTTGTGTGTAATTTCTATGTGGGAAAAAATGTTTTCTTGCTAAATAGACAGAGTATCTTGTCACCCCTGCATTAGAATATATACATTTACCAGCTGAAAACTCAAAACTTTAACTGATAGATGTAAACATTTGACTTGTAATGACCCTATCTAGCTGAATCATATTTAATGCAGGGTTATGTTTAGGCTGATAATAGAAACAGAAACCACCTGAAAGGGAACATCTTCTGGTTTCTGTGTTTTTACGTGTTAAACAGTGGCGGTTCATCAATAGAGGGCACTAGGGCACCGCCCCACCTGTCTCACATGAAGAAGAAGACAACTGGAACCACCTAAAAGAATTTTACAAAAACATTCATATTTAAATAAACCAGCTATACATGATCCAGCCCATCAGTATCATGTATAATCTGCACTGAAGTGGAGTTTAAAAATGTTTTCAGATGTTTAATGAGCAGTCAAGTCTGTGCCCAAGGTTCTCTGTTTACCATATGGACTGGTTGGTATAAATGTTGGGTGTGCAGTAGACCCCACCCAATCCAAGAGATAGGAGCACCTTAAGCACCGCCCACAGGAGGAAACGTCACATCCCGAAATGCATTGGTGTATAGGTCTGCAGGTAATACTACTGAGCCATGGACAAGCAGCAGGGCAGCTCTACTTGTTTTGATGCGGTGGGCAGGGGTTCGAATCCCGGCTCGAAGGCGTTCAGCCCCTTAACTGATGTTCAGTTTTGTTTTTTTTTTTTTAAATGCCATACGATCTATCCACACAACCTTGACTTCTGGTTTAAATGCACTGTCCAAATTATCACTCAGTACGTTTACATGCACATCTAAGCCGAGCTATTGGCAATAACCGAGCTAAGGATTTAACTGGAGTTTCCGACAAACCCGAGTGCACATGCGCGGCAAGAAAATCGAATTATTGAGTGAGGCACGTTCGACTCCGAGACACTAGGTGGAGCTTCAGGCCCTTTTGCGTTGGCATTCTTGCGGTTAGCGTCATGGATAAAGAACAATTAGTAAACAAACACGGCAGATTTGAAGCAGACGTAGTAGAAGGAGGACAACAACACCGAGCGAGGATACGGATGACAACGATGCAGCAGCTCGGTACATACTGACCCTGTTACACGTAAGCTGAACACACAGTCTCGTGGCGATGATATTAGCTAGTGTGTTGTTGTCATGCCGTGAATGTCGTCACTTCCGGAAGGGGGCGTGCCCAGGCCACTCAATAGTCCGGCTATCCGTGGTTTACATATACGTGCCGGTAAAGCTCCACTTAGAACCGCATTATCTGGCACGAATAGTCCGATTACAAAAACTCCAGTTCGGTTCGACTGCAGTCCGACTAAGGTGTATATTTGGCTTTTAAAACTTCAATATTAGCCGGACTAAGGCAATAAGTGGAATTTCTTTAAGTGCATGTAAACATAGTGAGTGACCCAGACACCTGAGAGGGACATGCCTGACTTGAACCATAGTCACAGAAAAATGTGCACATTTGAAGGATAGACGGGTGACATTTACATGGAAAAATACATGACTGAAAACACATACTGTGTATTTTTATTTTAATTAATATTTCAAAATAGTGGTGAAATGTCATTATGGTGCAGCTGAAAACTGACTTGCATCCTGCGCTCCACCAATAAATTAGTTCACCAGGAGCCCCTGATGTTGACCTAAGCTAACCTGCTGCTACCACTGGGGTGGTCTTGTGTCCTTGGGCACCCACCTTTCCTCCAGTGTCACACACACTGGCCTATCAGTGTTCAGTGGTGGCTGGAGGGGCTGTTACGTGCGAATTGGCAGGCATGGGCAGGCTGATGGAAACGACGTGGTTTACCATCACCAGAGCGAATGAATAGTGAAAAGCACTATAGAAATGTAATGGATTATTATTAACCTGGTAGATGTGCAGAGGTCTGTGTTTCTGTTGTATTTGTAAAACATCAAAGGTTCTGAGGATGATGTGACCCTAAAAGTGTACGCCCTCAGTTTGTGTTTCTTGAACCCATTTGTTGCAGAAACAGCCCCAGAAACCGTTGTCCCTGTGACTACGACTCCGCCCAGTCAGATGCCTCTGCTGATGCAGCTCTACGCCTCCCCGGATTACCGCTCCCCCCTCGACCCCAGCACCAAGGTTCAGAGCGACAAAAGAATTTACGCCGAGGTATACGACCTCACAATCCCTTTAAATATTCAGTGAAATATTCTTGCATGGTTGGTGTTATAGCAGTAGAGCTCGGATAAAGCTGCTTATGTGCTATTACTACATAACTTAGGCTAGTTGGTGCTGCATTGCCAGAGGGCAGTGGTTATAATCTACTGCCTGTCAGTTTTATGCCAACATAGACTTTAATTTATTTGTTTTTTTTTAATACTGTATCCCAAGGCAAACAACTTAAGGTTTGGTATATAGTAGGCAGTAAAAGTGTAGATATTGAAGTTCGATCCAAGTTTTATTCCACACTTTTTATCATTCATATTATTCTGCTGTGTATAGGAACCCTGTTCATAGCACAAGCAGAGTAAAAATAAATTAATTCAGTGACTAATAATAATAATAATACACTGAAACTATCGTCCGATATGATCATTTTGGAGATATACTGATATTGGCCTATGTGTGGGCCAAAAACTAATGAGATTGCTGCACAGAAGAGATCACAGCCCTTGGAGGGGAGAACTTTGTTAATTTGAAGCATCAATATCAGTGTTGGCTTTCGAAGTCTTAAAGTGTATCTAGATGTTGTTTTCTCTGAACAACCTCGGATATAATAACACGTAGAATTTGAGCAGGTGCAGAATTTTCCCATCCCCAGTGAAAACCTTTGTGTTGTCCTCTGTGGTTTATTTGAGCCTTTTCTCTGCCCTCTCTGTTTCCTGTAGATTTCAGGGCACACCTTAGGGGGGATCGTCTTGACCATAAAGGTGATCAACTGCATCTTGCGCTCCAAAGGGTCATGTCCCGTCGTGAAAGAGCTGCCCTTTATTCCAGAAGCCTGTTCAGTAAACTCCTGTCCCAACAGCACACGACTCAGCTTCTCATTAGATCAGCTGCAGGAGCTGACGTCCACCACCTGGGATCTGGAATGTTCTGTCAAACTCTGCTACAGTAGCGTAAGTCTGTATCACCTGTCTCTGACATATTCCACACATAAAATAAAATCCGAAGGTTTGCTAAATGGATTTAACCCTTGAGACATTACTTTAAATAAACGTGCATCTATTTCAGTGTCATAAAAGCTGCTGTGAATATGTGCTTGTGTTCCTCTTCTTCAGTGGTTTTGTTTTACTGTGTGTTTTAGGGTCAAAACAGGGTGGAATAACAGAAAAAACAAAGATTGGATTTGATGTTTTACAGGTTTTTACTAAATGAGGCACTCAAAATATACATCAATAAGAGGTTTAGGATGTTTAACATGAACTGTGAACTGGAACACACTGAACAACAACAAGGATTTGAATTTGGACCCAGTAGTTTTTGTTTTGAGGCTCTTTTTTTCTAAATCAGTCCAGCTGCTTTTTGACACCTGGTTGAACTCCAAAAAGCAGT
>JAPQRP010000005.1:50836535-50860260 GCA_037367295.1 Apogon hyalosoma
GGCTCTTTTTTTCTAAATCAGTCCAGCTGCTTTTTGACACCTGGTTGAACTCCAAAAAGCAGTTACATGGTCAAAACTTGGTAAAAACACATTAAAAAAAAAAAAAAAGTTAAGGAATATCATGACAACACCGCAAACAGTAAAAACAAAAAACAAGGAAAACTGTGTTAAAAAAAAAAGGCTAAACCATCTATTTTTATATTGAGTTGGGGGGCACTGAACATGCTCAGATGTCTATAGAAAGCACAAGGTCTATTCTATCAGCACTCTTTGAAAGTTTTCCTATTGAACAAACAGTTTAATTTCTTGGAATATTTAAAATAAATCATACATTCAGAATGAGCACCACAGACACGTTAGGGCAGGGGGTCCTCAGGGCCTGGTATCCTGCATGTTTTAGATGTTTCCCTCTTCCAGCACACCTGATGGTCGTTGTCAGGCTTCTGCAGAGCTTGGTGATAGGCTTATCATTTGAATCAGGTGTGTTGGAAGAGGGATACATCTGAAACATGCAGGAGAGGGGCCCTCAAGGACCAGGACTGGACACCCCTGCATTAGAGGCTGAAGGGGTAAAGGTCTCTTACAGCCTAATTGCTCCATAATGTAATGTCATATCATCAGCATATTCTGAATTAAGCCTTTTTTAATTGAAATGTTCTAATATTTTTTGATTCTTACATGTTTAGATCTTAAACTAGGTATAGAGTGAAATATACGTCTCATTTCCAGGTTTTATAACAGACTGTGACGGACAGGTCATGTCTGCACTCGGCTAATGTAAAGACAAAGATCCTCTCTGGCAGAGATGGAGTCTCCCAAATCCACATTTCAACACAACTATTAACATAAAAGAGGATAAGAGCAGATTTTTGGAAATATTTGGAAATTATTTGAAGAAATGAATTTACTACTTGTGGAAATTGTAAAAGCTGTACCTGTTTTGATAGGAATAATAAAGAGGAAGATAAGTTTTCATTAGCCATGTGAACAGCTTACAGTAGAACTTCTCAGTACAAGTTTAACTTGTTCCATGACCTAGTTCATTTTGTATTTTGATTGTTTTATGAATCAAATTTCCCTATTGAAATTAGCTGAAATATAATTAATCCATTCCAGCCCCCAAAAACCACCCAAAAAATCCTCTTTTATGGGTTTTTAAAACAGATAAGGTACAGTTAGAAAGAAAATAGCAACGAAAAACACAATAAAAGATAATGCAAAAGAAATAAACTGGTTTTATTTACTTTTTTACCTTTAAAGATGAGACGATCTGTGCACAAAGAAGAGTGGAGCGGGGAGACGGATTATTGTTTAGAAGGAGAATTGCAGTCTTCGTTTTCTCTAGTGTGAGATCGCGATTGTGTTTTCTCTCGCAATCTGTTTATTTTTTATTTTTTTTCTCTGGAGCGGAGGCGGCTCCTGTAGGGGGAATATGTCCACTCATATTTCAAGACAAAAATACTCAGGAGCTGCAGCTCATAAAACAAATGACTCGTACTGCGAGGTTCTACTGTATAAGGAATAGTTTTGAAATTCAGTGAAATATTCCATTATTATTTCAACTATGACGGCATTCTAAATTTAATAGATGTCAACTGAGCACTATATTCTGAAGGGGACCTTTTTTCAAAACTGAATTTTTGACTAAGACACATTAGATATCCAGATATTATTCAGATTTTAGGAGAATTCTTTGAAGTTCTCTCCTGGTGCCAGATTCCCATTTTCATTCATGTTAAAACCTTTTACTCTGTGCTAAAATCAATAAACTCGTTGACATCCTCTGTTATAATGTAGGTGTGTTTCTCATTCCAACCACAGATGCATTCATTCATCTGTACCACAGATGATCTTTGTCTCTGCTCCAGCTAAACGTAAACCTCACATATGAGATGGGAATCACGTCACAAACTAGATTAACATTGGCATGCTGTACTTGTCTTAATCAGAAAATCCCTTGGCTGATTCAGAATATGACCTGTTTTATTTTGCGTAGTCACCGTTGGAGGAAGGAGTATAAAGACATGAAGGTTATGACAAACCTGAGACTGTGTGTTGTTGATACACTGCTTTCTTTTACACCAATTTATAGAAATGTGGAGACGGAGGACGAGTAAAGCGTAATCTGGAGGTCACCCAGCCATGTCTGCAACCATCACGTGAGTTCACTTTACACCAGATCAATGCATTTATGTCTTTGTCCTCTATGAAGAAGATGTTATTTGAATCTTCTTAAAATGATATTCATGTCTATTTTCAGTTTTATTCCCTTTTTTTTAAATTGTATTTATTTTATTCTGTTTAAAGCAGTTTTATCTTGAGACGGTTTTGGACATGGAGCTTATCACAGCCTTTTATGACAGTGCGCTGTTGTCTAACCTACGTTTAATTCCTGTTTCATAAAGGAAATTGATCACAGTACTACTACACTTGCTTACTAAAGTGTTGCATGACAAGAACCAGCCACCTTATTTTGCTGCTTTTTTATTATTTAACAAAAATGAAATAAAATAAGACAAATAAAGAAGTTTGTGCAGGTGGCTGCTGAAATTCTAAAATCAAAATGTTTGACAACCCTAATTTTGTGGATGAATTAACAATACAACATGCTGAGCTTGGTGAGAGGTAAAACTTTTAGATTAGCTTTTTTTGCCTTCAGGACTTTGTTGTTTGTCTACTGCTCAGTCAGTTTATGGCTACTTGCTGCTATAATTTTACATTCCTGTTGTTGCCTTCAGTGAATGCTACGCAGGCAGCCGGTTGTCATAGCAGTGAACTCAGGATGTGCGCTGAAGCCAGCGAGGGGGTTTCGGAGCAGGGCCCCGTCCTTTAGGAAGGTCTGCAGGCTGACCTTGTGGCCACAATCAGACGTAATGGCTCTCAAGGGAGAAGTGTGAGGTCCTTTGTGTTTCCAAAAGAGGGGCTCTGACTGTGTTGCTGTCCAAACACAGGCACCAGGCCCAGTGCTATTGTCAAACCATTCAATACAGTTGAGTCAAGTAAGAAAAGATGAGGTTCCTTTAGAGAAAAGGTAACGTCCAGATGATTAATTTCTAGGAAAATGTAGAAGATTCTTTCCCTGTGCAGAACGACACAACAAAGACGACGATGATGAAAAGGTGGTGCACCTGGAATTTGTCATACTTTGTAAAGCTGATAATGGATTTGTTTGTCCGTTTGGCTTCCTTTATCCTCTATCTCCTCCAGGATGATAAAAGCTGGTATGACGGTATTGAAGTACATGCTGTGAGGAAACTCATCAGTGCTTTCCTGTGTCCTGTTTGTCTACCTGTTCGCTGTTGTGGCTTAACATGTGTAATTAAAAACAGTTTCTTCTGAAATTCAGCTGGCTGTCATGGAATGTGTGTGCCCGGCGCTGCGGTTCTGTCAATGCGAGTCCGTTCTATAAACGTTGATAGAGATACGAGGAGTTGTATCTGTAAGACTAGCGCCCCACATTGCACGCTTCCACTGGGCAGGACTGAGCGCTCCATTCAGCGATCCTTCCTGTTTGGAAGTTTTCATACTGAGGTCTCCGGGGAGTCCCTGCACAGGCCTGCTGTCTGCCTCTTTTTCTCCACCTGCACTGGAGCTTCTGCTTCCTGCTCCTGTTTATTCAGCTTTTGCTGTCAAAGCTTCACTTATACAAACCAACACAGAAAACTGATTACATGCACACAAAAAATAGTCCCAAGAGAAAACAGGCCATAGTTACTGTGATGTTCCGGATCCATTCAGGGTCAGGGAATGCTTTTTGCAGATTGAATGGGTTTACTGAGATGCAGTACATATAATTGACCACATGATGTCACTGTTTCTCAGTCACGTTTATTTCAGCATTTCGTTGCTTTTATCAATCAAGTAGTATCAAAGCATGGAAGAGCATTACGTTTTATTTAATGAAAGCCTTTTTACATCAGTGAAATACATGGAGTCCAGGTTAAATGTCACATACAGTAATTTCTTTCAAGGCTCTCTGCAGAGGCAATGCAGTGCTACACACAGTGGTTATTCATATGCACATGCACATAATACACAAAGTGGTGGCACGTTTCCACAAAATAATCCTCTGTCCTTTGTGTCTCTTTAATCTCTATCAAGAAAGGAGAGCTGTATTGTATGATTAGTGTAGTACTTGGCGTAACACAGTCCACCATGAGGCTAGAGGAAGGTGAGACAAACTTATCCAAAGGTGGTGATTCACTTCCAGGGTCCAGGAAAAGTGTAGGAGGATCTCCAGCAGAACAGAACTGAGCAAAACAAAAAAGAAAGTTTATATCTTCACCTTCAGTCCGGAACATGTTTTTACTTTGTACTGTTTCAAGGCTGGGTTGTCTATGAGCCTTTGTACGCGACTGGTTCAGAGTCAGCTTTGAAACATTCAAATTCTCCAAGTACCTTCTATAGAGAAATTATTTTCAAACTTATTTTAATGAAGAGAAGGTTTTCAAGGTTGATATTTTTCCTTTTTGAAACGAAGACGCAAGAGATGAGGTTAAAGTGACGTCTGAATGAAGGGGAAACTGTCAATGATCTGTTGTACGACTACTTGAAATGACGCCCACCTCATGGTAATTAATCCGTGTCCTTGTCGAACTAAGACAGTAAGCTGTGGGTCGACCCCAACAGTCCGTTTCGGTTATTGTTTTTGCTGTAGTGCCATGTGTCAAAGCCTTCGGTTTGTCTTAATGTTCATCTTTGTTCTTTTTTTAATCCGTCAGAGTGTCAGGGTTTGTTGTAGTACGTTCCAGGATGTGCCAACATCTCCTGCAACTAAAAACGCTTTGCAGCACTGCTGCATTGTGTCATTCTCAATATGTTATGGTTTAGTAGGATTTAATAGATAAATAGATAGACAGACAGACTTTATTAATCCCAAACTGGGAAACTGTTGTGCAGCAGCAGCATGACAAACAGTAAAAATAGAATATAAGAACAAAACTAGAATACAAGAGCAAACACACTATACATAATAAATTAGAAGAAAAAGAGAACTGGCAGAAAATCTGGACAATCAAACAGTAAAGTACAACAATAAACCTGTATATGCAAAGTAAAATGGATTTTTTTTCAGTAACAGGTTCTACGTCTATGACAAATATAGCATTATATTCACAATTATGCTTTCATTAATGTAAAATAAGATAGAAATGAGAAATGTTGTGTTGTCGTTACCTCAAAACAAGCTGTTTATGTCAACACCATCCCCCATGAAACCTGCAATAAATGTATTTAAAAGTTAAAACATACATGAATGAATGAATGTCTACAAATTAACTTTTCAGTAAGTAACATTTTAGTGAGTCTAATCAGCTGCCAAAAAATCAGTTTTTCATTTTGTGTTTTCTTAAAATCTTCACCTCTGAGTTCAGTGTCGGCTACTCATCATGCCCACATTAAGTGCATTCACTGAAAGAGGATTTTCATCAGTTGGATTTGAAATTCAAGAATGCAGATTTAACAACTTCAAAGGCAATAAAATGTCAGCATAATTAACCAGCAAACCATTTAGTGACTGATTCTCCGAGATAAAGTTATCATGACTTTTCAGTAATATTTCAGCGGTAAAAAACAAAGGGCTGTAAAGTGAGACAGTGGTGGGGTTGTGGCTCTGACTGGATTTAATTTGGAAATATTGGTGGATCAATCAGGTCCAACACTGACCTTAGAGGGTCCAGGTTTGCAGAACTGGTCCTGTGTAGGACTCTGACACTTTGGTTCTGCAGTAACTCAAAACAGACTTGCTCTGTGTTAAAGTGCATTACTGTCACATTCTATGTCTGAGTTGGACAAGAGCTCATATCACCTTAAAAACTAAAAAAACAAGCAAATACAATACAAACTCTAAGAATGCAGGATGTCTGATTTTTTTTTTCTGCCACCTTAGGTCAGGAATTAGTATTAATTTGGCTGCAGTCTGCAAATCAACCACTAGATGTCACTTATTAGCACAATCTGAATCATTAAAATCATTTATCACCACATTCCTGTTCTCTAGAAAAGCACACATTCTTCACAGTTTCTAGTAACCACAACCTCAAGGTCAACTAAATCTAATATTTGTAGTTGTTTTTAGGTTCATGGAGCTTCATATGTTGTGTTTGTCGTGTGTTGCAGCCACACCGTGCTTTGATTTCGGCCTACCCGGCGTCCTGGGTATCGCCTTTGGAGGTTTCCTGATTGGAGTACTACTTATTGGAGCGCTGTGGTTCATCAAAATTAAAACAGGTAAACACTGATAGTGAGTCCAATGAAAAGACCCTCGAGGTGAAGATGATATTCATCTGGATTTGAACTTGTCTCATTTTCATTCACTTCAGGATACCCAACTGGCATCAGTTCAGCCGCAGCAAATCTTGCAGGTAAAGAAGTTTTGTCTTTATTGGATTCCGTCACCTTTTATTTTTTTATTTACCATTGTGACCATCAAAGGTGCAGATATTGGGGGCAAGAAGGGGTTTTTTTTTTCATCTCAATATTTAGAACAATAGTCAGAATAAAATGAGGAAAGAAACGGAGGATTTGAAGTATGAGCTCAAAAAAAAACAAACAGAAAAACCCACAGAATCTTTTGCAGCAAATGATGATCCTCACAAGTCTCAGTCTACAGTTGATCCATCAGTGATTTAATGGGTTTTTGTCTGTTCTAGTTTTCAAACAGCTTCAATATTCCTACAATAATAAAGTTTTGGACATAATCAGAAACTACCTGAGGTGTTCAACAGGTTTAGAAATGAATACAAATTAGTCTATGCATCACTGACATCAATTGGTGGCAGTTGCACATTTAACCCTTAAACAACCACTGGCAACCAAAAGCATCTACTGATGCAAACTGTTTAATACCTGTTGATCCACTAATCCTATAAATCCATGTAAATAATTGGTGTAAAATACAGTTTATCATCTTTTCATGGTCATCAGATATGACCCATTTGGACATTCAGAGGCTCCGTAGTGAACGTGGAAACACCGTCATCTTCTACAACATTGTTTGATAAATGGCAGTGGATGGAGACACTTGTTTTCACCCTCGGCCACACTGGCCGCAGGGTATTGTTACATTCAGTTATTGATATCTTTGCAGAAAAAGTCACTTTTTCTTCAGTTTTTTCTCTTTCTGACATAGTAGCCTTCAACTTTAATCTGAGCGTTTATGAACATCTATATGATCAGTAAATTAAATATAGGAAAAAAAACCCTGATTTTCACTGAAAAAACACCCAATACAGAGGATAATATGATGCAGAGTGGAAAAATTCATTTTAGGAACTGCCACAAGAGTAACATGGGGTCTGTATGGATACTGAAATAAAATGCACAAAAGAGGAAAAAGGAATCAATCTTACCTATATGTGTGTGATATAATATAAAATGATAAAAGATGATCTACAGTAGAATAAATTAAGCAATCAATTCTGTTTCCACCATAAAATTCAAACAGAAAAGACATAAATTGGTAATGAAAAATGCACCAGAATGCAGGAGATGAAGAGTTTGACTGATGATGATTATAATTTCTTTCTGTTTGTCTGATGTTCGTTTTCTCTTTCTCAGGAGCAATGCGACAACCTGTTTCAAGCAAACCGTCTCCGTCAGAGAACAGCAGCGCCAACGCCAGTATTGGAAGCACCCAGAGCACGCCGACCAGCAGCATGGCATGAGATGGTGTCATCTCCACGACCGGCGGCAACACCACCTCCCTTCAAAGTCATTTAAACGGGTTGTGTGCTTTTGATTGTCGTAATGCTTAAAAAGCATTTGTCCCCTTCTGGCCCCCACCATGTAAATTGTTACTTAAAAGCACAGCCCATGTGTTGGCACACAGGCCTGGACTGGATGTGATCTGGGAGTCGGTGTGTAGAGGAGCGCCGGGTGACGGATAACACAAGTCTAATCAATGGCTTCTGACGCTCACCTCTGCAGCCCCTCTGTAAAGCCAAGCTCCCAGACAGGAAGTTAAAGAGGGCAAGAGAAAAAAAATAAATTGGCTCCCAGCAACAGGAAAAACAAACCATATCCCCCAAGAGCTAACAGGAAATTCACTGCATTCTTTCAATGAATTGCGCTTGTGTGATGGCAGCACAATAATAGTTAGACAGGAGACAAACTGGTCAAAAGACTGACTTTGAAAAACAGATAAAAAGCTGTTTTTTCATTCACATTCAAGCTACAAAAAATGCGAAGGGCTTTCTGGGTTGACCAGTCCAAGATGAACAACTTTCAGGGACTGCAAAGATCAACATGTTAGGATCTCAAAACCAGTAAATTCAATGCTCACTCTAAGGGGTATTTGGCTTAATTGGAGTTCGAGGTCAAAGGTTAACAGCTACCTCCTATTATTTAGAAGTCTGGAGCTAAGTGTAAACTTAACACTAGGCTTTCTCTGGTGAACTGATCTTATTTTCTGCTTTTTTTTAATTTTTTTTTTATTGTGTATCACTTTAGGTGCCTCTTACAGTTGAACCTCCAGGTCATATTGTAGCGCATTAAAAGCAGAATTTATGGTGCCATTATTATGCTATGTGAGAACTACATCAGGGCCTTGTCTAAAGAGTATTTTTGGATCATTTATTGGATCTTCTGAAGAACTGTACTTGAAATCCTAATCACTCTACAAAACCAACTGTAAATCTGAGACATGACCTATCAGTAGCAATACATTATGAAGTGCAGTGGAAAAAATGTTTATTTATGTGAGATCACAAATAATCACTCTTGACATACAGTTAAGTTGTGCATGCAGACAAATATAGCTGTTCTGAGAGATGAGTAATGTCCCTATGAGGAGTAACCATTAAAACTTTGCACATTAGTTTTCAGAGCTACACCCACAGGGTGGAGTTTCCTTAAAATAGTCCGTCTGGAGGTGGAATTCCAGTACTTTTCCTTTTTGCACAATATCACCTGACTGTGATGTGTACAAAGGCCATCTCCGCTGCCTAATTGCATGTAATCATGATGTATTTATGGACACCGATGCAGGTCCTTGTGGTGGATGAACCATTAGCCGTCTTTAAAAATTGAAATTGAAATTAAGTGAGCACATAGAGCTCAAGCTGCCAGCTCATATTCACTGTCCTTTTATTAGAGATGTAGCCAGACGTTGGTGTTCTGCTCTGCCTTGTGCTCGTAGACAAGTGCGGGGAAGGAAAGCCTGCATTTTTAGACCTCTAATGGATGTTACAGATCGTCAGCACATTCACAGATTACGCTCTGACAGGCAAGACACCCTTGATCTTCATCCTTACTATATATGGACCCTGTTCCAGCTAATACGTGATATGTATTTTTTTCTTTTTAAGGGGGAGTATAGGTACAAAAATAGGTGGTAATATTCCATAATGATGTTGGAATATAATCCTTATTGTCATACAGAAGAAAATGGAATCAGAGATTAAAGACAAATGTTTGTTTTAAAGGAATCACTGGCCAAAAGAAGTACAGTCCAATGAACCTGAACATACGAGAAACAGAAAACATAGAACCATGGACTTAAATATGTAATGATCCCAAACTTTCCCTTCTTGCTATCGATGCAGGTCTAGGACACGAGTGGAGGTTTGGTTTGGACAGTGAAGGGGGACGCATTTAGTGGGAGTTCTGGTGGAAACTTTGAGCATTAAACACTGAATTTTCTGTTTTGTGAGTAAATGTGTGTAATCTGAGACCCAGGCTCTTAAAATGACATAACAAATTGGCATAACATCCACATTTATAAACTGCCAGTAAAAAGCACAGCAAAAGTCTAATGTAAAGTATAATGTTAGTTTCTCACCACCTCATACATAAATCTGCAGTGCTTAATAGTAGTTTTGTTTAAAAAAAAAAAAATCTACATTGTGGTTTTTTTTTCTTCATATTGCAACTGATGGGGAAAGAATTCCAAAGCCTACTCTGAAATCTGTTTTCAGGTTGTAGATCTAGTTTCTAGTATGAATCTTGATTTTATAGTTAATCATAGATTTAGTTTCAGACAGGTTGGAAGGTGAAATACTTGGTTGACAGCTGTAATTACCAATCACTGTTCAGTTTCCATCATAACTCTACTGCTTTATTATGTGGTGTTTCATTTGGACTGCAGAGGAAAGGTGCATATTTTCACCTTTTAACTTATTTTTTGTAACCATGCAATTTTAGCTTTTACTGCCTTAACTAAAAGGCACAGAACAGACCAAAAAAAAAAAAAAAAAGTAAAAAATAGAATAAAAATAACACTTGCTCTTATGAGGATATTTTTTGCAGCCACCATAGGTGAGGGTGTTGGGTTCGTCATGTCACCACTAGATGTCATCAGATATCACACAGATTCTGGCTTTTTTTCTCCACTGATTTTGGCTCCAGCATCTTTAACCTGAACTGAAAACTTTTGTGTTATTGCAGTTTATGTGAAATCTGTGTGTATGCTCCAACGATCCACCACTTTAAAGCTAGAAAATAGTTAAAGCACAACAGTTTTATTATACCTACTCAAAGGAATGTTATTTTTGTAACTATAGAAACTCCTGCTCAAATAGTTGAACAGACGGTTGATCCGTGAACTCAGTCTACATTTCGCTGTACAAATGTAAATGTATTTTAGATTTCTATTGCCAGTCTTTTAACCTGTATAAAAATATTACCATCACATAGAAAGTCTGTCATGAAAAATAAAAAAAAGTCCATACAATAATAACTCATGGGCACCAAAATTGTGACGTTAATGCTTTTCTTCTATTCATTCGAGACACTGATTTACTTCTACTGATATATTTATTCACATTACAGATAGTTATTCACCTTTCAATTAGGATGGTTCAGATAATGTATTTACTTTTAACTATAATCTTAAAGACATATTCTGTGTTTTTACAAATCAAGCCTGTGTTTGTAAAATGTAAAATGACCATGTTTCCTCATTGACCGTATGAGAGCTATGTAGCTTAATCCTGTCAGACTGTGTGCAAGTACATATTTGGTTTGGTTTTTTTTGTTTGTTTGCTGTTTTTTTTTTTTTTTTGCTTTTTTTAATGTGCATGCCTGGTTTTCTGAGTGTTTTCATGTGGGGACAGGGAACAAAGAGGGCCAGTACAAATTGCCACTTGAGTATTTGTGCAATATGATGAGGTAAACTTGTATGTGTTGTCTCTGTGTGGTTTTTTGTAAGAATGTTATTTTATATTGTTCCTTTGGACCTTTTTTTTTTTTTAAGCAGTTTTGGTTCTTTTCCATATTTGAACTGGGGATCATTGTTAATCAAGGGAGCTTATCAAAATCAAGTTGTTTTTTTTTGTTTTTTTTAAATTTCCCATATCGATTGACTACTGTTTTCTTGATTTTACGTGTTTGATCTCACCCCAGAATCCAATCTCCTGACAAAAAAAAAAACAAAAAAAAAAAACTTCAGTATCTCTGCTAATACTGACATCCTGACATTGTATTGTGATCATTGTACTATCTCTAGTGGGTGTGATGGGGATTTTAAAAGACAAAGCGTTTAATAACAGAGCAGCATTCCAGTGAAAAGAAATGAAAAATTGGCTCTTAGTTACAGCTCTTACCAAAAGAATAGATTGCAGTATAAGACATGCACTTTTTCCACCCCCAAAAAATCTATATTCCATACATCTGTAAAGGCTCCAGTGACTGTCAGGTTGTGTCTGAGCACTGACAGTAAAATCAGACAGGCTGTCATTTAACTCACTTTTTAACCCCGCACATCCCTTCGTTACCTCTGACAACAGCTTCCTCCTCCTCCTCCTCAAGACAAGTCTTAGTTAACGAAAAAGTCCGTGTGTCATATACTGCAGCGTGTATGCATGTATGCGTGACTGTACGTATCCCAGGTTAGCTGTACAGTAGAAACCGCCTACATTTATATGAGTAGAGTCTTGTTCCAGACTCTTAACAATGTCCAAATTCAGAATTCACAAGAAAAAAAAAGAAAAAAAGTCTTAACAACATGTCAGAATGTCGACTTTGATATGAAGTATAAAATACAGTGTTATTTTTGTGCTACAGTGGGCAGCCTTTTACCATTTAAAATGGGTCCTTTTTTGAGACAGTACTCAAACCAATGTCATGTATATTTTTATGTTGTCTGTAAAAAACTTTAAAGAATAAAGTGAATATGATAAACTTTGGCTTGAGTGTTTTGTAAAGTATTTGACTCTGCTTCTCTGCTTCATCATTAACTGGAATTTAAAAAAGAAATCTGTAATTTGTGGATTTGTTTGAAGTTTTATTTAACTGACAAAACATTGTCAATTGTTTGAAATGAGGACACGATGAACCTCTGTTTTAGAAATATTAAATATTAGAACTATTTTGAAATATTAAAATATCCTTATTTTCACACCATGCTAGACTGATGAAAAAAATTACTTGATGCTAAAATGCAACTGTATTTGCTTCTACAGGTCTGACTTGTCTTGCGTGCAATACACTCAAAGTAGAGATCGAGAAAGGATGAGGCCGACATGTTTACAGAATATACGAGTAACACAGTTGTCTACAATCAGCAGGTTAACTGGTAACAGATGTGGTATCCTGACTGGACCTAAAAAGAACAAAAAAACAAAGGACCAGTTTATACAAAAATGAGTCACAGCTCCACTATGGGCCAAACGTCACAAGAGAATTGTCAGTCGGATCAAAAAGACCATTTCTCAACACAAAAGTACAAAGAATTCTGGTCTTCCACCAGCTCCAGTGACATAACACAGTGAAGAGATTCAGGGAGTCGAGGGAAATCTCAACGTGTAAAGACTAAGGACAAAAACTCCTGTTGAATGAGTGTGATCTTCAATCCTCAGACAGCACTGAACAATAAACCATCATGTTCCAGCGAGGAATATGGACACATGGGCTCTGGAGGACTCCAGAAAACTGCTGTCATTAAACACAGTAGCGTATATCGATTCTGTGCATGTTCTATGGACCCAAGCAGGGGTCCATGTTTGTTTGCAGGTAACATGTTCTATGAGTTTCAGACTGTTTTCAGTGAAATGTGTCTGTGATGGTCTGGGGCTGCATCAGAGTCCACATGACTGATGTATATTTGTGTGGAGGAACCATCCATGTGTATCTATCCTGTCTGTCCACATCTGTCTCCTATTGAAAATGTATGAACATCATGAAGACGACAAACAGACAACAGCCACTATGAGACATCTGGAAGACAGAAAGACTGAATGAAAATTCAACTAAAAATGCAAGAACTAGAGGGTATTAACCCATAACGACTCAAACATCCACCATCAAACAAAACCATCGACTGAAATAAACCGTTTAATACCTGTTGATCCACTAATTCTATCAATACATGTAAATAATTGGAGTGAAATGCAGTTTGTGTCATCAGATATGACCCGTTTGGACGTTCAGAGGCTCCGTAGTTACCATGGAAACACTGTCATCTTCTACAACATTGATTCACCAGTAAAACTCATGGAGTTGAATCAGTGACAGTGGATGGACACACTAGGCTTCAGTTAAAAAAGTCACTTTTTCTTCAATTTTCTGTGTCTGATACAATAACCCTCAACTTGAATCTGAGTTTTTATGAACATCTACCTAATCAGTCACTTGAATATGGGAAAATACATGATTTCACAGAAAAAATGCAAAATATTGAAGATATCTATATTGCGGTAAATGTTGATAAATCACTTAAGAAAGGTTAAACAGAGAGAAAAATAATAATTTGGGAAATGACACAAAAATAGCACTGGGTCTTTATGGGTTAAAAAGGAGAGGCAGTGTAACACAGCAGTAAACATGCCTTCTGTTGTTAGATATTGCACCTGAGGAGGCCGATATCTGAGCATTGCACTCCCCCCTTTTTTTTTTCCATTTATTTTATTGTATTTATTTATCTTACTTGGGGGGGCAGGGTGAAAATTGTCAAACAAAAAATGTGAGCGTTCTCTTTTTCATGTGGGATTTTTCCCTGTTTTCAATCTGTGCATCTGTTGCTGCTCAATAAACAAATTATTAAAAAAAACAAAAAAAACAAACATGCCTTCTGTGGCACACACGTCAGAATCTATGTTTATATTTACAGAATAACAAATACATTCAGTTGGTTGTTGATGATATATATGTAATATGATGATATATATCACAGTTCATGGTGATCCCTTCATATCATATCAATGTCAACATCATGTGCATCTATATTGCAGATATTTATTATATATATTTCCTGTTTCACTCTTATATGTTCTGCCTATCACTTTGTTTTCTGTATTTTGTTACTTTAAACACTGCAGTTTCCCCACAGTGGGATCAATAAAGTTTTATTTTATCTTAAAGACTGAGATGAATTAATACATCACACATTTCAGTTTTTGTTGCATTTTAGGGAATATCCCATCTCTTCTCGATACGGGGTATGTATAAGCTGCTGTTATTATATCGTATCATATTGGACTGGACAGGATGACCTGTAGTTTTGCCAAAATTCCACATAAATTACACAGAAATCCATATATTAGCACATTAAAAACCCAATTCCCTGTCATAAACCTGCATTCTGCTATGAAACACAAAACAAAAATTCCTTCCATGTGTATTTTTCTAGTTGTGTGTGTTTAATCATAAGAGAGAATAAATACCAGAGGAAAATCAAAAATTACAAAGGCATATTATATCATTACCCCTTTTTCCCAAAGTTTGTTTTTTTTTCTCCATGTTTTTCTTGTTTCAACTGATTGAGGCGTATTCCAAATAATTCCATTACAGAAGAGGATTATTTCTTCATATGTGTTTTATTTGACTCAGGATAACTTGACTCACAGCTGACCTTCAACACAACAGCTCTGAAACATCATGCTATAATAATGCTATGAGTCACGTACAACCTTTGTTGTGGGGCAAAATAATGGAAATACTTGTATGTTTTTCTGTGGAGGGCCTTTCCTGAAGTTTCAAATCCTCCTTTTTTTATTCAGATTCAGCCTTGTTTTTCCGACTGAAGCCAAGGCACACAATGCATGTTTATGGACCACTTTCATCCACAAATGTGACCGTTTGGCCTCGCATTGGACACATTGTACCATATGTGTGTATGTGTTTCTTGTTTGCTGCTCTGGGTTTCTCCCTTACTTCTCAGGGAAATGTGTTTTGTTTTTCAGAAAAAAAAAAAAAAAGTGCCTCCTGATATGAACGTGTTACCTGAATACAAAGCCTGCAACACTGGCTCCAGGGCAAAACCAGCCTTCACATCTCTGTTCTAGAAAATTAAGGCATGAGCAGGTAAGAGAGACCGATTTTTCTTTTTTCTTTTTTGCTTTTTTTTTTTGCTTCCTCTGCAGTGTCAGAGGGTTTGTGTGTTTATATGTGAATAAAGAAAACAGCTGTCACTTTTGTATGGCGCTATGAGCACTATGACATTTCTCACTGTGGTTTTTTTTCTGTCCTGTTTGTGCTGTAAAAGACATAGTTCCATGAAGAAAAAAAGAAGAAACAAAAGAAGTGGCTTATTGTTTCCAGGGAGGCTCAGCCCAGCGGTATCCATCACACTGCATCACTACAAGGGCAGCCGTCGCTTTGGGTCGGTCCTGTTAGACTACGACTTTCCTCTCATTATTACTGACGTATTTGTACTTCCTCTAAATAAAATAAGCCACGTATTTATGACAAATGACTTAAATGGTATATTTAGGTTGTCTTTGTCATATAAACAAAGATAGCAGCTGATTTAATGGTTAGGGTTACATTTGACCCATTATTAAACTGATGGGAGTCAGATTTTCTATTTTTTTTTTTTTTACCTTTATTTAACCAGATGAAATCCCATTGAAACTGTCTTTTACAAGGGTGACCTGGCCAAGAGGTCAAGCAGCACACACCATACTATAATGAAAAGCAGGTTAAAGCTCAGTGATAACGATGAAAAAAAGCAATAATTTAGTAATAACACCAAATAATAACAGGAATATGACAAAATTGCAATGTAGTAGAGGTTTGTTTCAGTCACGTGTTAAAAAGAAAAACTACAAGACATCCATTTTCAAATGAAGTCTGTCACGTACATTTTAACCTTTGTTACCAGCCAACACCTACACATGACAACCAAGTGTGTATTATTAGAAAAGTATTAGTATTAAAGTAGATAAAGTCCTCAGGGCATAGTAATCAACTTCCACAAAAACTATAACCCATGAAATGATTAAAAAAAACAAAAACAACTTACATTTTCTTTAACTACTGTAAATTATGTTGTAGATGAAGCCAGTCGAATGTTTAAATCAGGTGAAACTAGTTAATTTTTTAGCATTTTTATAGTTTTACTGTGTATCTTTTAACTTTTCTTCCACCCTTTTAATATAGTGTCTAAGCTTCCAAAAAAAGATAATTGAATGCATTTATAGGAAGTGAAATTAATGCATTTATGTCTCTTTTTTTTTGTAGAATTTAACCATTAAGTTCCATCCTGTAAGTATCTTTAAACCAGAATGTTTGTCCAGCTATTAATTTTTAAAACATATCTGATATAGTTATAAAAGTGTTTATTGGAAGAAGGTTCCCTTCCTCAAACGTCAATTATTCATAGGTCTGCAGCTCCTTCAGCTCAGACATTTCCACTCTGGTAGGTCAGAAATGATAGGAATACTTATAACAGGAATGATGGTTTTTCTTCTGCCTGCCCTATTCATTTTGTAAATTCTTCACAATGATCTTTAATAGCTTCATATTATTAGTTTGATAAACAAGTATTCCTAAAACTTAAACACTAATGCTCACTATTCTAACAGATATTAGAATATCACCATTTTTAAATTGCAATTTTTTAAAAATTGAAATTAAATGAACTATGAAGTCAGACGTTACTGGCTTACAGGAGAGACACTATTAAAGGTAAATATGCTGCAAAAGGACACATACTTTCCTGCCTTGTATGAAACCAAGCAGTACACTGAAAATAAATGAAATACCAGACAAGACTAAAACCCTTAAACCCTTAAAGTAGCAGGAATTCTTGTATTTCTTTGTTTTGATTGGTGATTTCCAGTTGAAAATATCACACCAAATAAAAGAGCCAACAAATACCACCTGATCAACCTGATTAAATGGCCCAACTAAGAGACTGCAACTAAAACTGTCCTGTTTCAGCCTTTTGGAAAGCAGTCTTGGGATTTTAACGTTTAACACTAATGTAATTATCTAAAGGCCATGTTTAATCTCATTTCACCGGCCACTGCGTAAGTACTCAACAAACTGTCAATTGTGTGAAGTTAACTTTGGACAGTGATGAAATCCAAAAGATAAACTACCCCTGTATAGCTTTCATTATGGTGTTAGATTTACTGCATAATGAGTGGCTGCAGGGAAACGTCCTGTTTCATTTCATTACTGTGATAAATGGATTTTTGTCTGATCGCCACCAGATGGTGCTGTATTTTCTTTTGTTCTTCTCTGAATGCACAGATAGCACTGGTTGTTAATAGAAGAAGACAGGGAGTCTTGTTGTCATGGAGTAAATTAAATACATTTACTAGGAAATGATGAATTAGTAATTAAACAAAGCAATGCAGCATAAGAAGAAATCAAAACTTGACTGTATTGACATCATGCTGCTGCCTGTGGAAAATAAATGACTGTGGGAGCTCATTATGTCTATTCCCACAGGGCTCGAAAAGAGCCGTTTCATGGTAAAACTGTGCAAGACGAACAAATCGCACCATAATCATGTTAGAACACATCTACCTTTTTTTTTTAAACAGGCATGGTCATTCATGCAGTTGTGATGTTTCATCCTAACACATGAAAAATGCATCTGAGCCCCTGAACGGATCTGATTTAAACTGCTGTGGTATGGAAACGCCTGGAGGCAACATTCTCAACTTTACACTCACACCATGTGTCCAGAAATGCAATGAAAGGTTTTTTAAAGAATTGCAGGAGGATAAGGAAACCTGTAGCTTTTTTTTTTTTTTTTAAAGAACAGTTGATATAATTCTATTTATTTTGAATCGCTAAGGCACTAAACTGCTTTCAAAGCATGTCTTAACATTATTTTATCATCAGGAAGAAAAAAAAGATAATAATAGGTGATAATAGGTGAGGAGGGAGGTTTGATTTTTCTAATTGCGTGGTGACTGATTTCATAATTATAAAATGGAAAACACTGCCTCAAAGCAAGCAATTTCCTCTCTTAATAAATGAATGAATGAATTTTTAATCTGATTATGTTATTTGTAATGAAATTGACATTTTAATCAGCATCTGTACACAAAGTTTCACCTGTACTCTGCAAATACAATGAATCTACAGTGATATATATATATATATATATATATATATATATATATACACACACACACACACACACACACACACACACACACACACACAAAGTGTAGAAGTATACGACAGAAAGCAGGGACATAATAGACAATCACAAAAGGAAAAGGAAAGAAAAATGTCATGTGTTTTACCCACCACAATAATAATAGAACTGACTTTCTAACAATGTTCCTCCAGCAAACAGAATTTTGCAAGAAAAGCTCTAAGTGTCCAATCTCTAAATGATTTGAGAGCCATTCCCTCTGTGACAATGTCTGAGATGATTTCCAAACACCTGTTACCATCAAGGCGGCTAACAAGAGGCGCTAATCATCCACAGTTAATTCCATAGGGGAGTTATCATTAAGTAAAAGCAAACACTGGGAGTGAGGAATAGCTCTGCCAATACTATCAGACAAACTATTTGACACTTTCCCCCCAAATCCATTAACCTCTGGACACTGTTAAACTATGTGAAGAAAAGTGTCAGTGGTTTCATCTGAACCAAAATCCAATCATGGACCGTCTCTGTGTTTCATTCGACATAATCTTCATGGAGGCGGTGAAGACCTACGAATGAATGCATAATGTACCATGCAACGATTTGGATTTCCAGAAAATGAAGATATTTGACCATATGGTGTGCCAAGTCTGATGGATTATTAACCCATAAAGACCCAAACAGCCACTGGTGAGCAAAACCAGCTACTGATGTGAATTGTTTAATGCCTGTTGATCCACTAATCCTATCAGTACATGTAAATAATTGGTGTAAAATGCAGTTTGTCATCTTTTCATGTTCATCAGATAGTTAAGGATTACACAGGAGTAAGTTTTAGAGCTGATGGTACATACTAAGAAACTCTTATTTATTTAACTTTTACAAATGCGATAGACTTATGTTCAAAGGCAGTTTCTACTCCAGATGACTACAGCGACCATAATTTAATAGCAGTTAAAAGAATAACAAAAGTGCCTAAATGGGGTCACAATGTTATTTGTAAAAGAATATTTAAAAAGTTCAAAGAGAATGATTTCGTAGAAGAGATAAGGACTATGGACTGGTCAGAGGTTACACAGCAGCAGAATCCAGTTAGAGCTGTGGCCATCTTCAACAACTTGATAACTCGGGTAATAGACAAACACGCTCCAATAAGAAAACAAACTGTAAGAAATATCTCAACTCCATGGCTGGATCAAGAGCTCAAAGAATACATGAGGCAAAGGAATCAAGCCAAAGTGGAAGCAATTAAATACAATGATGTTGCTATGTGGAAAAAATATCAGAAATTAAGAAATAATGTGGCTAAAATGAATAAATGTAAAAAATGAATGTATTATCAAAATAAAATTAAAGATGCTGGAATGGATAATGCAAAGGTATGGAGTACACATAATGAATTAATGGTAAAAAAACAAAAACAAAAAACAAAACGAAATACAACATCTTTAGAGGCTGATGGGATTTGCCTCACTAAACCAAAAGAGATCACCAACTATTTGAGCAAGTTTTTTAACAACAAAATACAAAAAAATTAGACAAGCCATGGAGCTGGGACAAGATACAAATATTTCATATGAATTGATAACAAGTAGTAAAATGACAACAAAAGAGTGTACATTTAAATTTGGCATTGTAATTGAGGACAGCATGAAAAAAATACTGCAAGTAAAGAAAAACCCTGTGGAATAGACAATCTGGAGTTAAACTGTTGAAGATGGTGGCAGATTTGATTTCTTTGCCTATTTCTCATGTCAGCAGGTGTTTTTCCCTCACAATGGAAAAGAGCAAAAATTATATTTTAATTAAAAATAATAAAGAACAGTTTTCAGGCCAAAATAGTAGACCAATACGATTGTTACCGGCAGTAAGTACAGTTATGGAAGAAGTTGAGTTATGATCAAATACAAGAGTATTTTGAAGTAAGCTGGTTAAACACAATATATCAACATGTTTACAGAACGGGTCACTCCACAGCTACAGTACTCACCCAGATTACTGATCACTGGCTACAGGAAGTTGATAATAAGAACTTGGTTGGGGCAGTATTGTTAGATCTAAGTGCGGCCTTTGATGTTCTAGACCATAATATTCTGTTAAAGAAGTTAGTTTGTGATGGATTTAAGCCATCTGCTGTTAAATGGATTGAGAACTATCTCGGTAATCGTGAGTACACAGTCTACTTTAATGGGAGCAACTCAGAGGTTAAAAAGATGAGTTGTGGGGTACCCCAGGGCAGTTGTCCAGGACCTCTTTTATTTTCAATTTTCACAAATGATTTTCACTTGTAATTAAACATGCAACCATGGCAATATATGCAGATGACACAACATTGTATTTATCGGCAAATTATGTAGATCAACTTAATACCATCTTAAATAAGGAGTTGGACTTAGTTGCACAATGGATTACAGACACTAAATTAGTCGTTAATGCAGGCAAAACAAAATGTATGGTGCTTGGATCAAAATATTTTCTTAAAATGTCACCAACATTGCACTTAACTGTAGGGCAAAATGGGATTCAACAAGTAGAAGAAGCTAATTTATTGGGTGTAATTGTGGATGGCACATTGTCATGGGATGGCCAAATAAATAATATATTGCAAAAAATGGGTCCGAGTGTAGGAATAATTAGACACTGTAAGAAACGTATTCCCAATGGCTGACCAAGAAATTAGTGTGGTCATTAGCATTATCTTATATGGACTATGCTTCAGTGTTTTGGTCAAATACAAATGGAAAAAATGTACGCAAATTACAAGTTGCACAGAACAAAGCAGCACGAAATGTTTTGGGTTGAACAAACAGAACCAATATAACCACAATGCACAACAGTTTGGCATGGTTAACTGTAAAGCCTAGATTGAAATACTTTTTATTATCATTTATTCATAACATTATAACAACAAAAACTCCAGAAATTATTTATAGAAAACTGTCATTCTTTGCTGATAAACATAATTATTGTACAAGACAAACCAGTGTCCTACCTTTAGGCAGAACAAATCAGCTGCAGTGAACCATTTTTTATCAGACCATGGTTGAATGAAATGGATTGCCAAGGTTCCTGTCGTTGGAAAATAATAGAAAATGTTTTCAAAAGAAATTAAAACCTTTTTTTGTTAACACAATGGACATGAATTGGAAAGAGTATGGATAATATTGAAAAATATCTTATGATTTGTGTCAGACAGCTATTGTTTGGTGAATGAGTATAAATGTATAGCACTTATTTTGTTTATTTACTTTCATTGCATTGGACTGTTGTATTATATATTCCATCTGTGTGTGTGTGTGTGTGTGTGTGTGTGTGTGTGTGGGGGGGGTTGATGTAAGATTAAAGTAAATATTAAAATTGTAATGTAATGTCAAGGAGACCCCAGGAAGAACAGCAACTGATGTTTCTGTTGCTAATGGGGATCTCTTTAAAATTAAATGAAATCAGATATGACTCATTTGGACATGCAGAGGCTCCATAGTTACTGTGGAAACATCATCATCTTCTACTACATTAATTCACCAGTAAAATCCATGGAGTTGGATCAATGACAGTGGATGGACACAGTTTATATTCAGTTAATGACAGATTTTACTAAAAAAGTCACTATTTCTTCAGTTTTCTTTATTGTTGATATAATAATCCTCAGCTTTCAATCTGAGCTTTTATGAACATCTACATGTTAAATGAATTAAATATAGGAAAAAACCCAATTTTCACCAAAAAAAAAAAAAAAAAAAAAAAAAAAGCAAAATGCAGAGCATAATATTGGAATAAATGGAGATAAACCGCATAAGAAGGTTAAAAATCGAGAAAAATTCATTTGGGAACAGCCACAAAAATAGTACTGGGTCTTTATAGGTTAAGGTCTCCCTTCCAGAGTGTGAGTGTTATATAAAAACTTGGTTATAAATGTATAGAGCTCAGAGATACTTGTGTGACTTACATCGTTTCCACCACTGACCAAATGAAAAGTATAAGGTTCCAGATCAGTGCCCTGTGGAATACCCTGTGTATAGCTGTAAATAAACATCAGGCTCATCTAGCTTTTTATTGAGTATTCTGATTTGGACAGAGTGGAGAAAGTTGTATATAAATATGCATGAACCAGATGCTGTTTCTCACCAATATTCATGTCACAAGAAATCTGAAGAGGGATTGGTTATTGCAGCTGTCAATCATGTATTTAACCCACATATGTGTTTGAAAACAGCTATGAGTCCCTTTGTGAGTTAGATTTTCTACAGCCTGAAAACAGAAAGGGAGGTACAATCCCCATTTCCTCTTGGACCACTTAATTTACAATAAACTGAAAAGTTATTGTGGGATTTTTTTGCCCAGTGATGCCAAAAAAACTATCAGGTAATGCAGTTTTAAAGAGTAAATTTTTCTGATCTAAATTTTGAATGATACCTTCCCAACTAGTAATGGTATTACAGCAGCGGGAGTTGAAATGTGGGGAAGAAATGCTGGAATTCTAATATATATAGCTTCCTTCTAAAGCTTTTCTCCAATCAAAGCACTAATGTCCAATTCTCACTGATGCAGGTATTTTTTCTTCTCTAGTTTTGGGCCTGTCAACCAAATAAACAGAATTTCAGGTCTAAAAAACAGTTTTGTTTTGTTTTTTAACTGGTTTGTGTGTATCTGTGTGGACGGGGAAAACAGAGACTACAAAATGATGATGTTCTGTTGTTGCTTTGTGTGTTGAACATGTACCTGAAACATCACATACAAGTTCTATAGGTGCAGAAGTCAGTGTTGGACCTGCAGGAGATGGAGGTCAACATGGACCAGAGCTGTGGTGAAATCACATCTGTAGAAAATGTCTGGAACTGGATTTGTTGATACGCAGTCTCATGACATATTAAAGCATATTAAAGCCATATTTTGATGGCTTATAATGTAGAAATGGTTAGAGATATCAGTACAGTTACTATTGAGCACTGATAGGAAGTCATATATGGACTTTCATTTGGTCCATGACCTTCGACCGTGAAGGATCAAACTGAAGGTCTACATTTCAAGCATCTTCATCTCTGAAACTACTAGTCGAATTAATTTCCAATTTTTAATGAAGTTTTAATGAAGAATGGTTACAGATATCAATATAGTTACTATTGAGCACTGATAGGAAGTCATGTATGGACTTTCAATTTAATCAGTTGAATTACCCTCCAGTGAAAATACCACCCACTTCTATTGGCAGATTGATCTCCTGCATCAAGACCACAGGACTCTAACATACAGTCGCAGAAAAAATTATTAGACCATCAAAAGTCATTAAAAACAAAGGTTATGCAAATCAAGTACTAACTACTGTGTGTATCATGTGACTAAAACAGACAGAAAAGAAAACATAGAATGCCTAAAAGCCCTGTTTTTGTCAGTACAATGCCATAGATACTGATGGAAGAACTGAAGTGATTTTGGTTATTATCAAGAAAACATGGA
>JAPQRP010000005.1:50897007-50918315 GCA_037367295.1 Apogon hyalosoma
TTGACCTACATTCACCAAAATTTAATGGGATCTATTCTGGACCACCTCACACCTTTCCTGAAAATTTCATGAAAATTAATCCAGTAGGTTTTGCGTAAAGTTGTTGACAAACAAACAAACAAACGAACAACCAAACCAAAAACAATACCCTCGCCTCCCCTTCGGGGGGCGGGGTAAAAAATAAAGCCCTCTCTCTGCTCCCCTCTCTCTGTACTGTTAACCAAAAGGCAAATAACCAAACAATGCATTTTCTATCTAATAAGAAATATAAACTGATACATTAATCCAATATGATATTTGGTTCCTATGGAAAATGAAGTTATACAATTTTGATCTTACACTCTAACTCTTTTTTTTAATCAGTCTTATATCCATGATCAGGCTGTCTATCTGTCTGTCTTTGCTGTAATATTAACATACACACACACACACACAAACACACACGCACGCACACACACACGCACACACACGCACACGCGCACACACACACACACACACACACACACACACACGACACAACAGCAGCTTCTCTCAGTCCAATTCAAACAGACAGATGCTGACTGAACCACCTGGAATGTTTCCTAGCTAGAAAAAAACATCAGCTGACTCCTACCTAACAATATAAACAGTGATCTACGTTTCAGTGCAGCAAAATTAAGGACTGGTGATGATAATAATATGCTGATATTGAGTGGTAGAAGTAAAGAAATATGTCATATATTCTGGTTTAAGCCAGGTACTGTATCTCACCAACTCTGGAAGGCAGCACATTGATCTGAGCGTTCAGAGTCCGAGTTGAGGAACGGTGGGAGGGGCAAAAGGAATGGATCAAACTATTTTCGAGATAAGGTGGTGGTGGTGGTGGTGGGGGGGGGGTACTGCTGCTGTATTTTTGTTGTTAAAATATTACATTTCGATCACATACTGTATGTGGTTTATGTACAGAATGGACATAAAGTAAAAAAAATAAAAAATTATATATATATAATTTTCAAGTGGTGTTTGCTGCTGCAGAACCACAAGGGTGGAGCTGCACCAGTCAGACCCACCAGAGTCAGACCCACTCACCATCAGTCAGCCACGCCCACCACTTCTGAAGAGGCATTTCATGTAAAACCCTCCAGTCTGTACATCTACAGCACCACAACTGCATTAAAGGTAGAGTGGGAGATCATAGGGCAAGGTAGGTACGGCGAGCAAGCTAGATTTTGAAAATACACGACCCCCCCATGGATCCATGTGTACCTCTGAGGTCAGGTCTGCAGACGTGCCTGTTGACCAGTATATTAGATTAGATGTTATTTTGATACGTGCTATAAGTAATCTCGGGCTAGTAAGAACAACTGATAGCAGTAAGACTGATGTCAGGCTAGCAGCCCACAAAAGGTTACTTTGAACTCTGTAATCTGTGCATTTCACTCAGTATTTCCTGTGGAACTGATCTTTTGGTGTGTAATCCGGATACAGTAGGGGGCTGAAATAGTTTCAGGCAATCAATATTATTACTGAGCTAATAATAATAATAACTGTGTTCATTATTATTTTATCGGTATGTATTCTTGATTCAATTTCTCTGAGGAACTGGTACTTCATTTTGGAAACAGTATTACTTTGTGAAAGACAAATGACAAGTTAAGTAATTTTGTAACCTAGTATCTTGTGGTATAATTGTTCCTCATCATCATATTCTGAGTGATCTCCTCCAAGATCCCATTCATAAGGCACAAGGGGATGATGAACTGTTTGATGGATATGAAAATGATGTGAATCAAGTGCTATGGCCTTCGCAGTCTGCAGAGTGCAACCATTTTTTGTTTGTTTGTTTTTAAAAGAAAAACACACTTCAGCAGAGTAAGGCAGAGTTGGTATGTTCACCAACACAGCCTCTGGATTACTGAATCTACTGCTGCTCTGAGCATGCTGGCTCTGGAAGTCTTTCAGTGGGGATGACTGAACCTATGGACTGAACCGGGGGAGGGATTGAACCTGGTTCAGTGGGCGTCACTGAACCTGGGTGGCTCTGCAGCGAGCACCCTCTCACACAAAAAAACAAAGACATCATCTTTGGTTATAGTAGCAGAAGGACAGGTATAAGAAGATTTCACTTGTTTATGTCTGCAAAGGTACGACGAGCAGCAGAGATGTCTTCATCCTCCAGCTACTTTTATCTAATCAAAAATAACAAACACATTTATGTTTGTGGAAATATTAAAACGTGTCATGTTAAAATTAAAAAAATAATAAAAAAAAAAAACAGTAAAAAGTGGCCAAAGGTGTTCTGAAGAGAATATGGTTTGGTTTCTGACGTTTGACGATCAGAGAAGGAAACGTGAAACGAGCCAAAATTCACTAAATGTGTCTCTTAATAGATGATCAGCCTAAATAACTTAGAGAAATGAGAAATTCCAACATCATGCAAGCAAAGCAGAAAATGTCACTAGGGTGAACTGTGTCTTTTAATAAACAATTGATGAAATGTGGATGTAGTGGGCATTTCAGCCAGTGGAGTCTTGTTAATCAGTCTGTCAACAACTGGCTTGATGTGTTTTACAAATGCATGTGATTATTACTTCATACATCATAGCCTTATAATATTAATGTGACAAATAAACCACAGACTGTATTTAAAGTCACAGTCTATTAAACATACATCTCAGTTTTTTGTTGAATTTAGATGTGAAATACACCTGTAACTGTTCAACAGGACTGTGGCTGATATTGATGTGTCTCCAAAGAACTGTTTAATTAAAATGTCTCACTCAGTGTTCAGGAGTTAGTAGTAGTAACAGTTCTGTTCCAAGTGCTGGATTCATCTGCCCTTTTTCTTCTTTTGTTTATGTAATATTGGTGTGTTCACAGTTTTCCACTTCTAACCAGGTATTTGAGTTTGACTAACTGTTTTAGGTGCTAGTTATTAACATTTTAAAGCAGGGGTTTCCAGTGGGTTTTAACTTTATGTACTTTTATTTAAAGGTGGGGTGCAAGATAAGATGTTTTCCTGGAGCATTTTTCACCATATTGCTTAAAATCCCCTTCACACCCTGATTACAACCAATTAATTAAATGCTTTAACACAAAAATGAAAAAAATGTAGTCACCTGTGGAACGGACAGGACTGAAAAAACACCATCCAATCATTTTGAGCGTCCACTCGAAATGACTGAATGATGACCAGGGATGTGTCTATCAAATTCAACTGCCATTTGTCCCTCCCCCCTCTGCGTGTACCTCTCTTCATGCATGAATCATGCGTTCTCAGAGGCTTGGAGCACTGGTACAGGAAACAAAGCTTGGCTAGTTATATAAGGATGTAAAGTTCAGCGGAAAACTGTTTTGTCACTAACATAATTCCCTAGGAAATGTAACTTTAGCCAGATAGATATGAACTGGGGCTGTTCTGTAAGAGTGGAGGTGTTGGAGGACACTGAAAGAGGTATGCATGGATTGGAGTTGGAGCCGGGGTAAGAGCCCAAGCCAGCGTCAGAGCCCAAGCCGGAGCCGAGTGAACTGTTACTGTACAGCACTCGTGAACCCTCAGGAACAAGCATTGCGCGTGCAGTATTCTAGAGGCATGGCTTTGGGGGGGATGTCGGAAAAAAGGGGTTTGGACTTTTGAATTATGTATTTTCAAAATGTATCTTGCTTGAACCATTTTTCTAAGATCTCGTACCCCGCCTTTAAATGTAAGGGGTCTGTGAACTGAAGCACTTTTGTTGCCAGACTTAGCAAGTTTTCAAATTAACCTAGCATCTTATTCTCCAAAAAGCACCCAGGAAGAATTTTAGCTACTTTAAATGCTTTGGGGTTTTTTTGTAGAAACTTTTTGCAACTTTTGAAACGTGACTCAAATACTAAAACACACACATTTTCCCTATAAATGACACAAAATGAATTTCTCTGTAACACAGTCAAAAAAAACAAACGGTCTGTCTGCCTCACTATCAAAGTCAGTGTTGACAATGTAGCTAGCCACTTTGTTGGTATATTTAGTGATTTTTTTCACAACTCTCTAAAACAAATCACTGGACTGAACATAAATTAGTCCCATGGCCACTGACAGTTTTCTTAATGGTCTCTTTTTGGTCCATTTAGGTTGTTAACGTACACTGAAAATTAAAAAAGTTCCGGTTAAAAATGTTCATGTTTTACTGGGACTTGCAGGTTCCTGAGTGGACTGCAAGGTTAAAAACCAAACCAAACTGAAGAAAATTAAGATAAAAACTAAACAAACAAATAAATAAATAACCTCAGTAACTCCTCCAGAGTGTCTCTTTTGGGTCACTTTAGCTGATCCCAAGGATAAAGGAGGAGAGCTGGAATTGGGACATTAAAAAAAAAGAACATAGTACAGTTCATTTGTCGTTCTAAACATATTTTGAGTGTTTTTATACTCACTTTTGTCTCTAACATAATGTCATTCCTCTCTCCATCATTCAAAACAATTACATGTACATTTACAATTATGCAAATCAGGTGATACATCATTTGGAAACTTCTAGCGACAGATAGACAAATAGATAGATGTACTTTATTGATCACAAACTGGAAAATTGTAGTGCAGCAGCAGCAGCATCACAGACAGCAAAAACAGAATATAAGATCAATATAGAATACAAAAGGAAACACACTATACATAGAAAAACATTAAGGTGCAACAATAAACTATAATGTGCAAAGTAGAATGAATTGTTCAGTAATATGGACAAAGTGTATGGTGGAACTATGTTAATGACCGGGTTTGAACATTAGATGCATTTATTGTACAGTGAAATAGCATGTGGCGGAAAGATTCCCTGTATCTGTCCGTTTGACAGCGGAGCTGTAATAGTCTTCTTGAGAAGGTGCTCGACTGTCTGTCCAGTGTGTGGTGGAGAGGGTGCTCATCATTGTCTGTGATGGAGATCAGTTTCTTGAGTGTCCTCCTCTCCACCACGGTCACATTGTCCAGCCTCAGACCTATTAGAGAGCCAGCCTTCTTGATGATTTCATCAAGTCTGTTGGTGTCGCTGGCTCTGATGCTGCTACCATAACAAACAGCCACAAAGAAGATGGTGCTGGCCACAACAGAGTGGTAGAAGATCTCTAACATTTTGGTGCATACACCGGAGGATCTAATGCTGCGTTTCCACTACGTGGAACACGGGTACCAGATGTAATAGTCAGTACGTTTACATGCACTTAGAGAAATTCGACTTATTGCTTTAGTCTGGCTAATATTGAAGTTTTAAAAGCTATATATACATTTTAGTCAGACTATAGTTGCACCGAACTGGAGTTTTTGTAATCAGACTATTGGTGCCAGATAATGCGATTAAGTCGAGCTTTTCCGGCATGTATATGCAAACCACGGTTTGCCGGACAATTGACTGGCCTGGGCACTCCCCCTTCCGGAAGTGACGACAGTCATGGCATGACAACAACAGAGTAGCAGAAGAAGAAGATGAGGAACAATGAAGAAGACATGGCGAAGAGTGGTCGATCTGTGCACTGAGCTGCTGCATCATTGTTGTCCGTATCCTCGCTCAGTGTTGTTGTCCTCCTTCTGCTATGTCTGTTTCAAATCGGCCACGTTTGTTTACTAATTGCTCTTTATCCATGACACCAACCGGAAGAATGCTAACACAAAAGGGCGTGTAGCTCCACCTAGTGTCTTGGAGTCAAATGTACCTCACTCAATAATTCGATTCTCTTGCTGCGTATGTACACTTGGATTTCTCGGAAACTCCAGTTAAATCCTTAGCTCAGTTATTGCCAATACCTCGGTTTAGATGTGCATGCAAACATACTGAGTGATGCAGCACGTAACTTCCATGACGTCTGCTCAGAGAGTTGCTGACAAACTATCTGTGTTGCCCCGTCAAGCCAGCGCTGATTTTTTTTTGTTGGCCATTAAGGGCAGAAATGTCTGAATCTCCTTAACTGACCACAGCATAGTTTTGTGGGCTGCCATCACGTGGATTAACCTACTGGTATACTTATTGTAAACTTCTGCATATGTTTTTTTTTAAATGGCAGGTTGCACATTGATAACACTATGATGCAGAGACAACCCTCTGACCAATCAGTGGTCTATAGTGTTTTACACATCACATTTTAGTGTCTCTTCCCCCATCTTGGAACCTCGGCAGAGTAGATACCAAAAAACTAGTACCGCGTACCAGATTCCAGGTCCTTTCACGTAATGGAAACGCAAAAAGGTTGAGTTGAGTCGAGTCGGTACCAGGTAGTGGAAACGAGGCATAAGCCCCCTCAGAATATGGAGTCGGCTCATCCCCTTCTTGTACACAACCTGTGTTGGATTTCCAGTCCAGTCTGTTGCTGATCACCACCCCCAGGTATTTATACTCCTCCACAGTCTCTCCCCTGATCCTCAGTGGCTATGAAGGCGTCCTCTTCTTCCTGAAGTCAGCCACCATCTCCCTGGTCTTGTTGATGTTCAGCCTCAGGTGATTCTGTTTAGTCCACTCCGCAAAGTTTTTCTGCGAGTTTCCTGTACTCCCCCTCATCTCCCTCTCTTATACACCCCACAACAGCTGAGTCATTAGAAAACTTCTGCAGATGACATGAGTCAGAGTTGTGCTGGAAGTCTGTGGTGTATAAGGTGAAGAGGAAAGGGGACAGTACATTCCCCTGTGGAGCTCCTGTATTACTGACCACCACATCAGACAAGGTATTGCCCAGACAGACAAACTGTGGCCTTCCTGTCAGGTAGTCAGTAATCCAGGAGATCACTGAGCTGCTGACACCCATCACATGCAGCTTCTCACCCAGTAGCAGAGGCTGAATGGTGTTAAAAGCACTGGAGAAATCAAAGAATGTGATCCTCACAGTGCTTCCTCCACCATCCAGGTGCGTATGGGTATGATATGCAAACTGCAGAGGGTCTAAAAACATCTTCACCTGTAGCCTTAGCCGGGGTAAGACCAGTCGCTTCAGGACCTTCATTACATGAGAGGTAAGAGCTACTGGCCTGTAGTTGGCCAGGTCAGATGGAGCTGACTTCTTGGGGACAGGAACCAGGCAGGACATCTTCCACAGCACCGGTACTGTCTCCAGACTCAGGCTCAGGTTGTACAGGTGTTGCAGTACAGAAGACAGCTGGACGGCACAGGTCCTCTGTATTCTGGGGGAGATACCATCAGGACCCACAGCTTTCCACTGGTGAAGTCTCTCCAGCTGTCTCCTACCCTGGCCTGTAGTCACAAGCCCCTTTTACACAGCACCTCTGTAACGGGAATATTTCGCCTTTATTCCAAAACATCTGTGTGATTGAAATAGTGGGATCACTTGGTCCCACTTTTATCGCGGCTTTGTCACACCCCTGGAGTTAGTAACAGAGCTGTGATAAAGGTGGAATGCTATGTAAAAGGAACATGTCTTCTTCTGCAACAAAGGTGTGACGTTTTGATGACGGTGACCCCGTGCCTGAAAGACAGCAGGCGCATATGGAAGCATTGGCATGGATTCTGCGGCAGCCGCCCGGGTGCCACCGTTGATGCCAGGGGTGCTGTGGGGTGCAATGGCTTTGTGCCAGGGATGCCGCGGCTACATGCCATTTTCACCCGTGACATGAAGCTGCAGGACCATCACCTGGGGTGGCTGCCGCAGAATCCATGCCAATGCTTCCATATGCGCTCTATATACGCTGTGCTGTGTAACTGCCCCTTTGATTCCAGAACGCAGGTCCCCTGTGTAAAAGTCCGGCCTGTCTCACCTCTGTTACTCCTTGTTATGTATTGCACTGCAAAGTCTATATTTATATGACAATATTCATGCAACAAAGATTCATAAATTACCTTTTTATTCGCTTTCTTTTTCTTCCTTTCAGAGAGCAATATCGACACCCTTTTTCTTTTCCAAAAAAAAAAAAAAAAGAGCAGTGTACTTCGCACCAGTGATGTCCTGTGTGATATGTTGTGACTGTTTTGAAAAGAAAAAAAAAAGACCATTGTTACAAAATCATTCGGAATTTATTTGTGTTTGAATGGGCAGGTTCTGCATGTAATGCGAATGAACCCGATGGGTTACGTGTGAAACCTGGAATGAGACTGCCAATTCATGAAAAACCTATGTCTGGATTAGAAAAATGACCAGGATTGTCAAATTTAACACAGTGTCTTTATTTATAGTGGTACAGAAAACCATTTCAAGTGATATTTTCAATTTTGGTCATATTTTTGACCTCAATATTTTATTAAAAATTCATTAATTTTGGGATGGCTCAGAGCAAGAGTATAATTTTTTTTTTTTAACAATTATCTGAGGTCATTAGGTACATCATGGACGTCATTAGGTACATGTCTAAGTTTATCTTTTATTATTGGGTCAAAAAAAGTTGACAAAGTGCCAGATATTAAAATAAACCCAGTTTCATGATGTCTCAGGGATGGTTTTTACTTGGTTGGATGGTTTTCTCAACATTGACTTTGTTGTGTTTTTTTTTATTTTTTTTATCCATGACTATGATTTTAATTTCCAAGATATTTTTCATGCTCTGAGTGTAAATGATAATTTTCTACCACAATTAATCATCTACTTTCTTCACATCTCACTTAGGAAGAAAAATCTCCCATTTAACGTTACAGAAATATTGATGTTTATAAACTATATGGACAAAAATATTGGGATGCGTCATGGCTACAGCTGTAAGATGTCCTTTTCATACTGATTTGGCATGTAAACATCAATATTAATTAAAGCAGCATTGGGCAGGACCTTGCACTCCAGCCCGGTTCCACCCCCGTCACCATCGACACCTCAGCTCCACTCACACCTCTCTGTCTCAGCTCCAGCCCCCACCCTTTCATGTCTGTCTTCCTTTCATTCCTCCAGAGCACCAGCCCACCTCTGCTGAAACCACTATCACTTTTTAATGAGGCTTTTATTTTGAAAAACCCTAATGTGTGTGGGTGAGACAGGATTAGTTTGAACAAATTGAAATTGTATAAACAGTTGAACATAAAAGTTGTGATGTAGCATTTTGAATAAGACTTTTATTTTGAAAAAAAAAAACTACTCTGTGTGTGTATGTGTGTGTAAGAGAGAGAGAGAGAGAGAAAAAAAATCAGTTTGAATGAATTGAAACTGTATGAACAGGTGATCTTTAGTCATAAAAATGAAGAAAAGTTATTAATACTCATTATTTAGCATTTTTAATAAGGCTTTTATTTAGGAAAAACCCCACCCTGTGAGTGTGTATTTGTGTGTGTGTTTGTGAGAGATAATCAGTTATAATGAATTAAAATTGTACGAACGGTGGAGCATGTCAAGGGGTGGGGGTGCTTTATAATACTCATGATGAACCTTGTTCATTAGGCTTTCATTTTGTAAACCCTAATTGCTGCTAAGTATTTCCTTCACATTGCTTACACCTATTGCATTCTTATTAAACTGTGGCTTGGCAGTACGGCTGTCAGATTGTTCTCAGAGAGAGGAACTATACAAGTGATGCTTTTATTTTGACAAGTATCAAAAGGGAAGTATCAGGTAGTGAGGGACTAACTGGTATAGATAACCAAGCAAAATGTCACATACCCATATTGCAATGTGGCAAACCCCCTTTAGAAAATGTGCAGAAAAAAGTCATTTTCACCCCAGAGTTGAACTTGGGTCTACCACATGGCAGTCTGATGCACTGACCACTATACTACATAGCTGCTGTGGGTTTGGTAGTAACATGGGTCCTTATGGAGCAGACATATGTGTCTGTGTTCAAGTCAGTGACAAACCACCTCTCAAACAAACTGCAATTAATCCATAACCGTACATTGTATCTGAAACATTTTTGCACATCAGGCTTGTGGTGAGTTTTGTGAACATATTAATACATAATATGTGGAAAAATAGTCCAAAGTGAATAATCAGTTTCAGACTTTGCAGCTTTCAGGGCTTGTAAATAAAAAAAAAAAAAAAAAAAAAATCTGACAGTTATGACAAAAGTACGAGATCAGTTTTTTGACAAAGGGTTTACTCTACTTTTTGTTGCTATTTAGGACCCAGTTTGACAAATGTCCTCTGATGAGATCCATTTTGACATTTTAGTTTGAAAGGAAAATTGCAAACTCCCTGTTGGAGTTAGCTCCTAAGTGTTAGTGTATGATTTGTAGGGCTAGATGAAACCAACATTTAGCCGTTGGTTTCATGTCTCTTTTGTTGCCACATACCCATACTGTTAGAAAAGAAACACCTGAATTTGATATGTCCCAATACTTTTGTCCATACAGTGTATTACTTTGGCAGTTATGCTATGAGGCTAACGATACGCATATCTTCTATATTACACGGTATTGCATTGTTGTTATTATTAAGCCATTTATCCTCTGCTGCTGAAGAAGTATCAATCAGGTGATGACCCGGGGCGACACAGGAGAGTCTTGGCATAAACCAAAAGCCACTACATGTTTCATTCAACCTACCAAAACCAAAAAACAATCTCAGGTCGTTATTTGGTCAGAAAATAGAAATGTGGTGCACTGATGTTTCAGATAATAGCCTCTAGCCTGTTTTTTCTCACATCTGTGCTTTACGCCGTCAACCCTACAGCAAATTGCTCCATCGGTGTTGAGTTTGGACTCTCAGTACATGGCACTGGTAGTTCCCTAGATATGGTCTTTGTCAGTGTTTCTCTAGATTGATTAACATTCTTTGGGCAGATTCTTAATTTACATATTAATATATTTAAGTGCAGTACAATGCAGGTGAACTTCTCACCTGTTGTATACTTTCTAGGAGATACTGTAACCACATTTACTCAGACTCCTTTCCCGTGCAAGTCATAGTCTGTAAATACAATAATGAATCAGGTGTTAAATTTCCTGTCCAAAGGGCTCACGATAGAAATTCTTGATAATTCTTTTGATGTATTTTTCTTATTAGATCCTCCCGATATTGACTCCTGATGTTATTACAGGGACTGCAGGCTCCTGGTACTTGAGGATAAAAATAAATAAATAAATAAATAAATAAATACACATACTGTATTGATTCCTTTCCATTGTGACCATCAAAAATATTTGTATAAATTCACCTTCTCAATATAGTTGATATATATTGACATTTTTGACCTTTGTGAAAATCCAAATCAATCTGGATAATTGTATGTAGCATATAAAAGTGTCAGTCATCCCGACCCAATCTTCCTGAAGGTCAGAAGAAGTCAAGGAAATTTCCTCTAGTTTATAAACATGTCCCAGTGACAGTCTCAAACCCTATCATCCGTTCAGTACACAGGATGAACTGAATTAAGTCCAGAACTGCAGATGAGACACCTGATGGGATAGCACTCATTTCTCCACAAAGTACAGGGTTCAAATAAAATATAGTTAGCAAGATAACACTGACATTCATCAACTAGAAACCAACACAATCATGTTTTTAATAGTTCAAAAAACATTAGCTAATGTTTCATTTTTTGCCAGTGCCATCAGTTACTATGCAAGTCTTTTGTTAGGTAGTTGTTAGCATCTTGGTGGTGAACTTCAATCAGATAAAATAGTTAAATTTTTATGTTAGTAAAGTAAAAATTCAGTGACTCCAGACAGACTCATATTATCTTCTGTTAACAGTATTTGTCTCTTCACTGTTACTTTACTCCCAACAGTTAAGAAGCTAAATGTTACCAGTTAGCTACATAATGCTCCTTTTAGAATGAAGGTATCAGCATGATTCCCCTCACGGTCCACCACGTACCATCAAATCCTAGAAACTGTATCATCTAAAACTTTAGTATCTAAAACTATTAAAAAAAAAAAAAACAAAAAAAAACAAAACAAAACAAAAAAAAGTGGTTAATCCAGATTCATCACTGAATCAGTATGTATGTTAGCACACATACATAATATACATTGCACATGAACCAGTCTAGCGGGGCATTTGAAAGGGTTCAGTGACTGATATCAACACTCAAACTGAAAGCAAATATAAGCATCTGCAGTTTTGTCTATCCACATTACAACACAACCCCAGAGTTTTACCCTCAGCCACTCTGGCTGCAGGGTATTGTCATCAGTTGGTCGTCCGTCTGTCCAAAAACTTTGGCATGCACTGATAAGTCAGGCCACTGGGGGCAGTGGTGCACCTGGTAAGTCAGGCTGAGGGTTTTCAAGTGCACGCACGTTATGTTTCTAACTAAAACTAGGTCAGATGTGTTTTTGTTGGACTAGTCTGGTCACCACATGTACACAAACCACATTAGTTTGGCCATAAACATAATGGTTAAGATGAACATCTACAGAAACGAGGACTTAAGATCATGTTTTTTAAAGGTTAAGTGTGCAAGATTTGGGGGAATCCAATTACAGAAATTGAATATAATGCTCACTCATACATCACTGGACAATAAGTCACGTCAGAATGAGACATTTACACGTACAGAGGGAGCCCTGTTTCTACATCAGTACAGTCTTCTTTTCTGTTTTGTGGTATGTTGAAGGGCTCTGATATTTCAGGTATTTACAGTCACTATTATTTTCCTTTCCATGGTCCATTCTTCCTTTTAATTCATTGTGACTACACATAGTTTATGTTTTATTACATGTTTTTCTGTTTTTTTTAAGTGAACAAGGTTCCTGATTTCGGAGCACATTGACCAAAACTGTAGAATTACATTTGATGTCTGTCATCAAATTCAAGATTCAAAGTGTTTTACTGCCATGTGTACGATAAAGAAACAGGTTTCCCTGTACAATGAAAATCTTACTTTTCTGTCCACACTGAATGCCAAGAGAAATGAAAATGTAAGGCACTTCTGCCTCTGTATTTAAACTTCATCTGGTAAAAAAGAAAAAAAAAAACAACTGACTGAGCAGTGTTGAAGTTGGGGTATTGAAGAGTTAGAGAAAGGTTTGAATAATGAAAATATTAGGATATATGTTCATTCTAAAAAAAAACCAAAACAGCATGCAGACAGAGTGTGAACACTGAACACTGTTGTAAAGAGGAACACTGGTCTCATCTAATGATAATGATAATAAACATTATTTTGAACATAAGTAGGAATATAAATATAAAGGTGAACAAAAGGCAAAGAGAAACTACAAATTTAAACAGAACACTCCAGAATAATGAAAGCAATAATTAACCCCAAAAAAAAAAAAAAAAAGTCACACAATGTTCAACTATTTCATTGTGGCTCTTTAACAACTTTATGTCCAAAATGGAGTAGGAAGAAGCCAAGCTTAATTTGTCCTACCCCAAATTTATGTGACTTAGCTAATCAGCTGAAGTATACAGTCCATAAAAACGAATAGGTCAGTTGTTAAATTATTGAAAAAGAGAATTCCCATTCATTCTACTTGAACATCCAGTCTCCATCATTCATGTTTGGATTCAACGATGGTTGAAGCATGTGTTTTTAGCAAATTATATGCACAACAAAGAGGTTATGAAATTGTACAATTCAATGATCCAAAGTATCCAGTGGTATTGTTTTATATTGTGGCTTGTGATTGTGTCTGTCCTATTTTGTACATGATATTGCCTGCTAAATTTATCTGTGTGAATGTGCTTTCTATCTGCCCCCAAGCAAACATGAGACATACGGGATTTGCTCATGAGCTGAAGCAGAATGTGCAAACTGCTGTGAAAATGAATGCAAACAATCCCCAAGATGTAATGCATCTCAGTGGCTGCTCCCTAAAAGACCTCCTAAATGATGAAGCCTTTTAGTGAAATCAGATTTAGTCCTAATTGGATGACGAGGCTCAGTTTGGACTCCCACAGGACAGCTGTGCACATACATAGAGTGGGTAACATGACCAGCAGACGTTACAGTAAAGCAGAATGCAATACACAAGCGTTAACGTGAATAAAAGCAACATTTGTGATTCAACAGTGTCTGAGGACAATAGTGACACAACATTAGGTAAGTGTCCTCATGTGCGCTCATATGGATCAAAGTCACAGATTCTTTGCTGTTTTCTGTGTTTGACAGTTGCACATTATTTTACGTGGCTGTTGCTCAAGACCAATGATCCAACAATATGACAATGAAAATGAAATTATGTCTTATAATGTCAAACTAATGTCAAATCTGTGTCACTTGCCATAATGCTATACAAGATGTTATTTTTTCCCACTTTGTTTGAAGACAGAGATGTTTTGTCTTGTGAAGCAACTGAAGGTTTAAATGTTATTAGTAATTCCAGTCTGGTGTATAGAACATACTTCTAAGATATGGATACATGTTTATGAGGCGTCAGTGTGTGTTCTTAAGAATCTGATGTTATGCCTCAAACTCAGGTCAGGAGCTTTCATCGTATGTGGAAGATTTAGAGATGACATTCATACATGCTGTTAGCTCAGGATCAGAAATGTTTATTAGTTTGACTGATATTGTCATGTGGCATGTGTGTGATTATTTCAGAACAATAGCTGTGGACCATTTTTCGAGGAAGACTGAGATACAGTAGAGACCGACCCAGTGAGAAATATGATGCAGATTTGAGTAACAGGCAGAGACAGACACACTAGACTAAAAAAAAAAAAAAAAAAAAAAAACTTCAAGTACTGGGTATAGGAGTCTGGATGAGGGTTACACCCACCAAACAAAACAAACAGACAGACAGAACAAAGGCACTGGAACTCTAACAAGTAAGTGAAAAACATCCCTCTTTAAAGTTATCCCTTACATCAGTGTTTTTCCTGCAAGGACACCTCTGAAAACCAGTAAAGACTAAATAAAATGAATGACATTAACTTACTTTCAATCACACTTCAGGTAAAAAATAGTGGAGTTATAGTTATAATTAAGACCCTTGTCCGTTTAGTAGGGCAGGGTCACTCCCCTTTTGTCTTAGTTACTATGCTCAGCTCAGATGGACGATGAAATGGAAACACTAATAGGACCGACTGCTCTCACTCACAGCTCTAACCACTGGAACCCGTAAAAGGGTCTATATCTAAGGGATGTCCTGCTGCTTTCCCAGAAGGAAAACTCAGGCTGTATAGCCTGTCAGGAGCTTCAAACAGCTGCAAAGACAGAAACGGTAGGGCGAGTGGCACCCCATGATATCTCTTCTGAGCACACAGCACAAGAAGTGAAAAAAAAAATACTCTTGGGGTAATTCTTTGCTTTTCAGAAGAGAACTGGGGTGTTAGATAACACCTCACTTTTCAGACAGGTACAAAAGAGATGAGGCATTGTTAAGACCTGTCACTAATTTGTTTTTTGTCTGCACAAAATAAGGGTGATGTGGGGATAGCTGAACCATTTCTCTGTCTTGAAAATGAAGGGTACATTTATTCGTTTTCCTTTAAAAGCTGCTCAGGGATTCTAGGCAATATTTGATAATGGCATAGCTCGAGAGGTTGTCAAGATATATAATCAATTCTGAGTTTTCATCCCAGGGATGCGTTGACTCATATTTGTGCATAATTGTATGGCATAAACAACAGAAAGTGGCATAATGGATAAAAAAACCTCTGCAGGGAAAGAGAAGAAAAGAGAGAGGAGACAAAAGAACTAGAAGGAAACAACAGTTCCAACTCACACCTGGAATTATATCCTTAACAACCTGAGACTTTGCACAAAGAAGTGATGTGCTTAAAATAGCCCACTTAGCCCACACTTATTTCATTATTTCCTTTCTTAAGCATGTTTGGCTTTCCAACATGGTTGACAGGGTATATGAAGGAAGAGGAAGAAGGGCATCTTACTGGGCGCTGCTGCAGTCCATCGACTGTTTTCTTCTGAGGGAAAGGTCAGAGGATACAGTACGGTGGGACACCTGCTGAAGGTAATCATTAATACGCCTGCTGTCCTGTCAGCAGCCCCTGGCGATACCAGATGAGTTCCACAGAAATGAGTGAAATGTAGCAGGAGTGTCAAACATTATTATAATGCTGTTGCGCTGCCACAACAGCATGCTGGAGTGTAATTTAGGACACAACAAAGGAGCCTGAATGTGCTTATGGACACAGCTATGTGTGACCTTTGTGACTGCTACTGTATGCTGCACAGCTTCTTTTCCAACCAGCAATTCATCTAATTTAAAGGTTTATGTCAGGTTTCCAAGACAACCATCCCTCATACAGTCGGAACTAACCAAGGACATGCATTGATGTTTGAAACCAGATTCTGTAGCAGTGCAGACTGCATGTGTGAAAGCAGCCATTATTGCTAATTCATTCAACACTGCTACCCTGTGGTTTAGAATGTGTCTACAGCAGCTTTGGAAAAAAATATTAGACCACCTGTGATTTTCTACTGAAATTTGATATAAACGTCCTTCAAATGACCTAGATATTCTGTTTATGGAATATGAATGTCTTCTACGCTGGTTTTCAATGATAGATTTTCTTCATTTATATGCTCCTATTATTGAGACAATGTTGTTTTTATTGTCATTCATTTAATACAGCTTATTTATTTATTACATATGTAAAGCAAACGTTTCACATGCCAGATATTTACATCACATTTCCACACAATTAGAGTTAAGGATTAAAGATCAAAGATTGGATGTGCAATAGAATCTCATGCACTGAGTTTTGTGGTTTGTGGACTTCTTCCAGCCCACTCCCCTTCTCTACCTGCTATACTTCAATAGTGCCTTCATGCAAATAAGTCTCCTTTCCCGCAGAGGAGAAAAGGTGGGAAACTAAATTGGATCGAATGTAATTCAGTTCACCAAGCAGGGAATGAATCGATAATGCTGAGAAATGGCTTTCGAAGGACTGAGTGCCCACCTTGGGTAAGAGGTTTCTTCTGTTTACGGCACAACCTGGGCCTGCATGATTATGTATTTTACGAGAGGTTAATCAAGAATCACAGTCTACACTAGCTCTTACTTGACGTCTCTTCTTGTAACGTCTGACTGTACAGCACTTCAGAGAATGTCTTGCCTGTTTGCACTCTCAAGTGTGATAGGTCAGCTCTAATGCTCTTTCCGTTGACTGCAGATTTGCATTCTCATCTTTGGGTAATGTATTCACTGAGAATAGCTGAGCAAACAAATTTGTATATAGTTTTGTGTTTACTCTCAGGCACATCAAGCCACTTACAAGATGCAATATTTGTACTTAAACACGAGGTTCCTTATGCACTCCCCTGCATGTGCACTATGCAACTTTGCCAAAGTGATTGTTTTCTCTGCTAGTTTCATTCCGTTGTGTCAACAGACTCATCCAGTCACACACTTATGCAGATGTAACAATGGTCCTGTTGGAGAGAAGTGTATTTTCTCATCTGAAATAAAAACAAAAAACATGGACAACATTAAAAAAGTGATCATTGCTTATTTTACAAACTGATGGCAGTGTGACATTAGGAACATTTAAAGGACTAAAACAAATGAAAAGTATTTTAGTAAGAAATAAAAAATGATTTACTGAGATGTAGTAAATATTTGACACCAATTTGATCTAAATTTACCAAGTTCCTGGAATATGATCACACTAAGACAGTCAAGTGAAAATATAATGTAAAAATGCACAGATTAAAATTATTGTAACAATGAAATCATTAGATTTTTTAAATTTTTTTTTCTGAAAATGTTTCAGGTTAAACCAATAGAGGACAAATGTCAAATTCAGCTTCTTTTATTAAGTAAATGTAGCTTTTATTTACTTTCACCCTGAAGTCAGTTTTACAATGCAATGTTGGCAGTTTTTTGTATTACACTATTATTAGTGCTTAAATATATTAAAATTTATATTTTTATATTTAACCCTTAAAAAAATATTTTAAAATGTATTAATGTGCTATTATCTCCAAAGGCACTTTAGTGCGAGTATTTGAGTGATTTGAGGAACTCTAGAGTCAAACTATTACAGTTCCAGAGACGAACCAGAAGATGTTGTTAAGGCACCAGATATACATGTATTTTTTTCCCCTTACAATTCCAGGCAGTATCAAGTGAAAGTACGTCCTACTGTGTGCAAAGCACCCTCTGAAGGGATACATAAGAGCACTTAGACATCCCACAGTAGGAGAGAGGAGAAGGAGCTGCAGAAAATGATGTCTGGGTCATTGTGGTTCCTCTCAGCTAAAGTAATGCTTATTTAAGACACCTGGCTGGAAATGAACAGTTGGATGGATGCATGGATCAGACAAGGAGTCCTCAGGGAGGTTTTCAGGCCAAAGTGGTTTGGGTCTCAACCCCAGTGGAAAATGGAAACACCAAAAAGAACACAAATTCTATTTTAGAATATTGTCCTTTTTTTTTTTTTTACTTACTTTCTCAAATTTGAACACTTTGTTTCAAACACTGTAATAGTAATAGTAATAAGAAAAAAAATGCATAATAATAATAATAATAAGAAAAAGAATTTGTTTTTCAAAAGAGTTTAAATGACAAAAAACACTCAATCAAAATATTTTACTACAGATCAACAATGATAATTTGAAAAATACTGAATCTAAAAACCTATAGATATGACAAAACGTTTTTAAGAGGGTGGACACTAGGTGGAAAGGTTGATAATGTAAGATGGACCAAGTCCACTTGTGATTTAAAATGAGTAATACAGTTCTAAACACCACTGATAGCCAGCGCATTGAGGTGAAAATAGGGAAAATGAGCTCATATTTTCAAGCTTTAGTAAAACCTTGGCTGTAGTGTACAATTTAAAGGAGCTTGATGGGATTTTGGGGCCTCCCCCACAAATAATGAGCTACACTAATTCAGGTGGCTGGAGAAAAAAAAGTACTAAATATAAGAGTTTGGGCGTCACTGCATAAAGGAAATGACCCAGTTGGTGCAGTTTTCATTTGACCAATTTGGTTTGGAAAAGTTCACGAGTAAAATAAAGATCACTCCCAGATTTCTGGCCTCATGGGTGCTCTGCACACTTTGAGAAACCAAGGTCTGGCATCATCACTTCAGTTTCGTCACTGTTCAGTAGTAGGTTGGTAATGTAGTAGCTGGACTGATAAATAGATTTAGAAGTGAAAGTAAATATTCAGCTAATAAAAAAATCAGTCAAATGAACAGAATGATGACTTGACCCAGTGGTAACATGTACTGCAGAGGACCATGAACACATCCTTGAGGAACACCACCAGGAATATTTGCACAGGTACAAAAGACATTTCAAGTTTATATCGTGAAAGCATGTAGGAAAGGATGTAAATTAGTCTAGAGCAGTCTCAGTCATGCCTTTTTTTTGTTTATATTTGGCCAATTAAAATGGCCAACTAAACCAAGTAAGTATAACAAATAAGCCAGAGTCTGAAATTGTTCTAATGCAGTCTCTGAGTCCATGAAGTAGTACAAGTAGTAGTAGTAGTAGTAGTAGTAGTAGTAGTAGAAAAGCTGACAAACTGCATTTTCCAAAATTATTTACATGTATTGATTGAATTAGTGGATCAAAAGGTATTTAACATTTTACATCAATAGATGGTTCTGGTCGATGGTGGATGTTTGCGTGTTTATGGGTAAATGATTTAACCATCATCATGTCCACTGAAATACTTAGTTCAATATAAACCAATCATTTCCAATCAGTGCACTGTAGCTGTTGTGTTCTTTGTTTCATAGCATAGTCTAAACTCCAGTGCAGAATCTTTTTTTATTTTTTACTTTTTTGCAAAGCTATAGAGCCGTGAAAGAATGGATCCATTAGCAGACCATTAGCATTTTGTTTGAACAGGTCCTGGCTATATCTGAGCTTCATTCAGGACTGGAGGTGAGAAGGGGCAGAGAAAAGCATAAGGGGGAGGAAAAAAAAAGTCAGACAGGATGATACACAGAGTACAGGGAAAGAGGGACAGAGGGAGCCAGAAATTAGCTTTTCATCTTGTGACAGCCACAACTCAAAGAAAAAGCAAGGAACAGCAAATGCTGAGGGAATGGAGGAGCTAAAAGATGCAAAGTATGCGTTACAAAGATGTGGAATATTGCTAGAGGGATTGAGAGAGAGGTGGGCTGCAAAGGAGTAAAGGGAAGCAGGGCAGAGTGACAGTGGCAAGAACACATCAAGGAACAGGAGGTGAAGGCATCCATACAACCTCATAAACATTAAAAATGACTGCTGCAGTGGAAGTGTCATTAAAGACTCATTAAGTGGCATAAACACTTAATACCTGTCGGTGTAATTAAATTCTGTGGAAGGCTTGCTGCATAGTGTAGGTGTATAACGCTCCACCTACCAAGGGATCAGCATAAAACACTTATTATTTGGACATGAACTTAAACCATATGGGCATGTCTTACCAACCCTTTAGATAAAACACTGAGCTTCAGTTTCCAGCACAAACAGCCTTGACTAGTGGATGCTGCCAAAAGCAAAAAGCACCAGTAATTTTAAAACTCAAGTTTAAAGTACAAATCTCATTTAGAGAAAAGTTAGGATGTTTAAAATGTGAAATTCTGAATTCTAAAATGCAAAAAAAGACTCAAATTTGAAAAGTGACGACAGTACTGCGAGTGTATTTCATGTCCATTCATTCAGTTTCCAAGACATGAGCTGCTCATTGGTCTGTGGTGGCTGTTGAGTGTTTGTCCTCTTCATGATGTCCATACAGTTTCAGTAGGAGACAGATGTGGACAGACAGGACAGTCGAGCTCCAGCATCTGTGAATATCAAGCCACTGGTGGACCTGGTGCAGAATGAGGCCTGGCATCGTCCTGATGGAATAACCACAGACCTCTGGGAAAACATGTCCACTTGATGGCACCGTAGGTCTCACATCAGTGGTTCCGACAAACATATGCAGATCAGCCACATGGACTCTTATGGAGCCCCAGACCATCACAGATGCTGGTTTGCTCCTTTCACTGATTACAGTCTTGTTTTATTCCACTGACTTAAAGAACTGATGCCTGAAAACAAGCTGAAATTTTGACTCATTGGATTGCACCTCATATTTCCACTGAGCTCAGGTCCAGAGAATTAAGACCTTTTCTGAACAGAACTGACATAAGATTAAAACAGTGGTTTCCCACAGTCTTGTTGGATTTATGTGGCGATATCATCCCCCTAAGGACTCAAAGTCACAGCCACTTATACAGTGGACTTTAATTATTTAGCAATTTATATATAGAACACCAAGATTTGAAAATTGTATTGGCTAAACTGATTTTTTAATAACAGCATCCAAAGAATGGAAAATAAACCAATGAATACAAAAACAATAAAACATGGCTTTAGTCTTGTATGTATGTAAAGCACTGTTTTATTTTATTGTTTCTGTTCTGTGGACCTTATCATTGGCATTTTTAAACTTAAATGTCATTTTTCCTCTTCATCATTACACTCACAGTTTAATTATCCATTTTTTCCCCCCTAAATGTCCATCCATCCATTTTCTGAGCCCGCTTTATCCTCACTAGGGTCACGGGGGTCGCTGGAGCCTATCCCAGCCACTT
>JAPQRP010000005.1:50919473-50940963 GCA_037367295.1 Apogon hyalosoma
ACTGGTGTTGGAATCGAACCCAGGACCTTCTTGCTGTGAGGCACGAGTGCTACCCACTGCACCACCGTGCCGCCCACGCCCCCTAAATGTGAATTTAAGATTAGTTAATTGAATACACTTTTTTTTTTTCAAAACACTGAAAATCTTTAATTTGCACTTTTTTCAGTTAAATAAAAGTTAAAATAAATTTACAAATAAATTTTTTTTAATCATATCCAGGTCAATATCTAGAGTACCATAAAACTGTTTGACAGTAAATTTTGATCTGTAAATTTTAATTTAACTTAAATTAAATTGAAGTCCTGTCCACTCAAAATTAATTTTGGAAGATGAGTCTGTTTCATTTTAAGGGGAAAATCTAATTAATGTAACTCCCTGATGGCAGTGGAAAGTACTTGTGACAGACATATAGAAACATGCATTCAGTGAATCAACTCACCGTATCCATAAGGAAGGCTGTGTTGCCCAGAGCAACAGTGTCTGCTGCTCTTCTCTGTGCCCATTGAGAGACATCTATGACAAATAAGCATGTCCTACGGCGTGGCTGGGACTGGCTGGCTGCCCTGCTTTCATGTATCCAAGCTTCAATTCAAGGCAAAAAAAAAAACCAAATAGACAGAGTAGGGAGACTAACAAAGTTAAAGGGAAAGAAAGGGAGGGAAAGAAATAAAGTAGGGGTGAAGGGTTGAAAACAACACTGCTCACGTTCACTGAGGCTATAGTACTCACAAAACAATGGATTGGAATTTAATGAGTTGGTCATACACACTTAATCTGATTCAGCATTGGCAGTGGCCACCAGAGAGTCTGAGCACAATTAGAACTGGTTTTGGGGCACTGATTTTCTGATAGATGGATACTTAGAGGCCCTATACCTCCTGAATAAGAAACCCAGGGCAGTGTCTGGGGATGCTACATCAATGCTACTCACGTAACATGCTGAAAATAGAGGGGGAGACTAGCAGTAGTGGGGGAGCTCTGCTATTTGGAGTAAACCCACTGATGTACAATACACTGAGTGCACATAAGTGTTGCATCAAAAAAAAAAAAAAAAAGGAAAGCAAACATTTCTGACGATACAAATGCGGTTACAAAAAGAATTCATCAAAGGAAACATTTGTTAGATATATTGGAAATCACTTGTCAAATTGTATGACTTGCAGATTGCTGTTGAATTTTGGAGTATTCCAGTAAGCAGACCTTAACACAGTATGTGCAGCGTACAACTGGTGAACATGATACACTGTGCAAAAAACTGCACTGGAAGAATCACAGCCTCTTAATATTCTTGAACTCTATCTCTACATTTTTTTTTTCTTTTTTTGGCTGAATGTGCCTGAGAAATATTCATAGGACATTTTTATGCCCTCCACGTTTGAGAGATAAGCGCAGATTTTCAGTAATATTCAAGTCTGGGGACTGTGAAGGCAACATAAGGCCTTAATCTTTTTGTTTCTCTAAGTAGTTCATGGTTGATTTTATGTGCATCATTATACTATTCAACTTTTGCTTCTTTAACTGTGGAACATTGGTTTCATGGGTTTCATGCTATTTGCAGACAGTTGTCTTAGCATCCATGTTTTATGATCTCTACCCAGGCAGAAGGAGGAGCTGAGGAGGAGGATGGGTGCACATGTGATGAATGGATTCCAAAAACACTAAATGCAAGTAAATATCCCTTCCAGTGCATGAGATGGCATAATGCATGTACGCAAATTCTCTAAGGATGCTAGGCCCCGTCCATGATCTATCATCCTTTAGAACAATGACAAAAGATCTGAGCTGATTATGTTTCTAACAGCGTGGAGGACTCGTACTGGGATACATCATCCCCAAAGAAGGAAACAGCTGACCCGTGTAACTTATGTTAAGTGCGTTCTTATTCGCAAACTATTTTTTCCAGATAATCTAACTTCTGAAGGACTTTTCTGAGACAAAAAAGGAGAGAACTAAAAAAAGATGACTCAGAGGTGTAGATAAAGCAAATGTGTTCAGTGCCTCTGATTGAGTACTTCAATGAGTGAAATGTTTCATATGTAACCAGAAATGACTTAGCTCAATGATAACGTCAGTGTTTTATTAACCATTAAAGTACGCTGGACTAAGTGGAATTTTAATTAGCAAGTGTAACTCCAACAGCAGGAATTCTTAGGGTCAAACAAAACGGATCAGACAAACTACTATTTGTTTTTGTTTTTTACACAGTTCCTATTTAATCAGTTACTGAAAAGCCAGTAGACAGTAGATGTCAGCACCTGGTCTGGGCTGGTAAGGTGACTTTCTCTACGTAATTCCAGTCAGTTTCTGGAATTTAAAGACAATGAATACAAATTGGACCTTTGCTTTGTTTTTAGTAGATACAAAATATGTGATAATTTTTTTCATTTACATACAGGTAGTTTTATTTTTTCTTACAAGTCATTTACTGCTAACCCTTGAGCTAAATTGAGCTTTTCTTAGCAAGGAAACAGCTAGTTTCAGATTGATGGTAAAAAAACAAAATGAGTTTCAGCAAAGTAAGTATGGTATTCATTTGAATTAAGATATAAAATTTGAAAAGATTCAGGTTTTTGAGAAAACATCCATGTCTAAAACCCTAATTTGATTAAAAAGGAACTGTAACAAGTGTCCTGTTTCATTACTGTATATTTAACACATCTAACAAAAAGAAAAATGTGTTTATTTAATAATTCTTTAAAAAATAATTTAAATCTTTCTATTTCACTCAGTACTACGATCGGCAGCATTAAATCTAAAACGCAATTGTGTTTGTCAGGTAGTGATAGTAAGAACGACAATCTAATACCAGAAAAAAGCTAAGTTAGCAGTACTCTGCCAAAGTCATATGAAGTGTGAATTGATTCTAAATATTTGTGTGTCTTTTCACATGACAAGGTGCTTGGAACACACTTTCTTGCTAATGTATGAACATTACATAGAAATGTTCTCAGCACAGATTAATATCACGTAAAGCCTCACCAGAACATTTCTTAGTCGGATAAATGTTAACTTTAAACTTTATAAATGCCAAGCCTGTGTTACTTTCAGGCTTAAATAGATGTGAGTAGATATGTTCAAAATGAATTAGTACTTTTCCTGTTCTATCGTGTTAACTATCAAACGGTAATGTTTGGATGCTGATGTTAGCCTTTATTCTCATGACATTAGTATTTGATCTTCCCACCCTGTGTGTGAAATCAGAGGAAAAATGGTCATGTGAACATCGTGCACATGACAGGCCAAACTTCCTTAATATAAAAAATATATGATTAAATACAGTAACTTAATCTACATGTCAAGGCCACACTGATCAGATCAGATTACCTCTTTTGACACATTTGACATTGAATTCTATGAAGCACATATGTGTTGCAATATTTACACTTTCTACATGTGAAGCCCTTTTTCTGGCCTGAAATGAAACAGCAGCTGGGCTCCTGGAGGGGCGGATTGACAGTCGATGGACCGTGTCATTGGCTGACTGATACAGGTCATGTGAACACATCAATATTTTGACATTTAAATCAAACATCAGACGTTTTCATTTTAATCATGCCTAATGATGTACTATAGCCCACTGTGGCCAAAAAGGTCGCAGAGTAACTTTAATCCTATAGAGCAAAAGCCTCCATGTATTTATAATTAGACTCATCCCTTTAGAGTGACGCCTCCCCACAGGATTTGTGCAGCTGTTTTAAGCTTGTTGCTTGGTGTCAGTCTGCCACCAGTTGGATTTATACAATTCTCCTTCCACTAAAATAACTTCTTCAGTCATGGATTTTCAGTTTAAGTATCTATATTTACTGCTCATATTACCGTCCCTCTCAGAATCAGTGATTTTTATAATTATTGTAATTGTTATTATTATTAGTTCTTAATTTTAATATTGTGGAGAATTTTGGTGCTTGTATTGGATTATGATCGTAATATTCTCCCTTCTCTCTTGTTTTTCAATTTTAAAGAAGCACAAACCCCACAGTTTTAAACAGATGAATTCTTTCACTGGTGAGCTGGTTGCATCTTTGCTCAGCATAAATATTAGTTATGTCAGAATCAGATGAATTACAGTATTTCTTAGAATAAACACCAGGCATTGAATATGAGCTGCGTTTCTAATAATGACCAGGGGTGTGGTTGACTATAGGAGGAAAAACGCAGAGCAAAATGTAGGGTGCCCATCACCTAATGTGCGTGTCAGGTTAAGCATAATATTCACATCTAATGGTGCCATTTAATGGATTCAACCACCATCCTATTACCAACACTGTGCTTTTCTGGGTCATTCATCTAAATTGTTACTGTTGGGTTTTAGTCACTACAGGTTGAAATTTCTGAGTCAAAACTGTCTTTTATGTCTGCAACTCACTATTGTAAAGCTTGACAAAGGTTTTCCACAGTCATCGTGATCCATGTGGTTCCGTTTCTGGATGCGGTGTCGTCTCAGGGATCAGAGATCATAGTGTTCATTGCTTAGACTGTAACCCTTGACCTTTATAAACTAAAATACATCCAGATTTCTTCACTTTTAGCACTGTTCTGCACAGTATAGTCTGAAGTATCCATAGTCCCTCCTACAGTCGCGGAAAAAATTATTAGACCCCCCCTTGTTTTCTTCAATTTCTGGTTCATTTTACTGCCTGGTACAACTAAAGGTACAATTGTTTGGACAAATACAATGATAACAACACAAATAGATCACAGTAGTTGAATTTCAGAGCTGATATCTATCCATTTTCTATGTTTTCTTGATAATAACCCAAATCACTTCAGTTCTTCCATCAAAATCTATGTCATTGTATTGACAAAAAACAGTGCTTTGATTCATTCCATGTTTTCTTTTCTGTGTGTTTTAGTCACATGATACGCACAGGAGTTAGGACTTGATTGCAAAACCATTGTTTTGGATGACTTTTGATGGTCTAGTAATTGTTTCCATGCCTGTATATTTCTTTGTTCACCGACTTGCAATCCTCAGCCCATCTGTGCTCCTAAGAATTAGATCTTTACTTGATGCTGCTTTTGTCCCAAATAGTGATTACAATCATTTCTTCACACCTTTAGTGTTGAACTGTAGACACTGACAGAGACAGCCTCCAAACTGAAAGACCACTTGGATCAAGTGCTCTGTATCTGTAGGGCTTAAGTTAGCTAACTTTGAGTAAACAATACTTTTTTCTCAACTTCTACTTCAGTTGACCACATCACTGATTTAGCATTTTCACTTAGTCGCATCTGGTGCTCAGTGCGGTCCAAGCTATGCTGGCAAACCAAGTAACTCGACAATTGCAGCATATTGGCTGCTCCTGAATGCCTCTACTGGCTTGGAAAATGGGTGGTGAAAGTGCAGAAGTAGCACAGTCGAAACCTTGCTGAAGTGTTGTCTATTGCATGTAATCCCTGTGCTGAGGTCTAATGAATTACATTGGTGCACACTTTATTCATTAGTGAGTTATAATTAGAGCTCAACAACTCATGCACGCCTTAAACTACACCACGGTAAATGCTCACACAGCGCAGCAATTGTGTATTAAAACGACATTTTCTGTGGGTCCCTACTTCCACCAAAAGACTTCCACAGCAAATTAGTAATTCAAACAACCATGTCGAAAACTGTCACTTTCTCGAGGAACAGCCAGATGGCGAATATCTGAGCTGACCGCCAGGGAATGTGTTCTTCCGTACACCAAAAATGACTCAAACAAGGACACTGTATGAAGAGCAGGAAACAAAAACAACCTGCAGAACACATTTTCAAAAACCGAGGTCTGTCTTGTTTCAGCTCAAAAAGCACAGATTGTAGCCTCTTGAAATAAATGAGAAAATGGTGGTGCCATAAAAATGCTTCAATTACATAATTAGAATGACAACAACTTGGGACGGCATAAAGGAGAAGGCCAGGGCTTTGACCACTGTAGTTCACTGCTAATAGAGGTTTGCAATCACAAAAAGGTTATTCCATTGTGTCCTAGCGAGGCAGGGGCTCTTTGAAGGGAGCAATTACAGCATTCACTGCTGCCAAGGCTCTGACTTATTTCTCTTCAGAGAGTGTGCTGTACACATAGTCCATTTTGCTTTTGTCCTATTTACCATCATTCTGTCTCCACATGGTGTTCTGAGCTCTTGTTACGACTGCTGCAGCTTCCAGTACAAAGACCTAATTACTATAATGGCGAGGGATAAACAGATAAACAGGCAGACAGATGAACTGCAGGGCCATGACGGCAGTTTGATAATATGCAAAATTCACACGATGCTTGGATTAAATCCACCCTAACCGGAGACCAGCTGAAGGCTAAGTAGTAATACAACACTCTGAAATAATTCAGTAGATGGACAGTAGCCTCATAAAACATGCCATTAAAATCAAATTAGTATTCAACTGTATTACAATGCGATCATATTTGAGTGTGTGCATGTATGTATATGTGACGTGTATATATATTCAAAGCATGTGCAGAGAGGGTAGCTTAAGGCAAGACAGCAGAATAGGGAACGGTTGACTAATGAGAACTTGTTTTACCACCCCTGCTTTAGCTCTCTTCAGTGCGTGCTTAATCGTGACTGTGAATCGTGTTTGTCGTTTAACCACGGGACCCTGTTTTCACAAATGAGGTGCTTCAGTGCAGGTATCGGATAAGAATAGAAGGATGAAGGGTGGTGGTGGGTGGGGGGATCTACAAATCTGTTGTTGTCATTGATACCACATAGTCCAGGATTATTGATCCAAAGAAAACAACTCAATCATGACTCTGTGCCTTTCTTTCTGCGGAGCCAGCAGAAAAAAAAAAATCCCTTGCCTGAAAATGCAGAGTCTGAAGGAACAGCCTCGTTCAGATTTTCCAACATAAACCGCCTCGAGAAGTGTTTTTATTGTTGAGGCAATAATTAGAATCAGGAGTTTTAATCAGTAATGTTATTAAATCGTCATTATTCTCAAGACATTTTCTTGTATTTGTGAACAGGGCTGTACTGTACTCTAGTGGATGGTAGAAATTATCTTGCAGTTCAGTGATGAAGCTGGAGTTTCTGATACACAGCCACCGTAATATTCCACTATTATTCTGAATTTGACAGCATATTCTGTGTATTCCAAAAGGAACTGCGTTATGGAGTGTTTTTTCATAGACAATTGGGATATACTGTGATTCATCTGGTTTTAAGGGGATTCCTTTCCAGTATACACAGCACCTTTGGAATATATGCCTCTCATTTGCAGGTTTACCATGTTTACGCTCAGCTGGGGTAGAGAAGGACGCTCTAAAGAAGAGTCTACATTTTTGGTAGAGAACAGACACATACCTATTTTTGCATATGAAATGTGATTTCAGTAAGTTTTTGGATCTGAGCAAATATCGAAAAGCTGACCTTTTCAAGATGGTGTTTGAAGGAATGAAAGAGGGAGGCTGAGTTCACAGTGTGTCTGCCACTGGGAGAAAACTCTGAAAAGAAAAAAAAACAAAACACTATTTTTAATCAGAGTGTGCACAGCTGAATGCAAAGCACAACTATAGAAGAAAAAAGCATTTTCATGTTATGGAAACAGCTTATTATGGAGACTGTTTTAACTTGTACTTTATGCATGTGAATGTAGTCATTGATGCTTCAGAAAATACTGCCCTGAGATGATGGAGCTCAGTCCAGCCTACGCAGTTTCTCAGATTCTTTTTCATCAGTCCTCACTGTTTGAAACCTGTGTTAAGCAGATGTCTAGATCTTCTTTTATTCCCACTTACCAAACATTAATGAAGTGAGATCTGTAGTTTCAAAAGTGAAGTGAGAGATGGTTACACATGCTTTTATCTCTTTTCATCTACATTGTATTGGCTGTTGTAAAGTACTTTTTCCCTCACTTAGTAACTCTTTCCCTGACCGTTTTCAGACTATTCAGAACTGTAAAAAGACCACTTACTGGGTCAAACAGACAATCTCAGATGATCTCTCTACTTACATCTCCTCAAAGATCTCCCGGAACACTCGAGATCCAGCTTCAAGTCACCACTTTAACTTGTACAGGTCACAACATGGTCATCCTCCTGCACAAGTGGCTGATCTGGTCACTTTGAACTGGCCCATTTACATTAATAAAAGGTTAAGTTTACAAGGCTTTGAGGCTGTGACATCTCAGCTGTGGGATGCTGTTGACAGCAAACATTCGACTTAATGTCTCCTAAAACTATACATAGACTATTAAGAAAAAGGTGCATTTATTTACTCTAACTGTGTTGTTTTTGCTGCTGCCTATCTTGGCCAGGACTCCCTTGTAAAAGACTTTCTTAATCTCAATGGGATATTTCCTGGTTAAATAAAGGTTAAGTAAAACAGAAAAAAATTAAATAATTTAGGAGGTGTTCATTTTTTACAGTTTTTGGACACCTGGTCCTGTGTTTCTTTGATTATGTTCTTCTACCTTTTGTCAATATATTTAATTTCAGATTTATTTACTGCATTTTTCTACATTTTGAACTGTTTTATTTTTCAGTTTTCTTGCTTAGTGTGTTTGGTCTGTGAGAAGTACCTCTTTTTACATGTTGCAATTAACCCATAAAGACCCAAACATCCACTGTCGACCAAAAGCATCTACTGATTTAAACTGTTTAATACCTGCTGATCCACTAATCCTATCAATACATGTAAATAATTGGTGTAAAATGCAGTTTATCATCTTTTCATGGTCATCAGATATGACCCATTTGAACGTTCAGAGGCTCCATAGTGAACGTGGAAACAGCGTCATCTTCTACAACACTGATTCACCAGTAAAACCCATGGAGTTTAAGGAGTGGCACTAGATGGAGACAGTTGTTTTAATTTCAGTTAATATATTTTGTTGAAAAAGTCCCTTTTGCCTTTGAATTCACTCTGAGCTTTAATTAACACCTACATGGTCAGTAAATTAAATATAGGAAAATGCACGATTTTCACTGAAAAATGCAAAATGTAGACGATAACATTAGGATAAGGTTACTATACTAGTATTAGTATAGTAATAAATGGTGATAAATTACTTGATAAAGACAAAAAAACTAATTATTTGATAGCTGTGACCAATATATACGGGTCTTTAAGAGTTAAGTGTCATTCAAGCATGTTCGAGGGTAGCAATGTTTATATTAGCTGCAAGTAAATGCATCAAGTGTGAATGTGAATATATAAAATGTTGAGACTGTGAAGCAGTGAGGAATAAATTTAAATAAGATTGAAATGTATGCGACCAAGTTAAAAATATCTGAGTGAAAGGATGTTTTTGGAGAAGAAAAGCACAGTACAAGGATAGAGGTAGAAAGAAGCAGTGAAGTGATTGACTGAGCTGCAAAAAAGTACATCTGTAGAACATGAATAACCATGTTGAAATCAGTGTTTCTGAAAAAGCATATTATACTGATTTAGCAACTGAAGCTGACCTCTAAAGACGACAACATGGAAAAGCAGAACCGACAAACCTCTACTGTGAGACACTTGGTTTTTAAAAAAAGCAGATGATTGCACAAAAAAATACGAAAAATGCAGTCCTATTATTACTGTCAACTCAGTGTCACATCAACGAACTATTCAACAAAGCATTAATTACCCTAATCAACTACCATGGGAAGTATTAGTCAGTTGGGTGCAATAGCAGATACTGTCATGCAACATTATGAAAAGCTTCTATAATCACAAAAATATGATAAACTAAACCAGGAACCAGGCCAAAACTGACTGTTTTGCTGACTACAATATGTCAGTCTTACTCCATTCAGGGAAAATACTCTTAAATTTTTCATATGGAGCAGCAAATCACTTTCTGTCACGTAACACATGGGAGAAAACCTCCATTTGCTGGCAGTCTACCACAGCCTCAGACCTGGAGGTGCCGATGGGATCCCAAATGATTAACAGCTGTCTGCAAAGCACCCTAAGACCAACTGAGACACATCCATTTGACTCAGAGCCACAAATGCAAAAAAAAACCATTTATCAGCTTTTTGTAAATTAATGATAGGAGGGTAACAACAATAGTTAGTGAGCTGCCAAAAGAATGTTTTCTTGAGGGCACATTGTTGTTTGACACCATACACAGACCATGTTGTATTAAAAGGGTTCCAACTAACAATTAATCTTATTATTGGCAATTTTGTGGGTTTAATGTTTTATGTTGGGACTGGTGTGGATTATCCGTGTTGCCTTCTTTCTTTTTTTGTCAAAAAAGTCACTCAAGGCATCATTCTCAAATGACCGTGGAACAGTTTAAAGCCTGTTGGGGATGTTCACCTCACACATCAACAGAAACAGTCCAACTACCCTGAACCAATAAACTCATGCTTATTGCTTGAGGTGAGCATTTTCCTTTGCCATTTCTCTTCTAAATGGTAGATAATTAGATGGGCTTCATTAGTTTAAACTGCCTTTTGCTGACTATAATGATATTGTGGTGCTCAAGTAACGTTATGCCTCGAAGATGCTTGACACAAGGCCAGAAATGTAGAAAAGAGCCTATGAACGAGGTCTGCAGCTCCAAAATTCAGCATAAGCCCCCACTTGAGTAAAAGGATAAAGAAAAACTGTTTTGGTCATTAACGGTCATCTTTCCCTTGTTACAAGCCTCTACATCAGGAACACATTCGGGGAAAATCCTCACCTTTAGCTCAAACCGTTGTGCTGGTTAAAGGCTAAAGACACCGTGACCTCATGCTTGTCCATTCTCAGGATCGCCTTGAAGTTCCTCAACATGGCGGCTTTACTCTGGGGAAAGCAAAGGCCGTTTCTCAATACGTGTTTTTATCTGTTCTTCCGTTCTCACGATCTTGTGAAACATCAGTTGGTGCCCAAGTACTGTTCCAATTGAAAGTTCACACAAACCAAGAATGCATGGAATACTCAGATGTTGTTCTTGTCTGCTAGCTTAAACCTAGGATGCACTGGTTGATGACTCGTGTAGACTTGGCTGGCAAATATCCCAAGATGCACTTTGTGCTACTCTAGAATGCAACACAGCGGCTTCTGTAATAACTTAATTCAAAAATATTTTATTGACTAGGTGACCGTAACGAGATGATGTGATACAATGTTGGAACACACTCCAGAGGCAGACTAGTGAGAAATCCATCTTTATTATACAACACAATTTTTTCCAGTTTTGAAAAATATACAAAATGTATAAAAACAAAATATATCAATGACATATAAATAGTTATACAAATGTATTGAATTTAAATCGAGAGACACTGTAGTGGATTGAGGAAAATACATTAGGAAGCCGATGACCAAAATACAGCAGAACCAGGGAGGAAAGTTCACAAGTACCAGCCGTTCCAATTACAGAGAGACTGGCGTTCTTAGGAAGTCCTTTATCTAGGACCATTCTTACCAAGACCATAGGCTACTCGCCGAGTCTGCAAACCTGATATTGAGAAACAGCCAAAAACTAGAATGATTTTGGGGCTAATGGTCAAGGCACTGTGACATCATGCCTGTCCTTTGACACAACCTTTCACTGAGGTTCAAGGATGACCTGATTAGCTTTTGGGTGGTTAAAGGTCAGGGTCACTGATCTCATAAAACACATTTTTGGCCATAATTACACGATGATATTGGAATACCAGGAGAGCAGACACGTCTGTTTGAGCTTCAGGTTTTTGTTCCTTGACAGACAACTCAACTGTGGTTTAGAAGTTACACGACAAAAACTGTCAACCACACAACTGTGATCCAGTTTACCATTATACCTTGTCTCTGACCTAGCATTTAGCAATACATCACACATCATTACTTCAACTCCTGCATCTCCATCTTCTTGTCAAATACAGGCATTTCTGACTCCAAAAAGCCAAAGTGTTAACAGCCAAAATGCACTCACGACTTGAAAACAAGTGGTGCCAGGCACAACAAACCCCACCCCTGGCATGTATTATAGATTTATTTTAGCATCGATCCAGCTGATGTCATTGTTTCTATGTGTGTGGTGATGTAAGCATATCAATTCTATCCTCTATATATGTTCCAAGTTTGAAGTAAATTGAAACAAAATGTATGTTTTTATAGACATTTGAAATTTTGCCCATTGTAAGTAAATGGGAGAAGAAAAAAGATCTTAAAAATTCATAAAAATTTGAACTTTGACCTACTTTTCCCAAAATGTAACCACATCTATTCTGGGTCACCAGTGATCGATAAACCCAATTTGGTATGAATTCAACCAATAGCTTTGCTGCTAGAGTGTTAAGAAAGAAAGAAAGAAAGAAAGAAAGAAAGAAAGAAACAAACAAACAAACAAACAAACAAACAAACAAACCAAAAACAATACCCCCTGCTTACCCTTCGGGGGGCGGGGTAACAATGGGTGATGTGCAGAGACTCTAGCGCCCTCTGGGGTAACACACAAAGAGCCTTCCAGATACGCTGATGTAGAAAAGCCAATATCAGTTGTAGCAAAAATATACACAAATTTGTTACTCTGAGACGCTGCAGTCATACGAGTGGCAGCGTTGTGAGGTAATACCTGACACTGAGGGGGTTCAAGTTAAATGCTAACCTCAGCCTGTGAACATGACTGTCAGTGTTAACATTTACATGCATTCACGATCATAAATACAAATAGAAAAGCATGGAAGATTTCACCAATCCCAGCCACTGAAATTCAGAGATATTGAAATAATCCAGAAAAAAATCATGCTGATTTCCTGTTTCTAGATTAATCATTTCCGTGTCCATTCACCCAGTTCTAATGCTAATCAATCACTTTATGTTCAGTTTAATCTTTTCTCCACGTCCCTGCCTTTAACAGATACAATCAGGGACGACTGCCATTGTCACTCTCATCACTATCACGTAAGCCCTTGTCTGACCCCAAGGACGAGTGCACTCAATAACTGTCCCTGTCCAGACGCTTTAAGCCTGTGCCACAATCCCTTAAACCCCTGAACTCTGACATGTTTCAATGAGCTACATGAAGCATCCTCCTTTGGGAGATTAAATTGAAACTCTTTCGCTCTAAACTCCTGATTAATTGGATTTTTTTAAACTCTGCTAATCTGCACTGTTGTGTATTGTCCTCAAACTGTGGTGAGTGATAAAATCAAGGCATACTGGTGGAACGTGACAATGCTCCAGATCAGGACTTCCATACAGATAAATGATATAATTCAGCAGCTCTTTGCACTGATGAGGTTTTTGTACTGCCATCATTCTTCACATTAAAAACTAATCAGAGAACCAAAAATGTGCTTTTACCACCGCTGTGTACAAAGTTTAATACCGTGTTTCATTTCAGACACTACTTTTATTTATTTATGAACTCCAGATAAATGTGTCAGCTGTGTTTCTTTTCAAATGCCATTATCTGTCATTACTCCCTATCTGCTGTATGTGTCCTACATACAACTCTGTATTTACCCTTCACAATTCTTTCATTGTGTGTTGAGCTTGAGATGTGATGATAATTTCCACAAAGACGAATACACCTTTTGTGATTTATTTCAGTACCATTGTATCAAACAATTCTATCTACCCATCTATCTATCTATGACTTGACTCTATCTATGAAGTACTTGTCTGCATACTTTCGGTTTCCCTGAGGTGAAGTGAAACGCTACAGCAGGAATTCTCTCAGAAGTTTGAGGAACAGGAAAAAAAAAGACAACTCTTGACATTGTCTGAGTATCTTTTATGTCTCACATGTAGAAGCTCTTGCTCCACTCAAAGTAGATTCTGCTTCTTTACTGTGAACACAGCAGTCATATAGAGTGGGATGCTTTAAACAGAATGTGGATGTTCTCCTGTATGGTGCAGCTGACCTTTATACCATCATTACAGAAAATGTACTTTTAGTTTTCGAACAATCCTTCTTCAAAGGGCTTAAGATGAGGCTTTGAATTGAATGGTATTGTCAGATGTTAATGATACTTTTAAAGTTAACTTACTTTGAGGTGGCAGGAAAAAAAACATTGTCATGCAGATGTTATCGTGTGACATGCAATGAATAGCACTGGTGTGAAAAAGAATAACATCTGTGCTCATTTTAGATGAGTCAGTGGCGTTGCTGCAGTTGTTAATGTATGTAAAGTCACACCTGTGCTCCTCCTGACAATTCAAAGTGCCTGGGCAAGAAAAAAAAAAAAAAAACACGTTATCCCTCTGTGTGTCAAAACCTATTGTATTTTTAACTTCCAAAAGGCATCAATAGTCACAGTATTGGTCCTCATATGCAAGTCCACGATTAACAAAAAAAAAAAAAAAGAAGGTGCTTGGTTGACAGACTGTGTCTTTAGAGAGCTTTGCTGTGATATGATATTGGGTCTCAGTATCTGACCTCTTATCATTTAATACCTTGTGTGTCTTTTCCGAACAAAAAACCACATCTTTCATCCCTCTTTTGCATAAAAATTCTATTAATTTCTTGAGCCTGTTATCACCAGGTAAGTTTTGGAAGCATAAGTAGCACCATGGGTTCATCAGATAATAAGTAAGGATACTGCATTATCTGATTTGTGTTGTGTACTCAGGAATTTGATGGAAACTGACACTAACCAGAATGTTTGAGAAACACAGTGTTTCAAAAATATTTTGTACATGTAGAAAAAAGTTTTGCAATGAATATTAATTTATTATATCAAGTGCGACAACTAACTGGACCCATTTCCCATAAATTTGGAAAAAAATGTATGAAATAAAGATAGAGACCACTACATCTTAAATGTTTTCAACCTACATCAAGTGTCCTGGGAGGTTTTTCACAACTACTTGTATTGATACTGCAAATCAGTTTGGTACTTTAACGGTATGCTTACCAGTTCTTATTTTTTAGTTTAGGGTTACAGGTAAAATTGTTACTTATTTGCTTTATTTTCCTCATTTATAGCAAAGGACAACATAATTAATATTTAATTGTCACAAGTGTTTGCTCCTGGAGGATTCTGTTGGTGTCTGTAAATTGTCGAGAGTGTAGTTTCGACCTTCCCTATGTGTAAAGTGTCATGAGATAACTTTTGTATATAAATAGAATTTGATTGATTGAATGAATTGACATTAATAAACTAATCACTTTGAACTAATCACTATCACGACTTTGTTATGCTAGTGTTACACCCCAATGACAGGGAAAAATGGAAAAAGAAAAGTGGAAAAACTACACGAACATGATACGTTAGCTTTCATTCAGTGTATATTTTCAGTTAGCCACCCCCTTTTCTCTCACACGGAAACGGACGTAAACAATCATTTGCAGCGCAGCACATCTGCCAAAAAGAATGAAAAGAGATTTTAAACATAACTTTTGCAAGTGCATTTTCATAACAGGTAAGTGAAAGGTTGTAAACAAAACGTTGTATAAAACAATTGTATCTATAACTGCGGTTACTGTCTCTATTGTTGTTTCCATACCTTACAAGGCAAAAGCAGTCAACACAGAACAGATGACATATCCTCATTTTAACATTCCAAACCTGGGACAAATGAACAATTATCCTTTGTTTCACTTCCTAATGAATTGTCATCCTAACATATGAAAATAATGAAATATCATTTTAATCAAGTCTTTCCATGAATTATTATTTCAGTTCAGTTTCAGTTTATTGTCATTGCCATGAAGACAACGAGATGTCTGATTTCTTTTAGCCGTAAGATGAGAACATTACAACCATGACACTAGCGATGTGAAACAAAATGAAATAATTCTTCATTGCACTCATTCTGAAGTATGAAACTGAATGCAGGGCTGTCAGTATTTAGACAGGGCTGTAGTTTTCCTGCAGCTTCCACGTCTTTAAATTCTCCTGCTCTGACCATTTCACATGAATCTCTCTAGGATGTCTGGTTGACAGAGGTCTGACCCAAACCCATGTCTCATCAGGATCGAAAAGCACAAAAATGCAACATAGACGAACGCCTTTGTCAGAATCTAAATCAGTAAAAAAAATAACCAAGCAACTTTTATGTGGCTGTAACACACAGGAGTCCTATTTTTATATTTTTCTTTCTCCAGTACTGTTAAGTAAACCTAGAATGCCTGAGCTTATTGATACTCCAGTCTCTGACCCCTTACAACCTAAATTAATCTACAATTACATAAAAAAGTACATTATTTGTTAAGTACATGCAAAAATTAAGTGGACTAAGGTGAAGTTAATTTGAATATAGCACATACAATAAAAACTATGATGCAAATTAGTGACAGTGGGCATAATTGTCATAATTGCCACAACAGTCATTAAACAAATTTTCTAATCTCAGGTATGTAAATTATTTTATTGATGCTACTAGTGATCAGTTATTCTAGTGAATGAATCTAAACAAAACAAAAAAACTGATCCAAAAATCTGTAGAGTGTCACGAAATGAATGACACTGTTACAGAAACAGGGTGTTGAAATTGATCCTTGAACGTCAGAGATCATAGATAGCCAGGTGTTAGAGTATTGAACAGCACCTCATTTCAAAACCAGAGGAATACTGGGGCAAATTTACAACAGAAGTCTATAAAGAGTTAATCATTTGAACCCAAGGCTTGTTTAGCACCAGGGTTCCCCACCCATCCATATGTCTAACCAGCAAACAGTAATTAGAGCTGTTAATGACATATTTAATCCCCCTACCTGTGTGATCAGTTAAGACCCCAGATGGAAACAGAGGTTCTGTTTCTTCACAAACCACTTGAATTCCAACATGCTGAATGGTAATTATAGAATTTTTGCCCAATGACACCAAAACACTATCAAGCACTAAGTTCCAGTAGGTTATGACGCATTCACACACTGGAAACAAAGACATCATTAATGCAGGTCCATTTGCACACAGGACCCAGTGACAATAATAAGAATGGATTAGATCTGCACAGCACTTTTCAAGGCACCCAAAGCACTTTACAATTACATACAAGGTGTCTTGCCCAAGGACACAACAGCACATGACTAGGACAGTGCGGGATTCAAACCGCCAACCCTTCGATTATTGGACAACCCACACTACCTCGTGAGAGATGGTGTTACTTTTATGGCAGCTCCCAAATATTTTTTTCTCTTTCTATTTAACCTTTCTTAAATGGGTCTTATTTAGCTAAACCCACTTTTCTTAGTCTTTGGTTCATTTATTTGTGTATTTGGACCCTAATAATTCAAAAAGTTTGAATCTGAACCCTCCAGGTGCTGCAAAGCTATCTTTATATTCATTCTGACAAAAATCAAGTGGATTTCTACAGCCACTTTTAATTCCATCTCAACTTGTTACGTCTATGATAAGTTATGTCACTACATTTGTACATATAAGGTTAAGACTTTCAACAAACATTTCTCCAGTACGACATAATTGTTTGTCAGCAGCAGCGGTTGTAGTAAAAACTGAAAATATGTCCAAACTTTGAGCCGATTACCTAAAATGTTCAGTTGTTGGTTGTATTAACGAACGCAAGTGGCTGAACAGGACAGAAAGCATGGTCAACAACTTGGAGGGGGTGGGGTCATGGGCATTTAAAGGGCCAGCGCTCAAAATGACCTTTCTGGTGTTATTAGTCAGAAATAGAGTTGATGATGGGCCTATGGAGTTAAATTAATGAAGAATTCAACCCAAGCATAGCATTTGCAGTTTATGTGGACCACAGAGAAATGTTTTAACTCTTTCCCCTGCAAAGACAACATTTGACAACCCCCCCCACCTCCATCATATCATTAAAGACGTGATTTGATGACCATTAGAACAGGTTTCAGTTTTTCAAACGTGACAGAGGCTGTGATAGGTGGAGGTGACCACAACCCACAATAGGTCAACCAGTCGGATTAAAGGATACATTTTCGCCAGTTTTTCCTGAAGTTTGCCGAAGTGGTGACGATTCTAAGCCAATGGAAAAAGAAACAACACACTGGAAAAACAACGTGTGTAATGGTGGCGCACAGGTTTACAAGCAGAGCAGAATGGGCTTTTTTTTTTTTAATAACTTTTTTGAATAACTTTGGAGAAAGTGACTCTTACTTATCTAATTTTTGTAAATTTCAAAGTGATGATGAATTTGATTACCCAGTGGAACGCAGTGATAACGACGGAATTCCATAGAGTGAAACTATCGAAGATGAGCATGCCAGTGATGTGTCTTCATGGAGCCGTGTAACATCTGATCAAACTACCATGGACTTTAAACTGGATTGTGGACCTAATTTACCCCAAAATTTGGATGTTGCTTTGGCTATTCCACTGGAATATTTGTCTTTTTTTCCCAAGACACTGTGTGACAGAATTGCTACAGAAATGCTAATGCAGAACTCTGCGCACAAGGAAGTGAACATAACAGGTACAAACAGGTGTTCACATGTCTATACTGTATCTGGTGACATGAAATCTATCTCAATACTTTGACAAATATATATGTAATTCTGTTTATGAATAGAGTGCTCAGAACATGCATGTATCAGATGCTGGATGAGTTTTTAATTTTCTATTTTGCACCTGGCCAGGTAAACTTTAATTTTCAATAAGCTGTTATACACCTGCAAAGGAGCTGAATCTCACTGAAACCTCCACATATGGATAGTGCAGAGTCTCAGGTTTCCAGATATATATAATATGTCTATATTTCAATGAAGTTAAGTGCAGTATTGGTTAAATGCAGTATTACATTTTTTTTTTTTTAAAAGCAAAATATCCCTCCTTTGAGTGATTTATCACCATTTACTACCCTTTCTCTGTTGCATTTTCAGTGAAAATCAAATATTTTCCTATATTTAATTCACTGATCATGTAGATGTTCATAAAAGCTTAAAGTTGAGGGTTGTTTTATCAGTAACAGAAAACTGAAGAAAAAGTAACTTTTTCAGTCAAATATATCATTAACTAAACATCACAAGTGGTGCCAGGCACAACAAACCCTGCCCTTCACAAACGTTTTACCTGATTTGCCCTATCTTTTATCATTGCGAAAACACATTTTTGGTGACTTTTACCTTGACCTACATTCACCAAAATTTAATGGGATCTATTCTGGACCACCTCACGCCTTTCCGGAAAATTTCATGGAAATTGGTCCAATAGTTTTTGTGTAAAGTTGTTGACAAACAAACACACAAACAAACAAACAGACAGACAAAAAAAACTAACCAAAAACAATACCCTCACCTCCCCTTCGGGGGGCGCAGTAAAAACAAGTGTCTCCATCCACTTTCATTGATCCAACTCTATGGGTTTCACTGTCTAATCAATGTTGTAGAAGATGACGGTGTTTCCACGGTAACTACGGAGCCTCTGAACGTCCAAATGGGTCATATCTGATGACCATGAAAAGATGATAAACTGCATTTTACACCAATTATTTACACACAATTATACAATTAGTGGATCAACAGATGTTACACATTTTACATCAGTAGATGCTTTTGGTCACTGGTGAACGTTTGGGTCTTTATGGGTTAAGGAAGCATCGATGCTGAGAAGCCCAGGAGCAGAAGTGTATGAGGAGGAATGCATTATTACATTGTCTGACTTCACTTCAGAATGAAATAATCAACAGTTCAATTATAGGTGAAGGTGTCTCGTCTTCCCCTTTAACTAAACATTTTTTGTTGAAAAAAGCATTTGGTGTGTAAAGAATCCACTTTCTTAAATCAAAATAACAGTCTGTGACTTCTGGTCAACTGGTCATATGTTTCTTTGTTGGCTTTTTTGTTTTGTTTTTTGTCACTAGTCATCATTTCTTACCACATATCCCTGTAATTTACTTCATTCTACAAATGTTTGATGTCAGTTATTCATTGATAAGGTGGTTGCAGACTGAACCGTACAATTTTCTCTTGCCTAAATTCTTAAATTTTTTTGGTCACTGGGTGTATTTACTGAAAGCTTTTCTTGTTGTTTTTTTTTTTTTTAGAAATATTTATTTGAGCAATGATTTCTGGCTGAGTTAACTGTATCAGCTCAAGGCATGCTGATGACCACTGAATTGTGATGATTTTTGACCTCCTCGGTTTGCTGCCGTGTGATTGACTGAAAAATTGATATGGTGATTTTTCTCAGTGGTCAGAGCCGATCCTGTACTTATAATCCTGGGACTGATATTGTCTATAAAATGCCCCCAAAGTGAAGCATAACCAGACCTCAAGAATGACGCCATGCCAAGATTATCAGAGAATTAACGTAACCGTGCCTCAGGTCCACAGCGACCAACCAGAGATCTGGATCCTGCAACAGGATAATGCAGGTCCCCACACTGCTGGGGTCACTCCAGCCTTCCTGGAGCCATGGTCCAGCCTTTGGGCCTGATCTGTTACCCATTCAGCATCTCTAGGATCAGTTGGGATGACATGTATCCAGATCGGCTCCTTGTCCAACAAATGTCCAGAAGTCGGTGAGCGCCTTGCAGCAGGAGTGGCAGAAAGTCCCTCAAGACAATATCAGATGTCTGGTGGGTCCATGAGAAGGCGTTGTACAGCCTGTGATAGTAATCACATCTGCAAGTGAATCAAATTCAAGGTTTGTTGATAATAAAAATGAAGCAGGACAAAGTGTAAGAGCTATAGCTGTAGCCTTTCTATTTTAGTTTAGTTTGATCCACATTACTTACCATAGAATACAGAGTAGCAACTGTTCACATTCATATTTTTCATAAACTCTGACAAAAAATGACATAAAATGCACATGAAAGCTATGCCAGTTCTCCTGTCAGTTCTCTGGGACAAGTACCTGGTTCAGATGTGGAGTCAGATAATAAATACCCTCAGTGGCAACACATTATCCCTAGTCAACTGGGATGGCTTAAATACAGAGCTTGAATATTCCTTTGAGGACAATAAGAGTAATTTTTTTTTTAAATGCACTCAAAATAACTCAAAATTGAAAGCACATATATAATGATGGAATAGAAAAATGATTTAGCAATTCTGCCAATAATGGATGGAAAGTACCTTTTCTAAAACTCCAGGAAAGGGAGTAAAAAATAAAAGTAAAATACTGTTCTACAATACTTCTGCAATTCACTTTAACATTTTCTTTAAAAAATGTTTTATTGGATCCTCAGGTTTCAAAAAGTTGAAAAAAAAAAAAGAATTCCATGCCATTATTGCTCAAAAATTAACTGCTTTAAACTCACTCTACACTGAGGATGAGGGTTGCATCAGACAATGTCTGTCTGAAAAGAATGATCACTTTCAGGATTAGTATTCCTGAGTTTATAGTGATGGTCACATTCTACTAAAGAGTACCTGCTTCTTACACTTACAGTTATTATTCACTTTACTGACTGTTGTTCTATATGGGAAATGAAGGGCAGTTCGTGCTGAGCTACCTGGAAAACCTTTTCAAATGACTGTCTATTGTGTTGGACCGTGTCACAGGTCAGGAATCTAAGGCCAGTTTACTCAACTGGTGGGTTACGACCCAAAAGTGGGTTGCAGAGTTGTCGTTTCCTTTGATAGCTTTTTATTGCTTTACGTGCTATCTGATGATAGACTTTTCTTCTAACAGACTTACATCAAAGGCACACATTTAAGCAGGGCCGCCCCTGGCCAAACTGGGGCCCTAAGCAGAATTCTATTTGGAGCCCC
>JAPQRP010000005.1:50998715-51028715 GCA_037367295.1 Apogon hyalosoma
CTGGGGATGCCTCACGTCATGACATCATAGCTGTCTGGTTAAGGATTGGGGGCGTTCGGGGATATACCCCTAGCCGTTGCTTCCGACGGCTAGTTTTGTCTAGTTTTTATATAGTTTAACTGTCACCATTGACTGCCATTCACATTTTTCTAAAGTTACATTTGACAAGGCACAGTGGGAGGAGTAGGACTTGACCTCTTTATGTTTTAATGACAGTGATTGGTAAAACTCATCGAACCAATGCTAACATTCTAAAACTATTGACTACATTGACTTACAGTGTCATGTTTAATGGCACCAAGGAATTTCAGGTACTGTACTTGGTGAATGTTAACACAGTTGTATTTGCTAATGTACTATATAAACACACTGATTAGCCCTAGCTGGCCTAGTTACCAACCTGTCAGACCATATGATCAAATATGAATGCTAACATTGTTTAGCACGTTATGATATGAGCCATAACATATTATTGAACTTACATTTATTGACAGAAGTGGAATGAGGTTTTTCGTGTATCTCCTTAAGCTCAGTTACAGTAGAGCTCTTTGTCAAGGAAAACAGTTTTAGTCAATAACCAATGGGGCTGTAATCTGTCAAAACCTAAAAAAGAGGCACAGATGTCACTAAGCTCTCTCACAGAGGCCTCTCCATTAATTATGCAGAATTTTAAGCCTTGACATAATTTCAATTGGAGTGAAATATAAAAAAAAATCACACTCTTACAGTTGTCATGGATGGGAAAAAATAGCTGTAAGCTGTAGAAATTCAGCCTTTTCATTTTGGACATATTAACATGGGGCCAACTGGGACTGACACATTTTTGGGACCATCCCCAAATGGACATTTGAGGAATTGGCATCATTTTTCAGCCCTGGATGTTGTCGAGTGGTCCACAGATGAATCCAAAGGATAGATAAGACAATGGGCAAGGAGTCGTATGTTCAAATATCTACACTATTATTATTTATGTGCTGAAATTTCATGCTGTCTGAAAGGAAAGAACTCTTGGTCCATTTTTCTTTTAAGTGAATTTGCTGCAAGGCAACAGAATGTACGTCAGAAGCTGAAGAGCAAAAAGTGAAACAAAAAGTGTTTACTTTTGGATCTGCAAAATCATATAGTTTTATTTTCAACTTTGTGCGCTGGTTTTAAATCTAATTGGATGCAGTGGCAAATAAAAGGTCAAGGAAAAATTGGGTCTTCATCCTCTTTGCAAGACAAAACATCACACATTGCTTTAGTTTTTCCATATAATTATATCTGGCATCTTTGCAGCGTTACACATTCAGAGTGACTCCTGGGTTTAGTCGAGTCCAGGCAGCAGTATTTAATGCAAAGCATATGGCTTGTTTTGCTTTTGAATAGACCATAAGGGACATGGCTCTGCTTTGATGCCTAACTAGAGCTTGTATTGTTTCCCCTTGTGTCCTGGACGGTGCACCTGTTTGAACATGTCCGTATGGACAAAGACATGTGCTGGCAATCAATGAGGCGCACTTCCTCCACTGCTGCTGCACTCACCGATGCCGGCACCCCTTCCCAGCACCCCCGTTAATCAGACCTCCACCTTTACCAACAGTCTACCGAACAGGTGTCATAAATTAAATTAAACATTCAGCCGCACTGACAACCATTTGGCGCCGAACGCTTTGGTCAATTGGAAAAAAGTCTCACACACATTCCAGGACTGTCTCTGTGAATTCTAATGTGTTTTTTTTCCCCATTTCTCAGAATCATACCATACTGCCTTTACCTTGTCAAAAGAAGATAACTTATATACACAGCTGACTCGCTGACCTTCTGCCACTTTGCAGTTTATTTTATTTGAGAGAAACAATATTGTCCTTCTCCGTTTTTTCATTTACAGAGGTCTCAACCTCACATTTAGCTCTTCTTCTTCAGCTACTTTGCTGGTCACATTCTTGTTATCTTCACAGTTGCACACTAACACTCCATGCATTCATGCCATGGTTCACAGGTGCAGTCTGGGTGATGCCCTGTGAGGTGACTTTGTTGTGATATTGGACTTTATAAATAAAATTGAATTTAATTGCCTTATAGATGTGGTAATAAAACCAGATTTGTACAGATACAAGTATGTCAGTCTTAATTATCTGCAAAAGGAAATGTTATGTTATCCAGCAAACATCTGGGCCAAAAGTTTCATCAATGTGTTCTACATCCTGCCAAGCCTCAGCATCTATATACTGTATAGTTAAAGTATAATCACAGTTCAGATCAGAACTTCATTAGCAAAGCCACTGATTGTAAAATGGAGCATCCAGAAAAGCAAACAAAAAACAACAAATGAAGGAGCAGGCCATGAAATGAAATGTCAGAATGATTAAATGAATAAGAAAGCACATATTGTAAGTGTAATATACTTCTGAAATTGCCTTAAGCTTCCAAGTCCCACTGCTAACGACTGGTATATAAATAATGAAGGGGTATGAAAAAGGCAGAGGAGCAAAATATAACCTGAGAAGGAACGGGGAAGCACATGTTGATTTACAGTCAGAGGAAGGAAAACAACGCTAAGAACAGTAACAGCAGCCGTGGAGTGTAAAATGGAAAAGTGGGAGGCATGAGATTTTTTGCACTGCTGGCTACAATAGTGTATATATTGTGAATGGAGAGGTTTAGCCTGGTCCACAGCAGGCCACCGAGCCCATCAGACGCCTTTGGCCACATCCTAATCATGCTTAATTATTTAGACTGAACAACTGCTCTCAAGGCTGCTTTGTTTTCTTTTCCATTGTAATCCTATTGCAAATGTTTATTCTCTTCCTCTGTCTGGAGAAAAACAAACAAAGCCTGCTTTTTTTTGTTGTTGTTGTTTAAATTACATGGTTTGCCAAGAGTAATAAGGGTAGAAACAGCTCCCTATGGTGAGCAGTTACAAGTTAGAGGCTTCCTTTGGCCCACATTTCTGTGGAGAATCTGGATGTTAATTGCTATCTGTTTGGGTTAAGACTATATTTATATAATTATAGAGTGAAAGACAGCCTTTGCATTGTAGTATTTTTTTATTCCTTTTGCGAAGTTGAGTTGACAGTGACATATTTTCTGAGTTACGGACAAATTATCCTTGAAGTGCCCAAACTGCTCTGCAGAAATTCAGTTGGGTTATTTTACTTTCTTGAAACACTCACTTATTACTTGAGCAAGACAGAAATATTTCATCTGCGCCGTTGAAGTCAAGGTCACATGCTGCCGCTTCGCCTTCCCTCTGCAGTGTCATCTGAAGTTACACTGACTGCTAATACTACAGTACGGGTATATATACATAGACATGATTCATAAATTATTTATGACTAAGCTGAAAACATTTTATATCTCATTAAATTCTGTGAATTATCATAATTCTTTTAGGCTTTTGGGAATGTTGATTCTGGTAAACCTCCAGTTCTGTTAGATGTTTAGCTTTTGTTCATTTGACAGTGTGTTCAATCAATCATTCAAATTTATTTATACACGGTCATGGCTCAGGAGGTAGATGATAACCGAAGGGTTGGCAGTTCCAATCCCGCTCTGTCCTAGTCCTGTGCTGTTGCGTCCTTGGGCAAGACACTTCACCCTCCTTCATCCTCCAGTGCTGCTACTCACACTGGTGTAAGAATGTTCTGTGGTGATCGGAAGGGGCAGCTGTGGCTACATATGTAGTTTACCACCACCAGAGTGTGAATGTGTGAGTGAATGAATAATGGATCCACTGGGCGCGCTTTGAGTATGCGTTCATAGAAAAGCTCTATATAAATTGAATCCATCATTATTATTACATCATAACAAAAGTTATCTCTTGACACTTCACATTTAGAGCTGGTCTAAACCAGACTCTTGAGCCAATTTACAGAAACCCAACAGAATCTTCCAGGAGCAAACACAGAAAACAGGCCGAAACCTGGAGCAGACCCCGACTCTGGAGGATGGATGCCTTGACCATTTGGGGTAAAGAGAGAGGGTTAAAGGAAGAAAGAGAGAAAGGGAGAGAGATTTGAGGGGGGGGGGTGGATGCACAGACCGAGGATGAAAAAGATTGGGCGATGCCAGGCTTCATCATCAGGATCATCGGGCTTGTGACAGAATGGTTCAGGGAGAGTGAGACATCATTTTCACACATGGATTAAACACCATAAAGTCCAGACTCTAATTTAGGATGTGATGAAGACTTGATGCAGCGGTTCGATTCTCCATCATCAAAAATCCGAAATTAATGCAACTACAGATGGAATAAATATTATGATCCTTATTGTGACACTACATAAGCATTATGTGACAAAAAAAAGATGTCACAGTGAATGTCTCCTGTATTCAAAACCAAAGGTGTAGTCAAATATTGCATGTGGGACTTTTTTTTTTTTTGGCCGAGCAGTGTGTTTGGATAAATGAGTGATGACAATGAAGGCAGGAGAGAAATATGACCACAGCAGTTTAGTCATTTACTGATGAGCTGCTACCATTTATAACAAAACTGTAAAGTATAAATTATGTATTATGTATATGTAATATTTATTGACAAGTTCTGTCTATTTAAGATGCAAACCAGGTTGGGTTAACATCAGTAAGAAAACACTGCAACACAGCCTTCTTTGTCAGAAATATCCATGAACCTTGTTACTGTTTGTATAACGTCTGCTTTCATGATTCTTCATACATAAGATCATCATTTGTTATTAATGCTCACGTATTGTATGAAACTCATAGTTCAGCACACACACAAATCACTGAAGGGTCAAACACAAACTTAACCACTAGGCTTCATGTGAACTGAACTGAAATGAAACTAACAGCTAAATGACTTTTACTTTGTACACTGTACGATTCAGTTAATCTGATGCTAAATGAAACCCTTTCAGGATCAAGATACACTGATAGTGGTTAGATGTTAGTAGCTTATTTATAAATGTCAGATAAATGCTCCTGATGGACACATTCAGGCTAAACACTAAATAGACCCTTGTCTACCTCAAAAAACTTAACCAGGAACTTTTACTTTACTTGGAATTTTGCAAAATCCTCAGCATATATAGTATATAAAACTATATTAGGACATTTGTCATTATTTTTTTTTGTATCTCAGACCCCTGTTAGAAAAGAAACCCCTGAATTCAACGTGTCCCAACACTTTTGTCTGTATAGTGTATGGCTTAAGTAATTATGCTATGAGGCTAACGATATGTTATCAGCTTGTTATATGCCGTGCTCTAAAACTCGCCAGATGTTTGAATGACTGGACTGTAATACAGCAGTTTATCAATAGGCACAACTTCCACTTAATGTGAGCAGTGTGTGAATTGTGGTAATTCTGGTTTATCCTGGTGACGATCTTCACAATCGAACTTCTAAGCCGATACAAACAAAGAGGAGAGACGATCAAAACAATTCTCTGATGGTGAAGTGAAAGTAAAGCCCAGAGGCAACACTCCAGCAGTCGAGTACTGTCCTCTATTCCAGATTCAACAAACACTCTCTATTTGAAAAGACGCCCAAACCTGCTTTTAAATGCTTTTGCCAATCTTTGTGATGTGGGGCACACCTTCAGCTCGCTCTCCTCTTCTTTTTCTGCCAGATGGGCAATTAGAAATATGATTAGTGCATACTGAGCAGCCTCCCACACACATGCTGTAACAATGCCACATGTGGTGAGATTATCTGTAACACTGTTTACATTGAGGCCTGTACAGTTTGTCTTTCAAGGTCTTTGCAGCTACATGTCAAACGTACTTTGTTGCCTTATGTACTTGTCTTTACCTCAAAGAAGTACATGAAAAACATGAAAAGATACTATGGATTTTTTTTAAATGTGTCATTAGCGTTGAGACGATTCCTCCTCAAATGCAATGCAAAAAATGTTTTATTTAATGTGATTACTTTTCTGACAAATGCTTCAACATGGCTGATAAAATGTGGTGAGGAGGAACATACTGATTTTCTTGTCCTTGCTTGACACAGTTTTTGCTGTTTTTACTGCAAAGAATATAGACGTTCAGACGCAGCTCTTTGTAATTATCAACATCTCAACCAATGAAGACCTAGTGCTACTATTGTAGCAGTTCCTAAATACATTTTTCTCTCCATTTAACCTTTCTTAAGTGATTTATCACCATTTATTTTAATGTTATTATCTGTATTTTGCTTTTTTTTTCATTGTAAATCAGATATTTTCCTATATTTGATTCACTGATCATGTAGATATTCATAAAAGCGCCAACGTGATACTGTGACTCGCATAAATATACAGGCCACTTTTAATTGGTGTGTTATCTGTACACATTATAAGTTTTCCATGTGTATGTTCACACCGTTATCAGCCCCCTGTCAAATACCATGCACTGAGGGTTAGGGTTAGGGTTATGTCAACCAGAGATCTAGGTGTAAATTGACCAATTGATCAAATGGCGTTGAATAACACATGAAAGGTCAAAAATACTGTTTATTGAGATCAATCTAAAAGCTCAGATTTAAGTTGAGGGTTATTATATGAGAAACACAGAATACTGAAGGAAAGGTGACTTTTTCAGCAAAGATGTCATTAACTGAACCTAAGAAGTGGTTTATCATCATTTATTATAATATTGTCCTCTGCAGTTGGCATTTTCCAGCGAAGATCCTGTATTTTCCTATATTTAATTCAGTGATCATGTAAATGTTTACAAATGCTTGGAGTAAATTCAAAGGTTATTAGAAAACATCTGAGGAATCTGAGGAAAAAATGAGGAAAAAAGTGACTTTTTCTACAAAGTATATCATTAACTACCCCTAAACCAAGCAATTTCCACTGTCATTGATCCAGCTCCATGGGTTTTACTGGTGAATCAGTGCTGTAGAAGATAACGGTGTTTCCATGTTCACTACGGAGCCTCTGAACGTCCAAGTGGGTCAATTCTGATGACCATGAAAAGATGACAAACTGCATTTCACACCAATTATTTACAAGTATTGATTGGTTTAGTGGTTGTGAAGTTATTAAACATTTTAGATCAATAGATGATTGTTGCCAGTGGCTGTTTGGGTCATCAAGGGTTAAGACGACAAGATGACGTCTACGCATATTTTAAGCATCAGGTTTCCTTTACATTTACACACATGCTTTTACCTTAGGATGAGTTTGACTCTAGCAATTTCAAACCACATAAGTCATGAAAATCTAAATTATTATGGAATTATTATCAGGTCAGATTGACATTGAAACCATGGGATCATTTTGTTTTTACATTCATCTCCTTTTCATCTCCTTTTGTCATTGAATAGGAAGCCAAAAATTGTCACCAACCATTTCTGTAGGAATATTTGGGTCAAATTTTACACATGTATATTTACTGCCAGGCCAAAAGAAAAAAAAAAAAAAACAACAACATAATGTTCCAATGGACTGCTTTTAGCTGTGATTATGGGACATATTGTTTATCCCATGCAATGCTTATGCAATGTCACAATAAATTTCTTTCCATCCAGGCACTGATTTTTGGCTTTTGATGATGGAGTTGGACTGTTGTGTAAGATTAACTCCATCTCAAATTCTCACTGTGGTTCAGGTCTGGACTCTGTGGTGGTTGATCCATGTATGAAAATGATTTCTCATTCCTCCTGAATAACTCTTTCACAATCTGAGCCTCATGAATCCTGGTGTTGATTATACTGAACCTGGACCTGACTGACTAAACACAGATTTACTCATCTATTTTTTTTGTTTTTTTTCCAAGGAGGCTCAGGTCCTCTAAGGTCTGTAATGACAGATGGACACTGAATGAGTTGGACATCGTAGACCACAGGTGTCAACCATAATGTCCGCGGGCCAAAAGCGGTCCACCAAAGGGTCCAGTCCAGTCCGTGGGATGAATTTGGGAAATGCAACAATTACACTGAAGATATTAACAGTTATTTTAGTTCAGGTTCCACATTCAGCCCAATTTAATTTCAAGTGGGTTGGACAAGTAAAATAATATCATAGCAAGTGGTGCCAGGCACAAACCCCGCCCTTCGCAAGTATTGTAGCTTATTTTGGCATCGATCCAGCTGATGTCATCATGTCTATGCATATGCTGATGTCAGCCTATCAGTTGCCTCTATGTATTTGCCAAATTTGAAGTAAATTGAAACAAAATTGATATTTTTATCGACATGTGAAATGGCGCCCATTATAAGTAAATGGGAGGGAAAAAAATTACAAAAATTCATGGAAAATTTGAACTTTGACCTACTTTTCCTAAAATGTAACCACATCTACTCTGAGTCACTGGCAATCTATAAACCCAATTTGGTATGAATTCAACCAATCGTTTTTCTGCCACAGACATGTGAAATTTTGCCCATTATAAGTAAATGGGGAAAAATAAAAGATTTTAAAAATTCATAAAACATTTGAACTTTGACCTATTTTTCCCAAAACATAATGAGATCTATTCTGGGTCACTGGCAATCTATAAACCAAATTTAGTATGACTTCAACCAATAGTTTCACTGTTAGAGTGTTAACAAACAAACAAACAGAACCAGAAACAATACCCATTCCCTCCCCTCGTGTGTGTGTGTGTGTGTGTGGGGGGGGGAAGGTAACCTATTTAATTTAACCTTATGTAATTATTTAATTAAATAACTGAATTTTTCTGTTTTAGCATAAAAAAGTTAAATTACATGAACATGTTTACATTTACAAACTAATCCTTTCACAAAAATGTGAATAGCCTGAACAAATATGAACAACCTTATTTAAATGTAATGTTTCCAATATTCTGCCTGCTACTGAATGTTTTGTGTATTTGTAAATCAGCTGTGATCTGTAAGTTGTAATGCACATGTGTAAATGATAAACTGAGACATCATTATTGTCAAAATTGCACTTATTTTATACAATTTTCCAAATATTATTTTACTTTTTCACTCATATGTTATCATGTTATTATTTTAGGGGTTCGGCCCACTTCAGATCAAATTAGGCTGAATGTCCCTGAGCTAAAATGAGTTTGACAGCCCTATCTTAGACTTTCTGGATCTTCGTCTTTACCACATTCAGATCAAAAAGAGAAGCAGCTGCAGTGGACGACTCACCTCAATACAGGACCGTTGACCGTTACAGAAGACCTTTCATCTGCCTGCATCAGACTGTACAACACCTCAGCCAGAGGAAGAGACAGGATATTCTGTAAATAATACACTATTAGTGTTGCTGTTTTCTTCTCTTTTCTTGAGCTGAAGGATGTGTGAATTTCCCTGAGGAATTAATGAAGTTAATCTGACTTGATCCCAAGGTAGTAGGAGAGTTAACACTGCTATTATTTAACTCATTTTCCCCACGTCTGTGCGTTTTAGCCTTGGTTTACTTTGTTATTGAAATCAGTAAAAGAATATTGTTAAGAAAGAAATTACTGAACAGAAATCTTCATAGTCAGTGCTCATTTAGTTTCTCCACTATTTAACTATGATGAAAATCAGTAGTTTGAATTAGTGTCATCATTCCACTTCCTGGGGATTCTAATTCACTATGGTCTTTCATTACTATTGTGTGATATGATATTTCTTATCTGTTAAATACAGGCATCAGTATATTGGAGAGATACATTGCTCCTGACTTTTAAATGGGATATTAAAATTTTATGGCTCTCTAAGTATGGAGGGACTTACTCTTAAAAATGGGGAACTGTTTTTTTTTTTTGTTTTTTTTTTATTCCCCAAAATCTGTTTATGGATAATATTTGCGAATGTGAATGGGGACCAATTATTCACCTTCTTGTTTTCCTCCTGGCCTTTCTCCTTCCTTCAGTCGCATGGGTTTGTTTCATCTTGAATATGCCGTCTTCGCACACTGAAATGTTTTCACAATTAAGCAAGTTTTTCCTCCAACTAAGGACTTGTCGTTTGACTTGGAAATTGCCAGTTCACGGGTGGCTTCAGCTCCAAGGTGATACTTTTAAAAGTTGTCTCTGTGCCTGGATGTGGCTGGCTGACTGTCTTATTACCCCGAAAAACTTGCTGAAAATGAGTTTGTTTTACATTAGAGTAGCAGTAAGAGGCGAGAATGGTGTCATCTGCATTCATCTGTGATTCTCCCACTTGACCCTCCCCCCTCGCCCTATGAGAGGAAATAAAAAAAATCCTCATGACTGATGGACCTGCTGGCTATTTGGACATCTGTCTTCTCCTTCATAGCCCTGGCAGGGAGAGGTCTGAGTACAGTGTGACAGGCTTCCACGACAGCGTGTACTAACACCGGGTAGAAACATCTCTGTGGCCTAAGCCTCAGAGATCAGCCATTAGTAGGTTGTCAATCTAGAAAGCGCTAACAGTCTTCTGGGCAGCTAGGAGGAAGATTCAGCCCATGGCTTCCAACAAGGAGCTAGATGTGAGATCATTACAGACCAGATAAATTTAGCTCCTGTAAGGGTATTGTGTCTGGGCTGCAGTTGAATATGGCACAATTATTGCAGTTATATGGATAACGGAGTCAATTCTGATACAGTATAAAAGTATATTTTTACTTGACAGTCTGTAGGCAAAGAAGTCTATGAAAGTTACAAACTTGGGTCAGTTTTGACATTAAAAGACACATTGTAAAAAATAACTGGAGACTGATTGGAATAGGTCTAAGCTTAGCATCACTTACTTTATAATGAGAGACTTCATTACAGGGTTTGCTGCAAAACAAATTAGCTTTCATTGTCATTATACAGTCATAAAGCGGATGAGCTGCTAAATTTACTGCATTTTGCTGCGTTTTTTAACATTTGGCAATATGAATCTTGCAAAACATAAGAGCCAATTAAAAAATGAAACAGTGAGATTAAAATATACTTTTACTTGTATTTCATTTTAGACAGTATGAACAAAATATATTTCGTGTTCTGTCTTCATTTGTAAATGTAAATAGATTTGTCACATTCTAACATTGTCAAGAAAAAGATGAGACTTCATAAATTTAAGGCTAAAAAAGTCAATTTAAGTTTCATTGTTGCTAAAGGAAAATTCAGTCTGTGCATTTAACCCATCCTACCACTGAAGGCACCCAGGGACAAGGTCCAGCTCTGGACCAGTTCCTTAGTCAAGGGCACTGACAGGAGAGTTAACCTAGCATACATGTTTTTGACTGTAGGGAAACCTGGGCGATGCAGGTTTATACATCCAAAAAATACAAATTCCACTCAGTCCATTTCCTGGTTTAACTAGGAATCCATAATCTAAAACTATCGAGTTGTAAGATTTTCTTTCTTTCTTTCTTTCTTTCTTTCTTTCTTTCTTTCTTTCTTTCTTTCTTTTTTATAACAATGTTATTTGAAACAGGTGATAATTTGGTTCAAAATCAGCATCCAGAAAATTTCTACTTCTGTAGGAGCACAATAAAGGTGGACTGAAAATGTATATTTTGTCAATAAATGTGTGATGAAATTATTATTATTATTATTATTATTATTATTATTATTATCATCTTTATTTTTATTTTTATTTTTTCATAACAGCGTTCTTGAAAACAATGGTATGGGATTTGGACATTTCATCCTTTCTCATCTATATGTTCACCATGATCATCACCAGCTGTTAAATGTGTCCATAAGCATTACAGACTGGCCTCACCATGGAAAACCTGGACTAAGGAAGAAGATTGTGCTAGTCCTGGACTGGCCTGATGCAGTCCCCGTAGCCCCCAGTAGAGAATCAGTGGAGTATATGGAAATGCAAAACACAATAATGTAAGCCTTGTACTGTTGCACTGTTCAGACTGTGACCTAAATGTTGTGAAAAGACATGACAACATTATGACGAGAGAAATATTTTATTTTGAAATGTGTTGCAAGAATCAAGATTTGAATCACGTTTTTACTTTGACAAAATGGTAAATTCAAGATTTTTTTTTTGAAGAAAAAGAATTTCATTCATTTAAAGAAAGTTCAGTTTTGTTAGAGATACTTGCTGCTAAATGTCATTGTACTGATCTGTCTAAAAGGTAACATTCAGCAAGGAATCTTCATTTTATATCCAAATGCCTGTATGTACTGCGCCCTTCATTACCCTTCATTTACCAGCGCATATAATCTAAAACTACAGTAAATCATAAGTACTCTTATTTTGTTACAGGGTTTGTGTAGTGTAAATGTTTATAGAATTCATAATGAAGGGTGCAGTACATTTTAGAATAACTATGGGAACAAAGTTGAAGTGCTGTCCTGAAATGCACTGTCGGCGTTTCTCATTAAAAGGTATGACCAATGGAATTATTAAAATGGAACAGCCTCAATGATCCCTGCTGTATTTAATGTCCACCGTTGCAAAGACAACTTGTCACGTGTCACCGCCACTTCCACTTCCACACTAATGAATCTGTAATGAGGCCATTTATCCATTTAGCCTCATTGAGTTCCATGCAGCACTGGTCCTGCCAGTTTCTTTACCCGATGGTGGATGCGTCAAACATTTGAGTGCGAGTGGACCATTGGAGAGCTAGTGAGTTGCGAAGCTGTCAATGGATTTAGTGAAGTCATCATTTGTTTGAGTATTTACTTTCCCTGTAACTTTGAGCTACAATACAACATGTAAGTTGTGACTGATTCTTTCAATGCTGGAGGCAGAAAAGTAACTGAGCAGCTTATTTAACTTATTCCGATATTAAAATCCTATTCTCTCTCTCTCTCTCTCTCTTCTCTTTGTCAGTGTCAGATTAGATCCATTTGAGGAAGATGTGTGATCAAACAGGCAGAGTACTCTATGCCTTTCTGAAAAGACACTGCATGAGTGCACAACTGTATATAAGAATCAATCTGTGATGCCTGATGTATCCAAGACCCAGGCTGAATGTCTGATTTGTTTAGACTAATCCATGCTGTGCAAAGGTTTGACTCTAGAGATAGACAGATTAATCAGTTTAGCACTGATAGGATAGAAAAAAAAAACAGTACTGACAGTGATAAATAACAAGATGAGAAATAATAATGTAAACAATTAATATTAGGCTAAAAAACTGACAGTGTTTAGTTTGAGTGAAAATAGTAGATCAAATTATTATTATTATTATTTTTTTTTTTTTTTTGGTCAGTAGATTTATATTTGCACATTTATTGATCAGTTTCATTTAATGGGAGGTTCAGTGATCCAGATTTACTTATTTTGGTATTTATTTGACAGGATCAGTTTCTACTGAAGTAAATAATGAAACAGATAATTTCAGACATACATAAGATATTGTCAGGGAAGAGGTGAAGATATTCCTTTGTTGAATTCTTATTTTAATCAGACTTTTAATGTGTCAACATCTATTTTATTTTCATATTTTTAGATGTTCAAATATATTGTGCATATATTTGATTTACTTGTATGTTTGTCTTCAGTGCAATTTTAGATGTGATCTTCAAACAAGAAAGACCAGAATTATGTTGTAGAGTTAGAAAGTCTTTTCATGTTAATGTCTGTGGCATCAAAGTCAGCTCTTAGAACATTATCTCTAATTCCATGCTATAAAACTCATACTTTCTAATTTTTCAAAGCTCTTTTCACTGCCTTTCAAAACCCAACACATGGGCACCAAGAAGCAGAGAAGAACTTTTCCCAGAACTGGATGTGATTGAGATGTCTTCAAAAGTTCAAGCATTAAAGCTGAAGGTGCTTCCGCCATGGTACGTACTGATGCACTACAACTGCACATCTGTACCTAGCACAGACACTGGATGTTCTGTTCACATACTGTGTTTATTTGTCAGGGCTGACTGTCTGGTTAAAACCTCATTTCCTATTGCTGAATGTGAAGCACTTCAGTATTTCTATGCATTCTAGGGTTCAAAAATTATTTGAAATACAGTGAAAAGTATAGAATCACAGACCTAACAGTGATAGACATTTAGATTTTTAAAATGTGTCTGGTTATTATATTATATTATACTTGTTGGTAAAATGAGTCATTTTACTGGGGGAAAAAAAGGATATTTAAATAAAATTTTAAATTGTGCCATATTTTATTTGTATAGTCAGGGCTGTAAGTATTTAGACAGCAACAAACAGTGACTGAAGGCAATTTTAGTAAAGACCTGTTGAAGCATCTCCAGGTAAGAAACTTTGTGTTTAGTCATGTCCATGGATTCTAGACTCATGGAACTGACTGCATGTATGCAAGTGTATTAACCCTTTATTGGGCAAGTGACTATTTTTGGTAATTTCCGCACACATTACAAGACAGTGACAGCAACAGTTATAGTGAGGACAGTGACCTTGATTTTCTGTATGACAAGAAAAAAACTGGAAGTAAAGTAATTAAATCTAGTTCCGTCTTCTGATAACACACTAAGGCTGACATTTTTAATATCAGAGTATTTCTATGAGTGACCCATGAAGTGTTAATGACATGGAGATTGCTAGATGTACTTGGTTAAAGTTTATCAATGATAACTAAGCAACATTTACATTATTACAGTTGTAATATTAAACAACAGCATTGTAAAGAGTAAAATTTACATTCCATCTATGAAACAAATAATGTATTAAATAAACATGAGATGCGTGCCATTAAATTACCATATTGTCCAAAAGCTTTAGGCTTTTAGCTGTGTGTTTTTTGCAGGATTGTGCAAAGCATTCAGTCTATCAGTCTTTTTTATTGAAATGCAAGAATAACATGCAGGCAATATGCAAAAAGAAAGAAAGAAAGAAAAAGAAAGAAAAAAGAAAGAAAAATCACTAAGTAAATATTTTTTTTTATGTCAGTATTTAGTATTATGACTTCTCTTCCCTTGACAAAAAGTACCCAACCAATGAAAACTGTCTGACATGTATTGAATGAATCCAGACTATTAGTGCAGCAAATCTCATATTGACTGAACACGAGTTAAAGATATTAGATGTGCAAAGTGAGATCACACTGAAGAGAAGCTGTAGAAGCTGTGCTGATTGAAGTTCTATTTTTTAATCTTGTCTATAAATTTCCAGTAGACTCAGAAATGCATGTGTATGGCCAGTATACCCTTGCTAAAAGAGCTAATCTTTTGCACAGTACATGGTGTTAAGTGTAGTGGTAAATATACTCTACTTAACACAGATGTTAAATTTGTTATACTTACTGTAGAACAGTGGATTTTACAAATATAGCACTTGGGGAAATTGTTTTGTGGATTCAAATTCTGTAAGTTCGTTTTTTCAGCAAACACAACGTGACCTTTGCATCCTAAATGGAACTGCTACCAGTCTGCTGTTATGTTCTCTGTTAATTACTCTGAGAACTTTGAGGTGGACGGTCCAGCAGTCGCACTGACCTAACATGTCCAGATGACAGCAGTCCAGGCCTCCTGAATTTCAGAACCACGGACAGCGACAAGCAGCCCCTTTAACCTGAGCTGCGTTTCAGCACCATGGACAGCAGCCTATAGCGTTTCACTTCTTGTTGGAATAAACCGGCTCTTCCTGATCCAGGCGGTGGAAAGGGGTTTCGGTATTTTCTTCTCTATGTTTTTTTTTTTTCTTCTTCTTCTTTATCAGCGAGAGTTTCACGGCAAGACTTTCCAAGTTTACATTACCATACTCGTTCAGTCACGTTGTATTTTATGCAAAGTACACAACCGACACGTGGCATATGTGGCACCTTCTGTGCAACTCAACGCCTTCTCACTTTGTTGCAGCTTCAGTTTTCTCAAAAAAAAAAAAAAAAAAAAAAAAAAAAAAAAAAAGACTCCTCAAACACACAGCCGACGTCCTCACCCACCTTTAGGCTCTCCCCAATTCTACACCCTTCAACAGTGACGGTCAAGCTCCCCACGTCGGCCAAAGCCCGTATCATCCGGGTAAATATTTACCTATCAGCAGAGAAAAGTCACGACACGGCGTCTTATCCTCATCCACCCTCAGTTCTCTCGCCTTCCGCCTCATCCAGTCCAGACCCACCCCTTACTGTCTGCCATGACCGTCCTCTACAATACGAGACTGTATTCTTTGTACCTCCCCTTTCTCGCCCTCAGTCTGTGCATCCCAGCCTCCCCTTCCTAGATATCCATCCCACACCTCTCCACCCGCAAACAGCTCGTACGGTGGTGGGGGGAAAAGAGAGAGAACAGAACAGTTCAAACAAACACGTCGGCATAAATCTGACATCCAGAGATTCCCTTTTCTCCTCTCCCTCCTGACGGACTTCATTACTTTCTTCCTGTGCGCGCCAATGCCCGAGACCACGCCGAAAAGAAGGATTTTTTTCCCTTGAGCATGAAAAGGATTGCCAAATCATCCGCAATCCAACATCACCGACTGAGCCACCAGCATGAGCACTGGATACATATGCTCCAGCAGAAGTTGTTGGCTACAGAACTAACAATTCTTGGACCACAGATACAGCTAAGAGGGGAGAGTCAGTTTTAGGTGAGTACGGTTTATACCAGCTTGACATGTTGGGGATGCTGTCTTAGACATGCACATGCATAGCAGCGTATGTACATATTTCCATCAGTGACCACGCGGTAGTGGTCGTGGAGGCAGGGCTCTATGGTGGCACAGTTATGGCGATGTTGCGTGGTCAGCATGTTACCGGGGTGGCCGGAGGTGGCCGTTTTCCTCCGGTGCCCTTTTTTTTTTTTTTTTTTTGATTTCATCCTGTGTCTACCTTTTTCATAATCGCTGTGTTTAAGTCCTTCCACGCTTTCTTCGTCCGGGCTGAATGTCGACACGAACCCTCCAAGGCTTATTAAATTAAACAGAAATTCAGGCGCCAGACTCTAATCTCCTACCACAGGCAAACATTGTGCAAATGAGTTATTCTATCGATTGTGTGCACTTCGCTGCATTCTTTTCTGCCCGCTGTGCTGTGAGACAGCATCTTTCCCGAGGTGATGCTGCAGAAGTGTGGGGCACCAGCGAACATAAAACAGTGGAACAAACAATGATCTCAGAGAAGCCGGTGGGGGCCGTGCGTACCTGCCGCGGCTCCGGTCAACGGCACCGTGGACGCGTTCACACTGAAGGTGTGTTAGTGCAGGCCTGCGGATCATTGAGCGGTCGGCAGCAGTATTTGCATGCAGGCTAATCCCGTCCTCAGTCCAGCCGTAGCTTTATTTCTTTATTTATTTTTCTTTTTTTTTTTTTTTTTTTTTTTTACATCAACATTGATCAATTGAGTCCGGAAACTGCACAAGCCATTAACTAGGAGTGTCATCCTCTTATCCCAGGATGCCCACATATGGAATGACATGCTTCCTGTTATTTTGTAGATTTCACGGTTTGCATAAATTGGTGTCTGTGATGAACAGTGTGAGTGCTGATAGTCAGTCTGCTGTGTTTGTGTGTACGTGCTGCCTCTGGTACGAGGCTCCGAGCGCATGACAGTGCGCACGTATGAAAGCCAACACGTACAAGCTGGTTTTGTTGCGTGTGAGTGCATGTGTGTGTCAGAGTGTGAGAGGGTGTGAGTGTGTGTCACCACTGATACAAAGTTGCCGTTCCGTGTTCCCTCAAGTTGCATTGATTGCTGTTCCGCTGTCTAACTGCGAGGGGAGCTCAAGCTCTTTTGCACCCGGTGTCATTATTTGGCTAAAGGCGAGATAAGTGTGCATGATACTGATACCAACTCTATGAAATTAGAGAAGCGGCTTCTGTTAGAAATTGGTCCGGAAGCATTTATCTGCATTTCCATGACTGCCACTACAATTTTTGTTTTGTTTGTCATTATTTTCCTTTTGGGAGAGTGAGCCTGATTTGCAATACTCCTGTGGGAAAAGGACTGTATTGCTTGTGCATTGAGAGTCCAAGATATTTCAGCTTTAATAATAAAGACTGAACAGCAAATTCCCCTCAGCACCGAAACATTGTGTGGCTTTACCTGCAAAAATGTTCAGTGGCTGTGAGTGATTCACCATACTCAAGGCACAGTCTAAATTGAGCCTTAATATTTGAGTCAGTTTTATTATTGACAGTGGGTCGATACATCTTGTAATATTGTTCTCCCTCAGCCACGTGCACTGCATAAAATTTGCCCCAGCAGCATAAATGGCAAAAGAATGGCTGCCTTATTCCCAATGCCTCTTTCAATCTGGTGGCCTTTTCAATGGCAAAACGCTGGCAACACGTAATCATTTTCACAGGAAGAGCATTCCGTATCACACTGCCAGAATGGAAATGCCAACAGCAGCTTAAAGCCACATTTGTGTCAGGGCTCGTGTGACCCCATGTCGATGATGCTTTCGAGGACTGAAAAGAGAACATTTAGCAGCAGTGCTCCCCTTTTTTGTGCAGACCTTGGCAGTACAACTTACTCATAAATTGCCCACAACACATCTGACTGTAATTCTTTGAGGCAAATAAATAAAAACACCCACAATCCTGATGAAAGGAATGAATCACGGGGTCCATGCATCCACAGTGCTGCTCTGTCCACCTTGTTTACATATATTAATTACTAAATTGCGTTTTCTCTTGGACAGAGACTTGTTTGGCAGCATCAGAAGCTATCTCTTTTACTCCGTCTCTCGCTTTGTGCTCTCCTATTGGCACACCATTGTTTTTATGTGGGTGCTGGCTGCAGCTGTAGCGGCCAGAAGGCTGCCTCCCAAGAGGTTTGACAAAAACGGAGGAAAGAAATCTGTTTTTCATGGGAAACAAACAACAGGGTCGTGTAATGACATGTGACAAAACCTCAGAGAAACACTGGTGAGCTTACAGTACTTTGGAGAGGCAGCTGAATCAGTTGACCTCCACTTGGGGCTGTCTGACCTGTGAGCTGCTGCTATCAGTCCTATAAAACCACAAGGCTTTAACTACGCTTCTATGACATTCACTAAGAGGTCTTTGCCTGAGGCTCAGATTAAAGGCTTGTTTTAAGATCACCACGGCTGGTTAATCGCAGTCTTGATCAGTAAAACTTTTACCATAAACATAATTTCTTGATTAACATTTCCTAGAGGTTTTATTCAAAATTATGTTGCTTTTTCTTTGTATGTGTGTATTGTGTGGCGCTCTCAAAAAAAAAAAAAAAAAAAAATGTAGCATCATCTTTTTGCAAGGAAAGGTTATCAACTAGGTATCCACACTGCTGTTCTTCATCTTTGTTGGCTGCTGGAGCAATAAAAAAAAAAAAAAAAAAAAAAAAAAGGGGGGAAAAAGGCCAACATTGGGCCCAGTGTGAAACCATGGAGGAGCTGAAGTGGGTTCAGAAAATCAGCCCAACGGTGACAATTTAATTGTAACTACAAACTGCTTAGTCATCCAACACACATCCGTCTTTATGTGAATACAGTGGCCTCTCTTTGGTCTTTGCGTTCACGTCTTTCTCTGCCTCGTTTTATTCACAGTAGGACGTCGAAGCCTGAATGTTTGTTAGTGAACATAAGCACCATTTTATGACACAAACAATAAAAAGATTGGACATGAAACATTCACAAAAAAGCTGAAATCTATTTATGACACACATTTATAAGTGGCTCCAGTTTCTGAAGCAGATGCATATTGTGACTGACTTTGTGGCTGCATATAAACCTGGATGTTACGTAAAAAATCATTAAATATTGAGTTCAGTTTCAGGAGCTGCAGGCATGGCTAAGATTATCTAAAACATTTATTTATTTATTTATTTATTTTACAAATCACAGCGAGTTTGTTTACACTCATCCTTATCTACTCTTACTCTCAATAAGACAGTATTCTGATAATATTTGTCGTTTCTATCTTCCAGCTAAAACATGTCACCAGATTATTCTGGTTTTGGGGGAATGTTTTAGAAATGTATATAATGCATCAGAAATCCAGGTTTTACCACACACAGCCTCTATTTACAGCTGGCGTGGAGAGAAAGAACCTGTCTCCAAAGAAAAGTCCACATTTCTGGTTCAGAAGGCCACACACATACACACACCTACTTTTAAGCTTTATGACAGAGGATATCAATTGGTTTTTGCATATGAGCAAATATTGGAAAGTTGACCTTTTCCAGGAGTGTTTGAAAGAATGAAAGTGGGAGGACGTGATCACACAGTGGAACGTCTGCCACCAGTGAAAACCCTATTTTTAATGAGGATTTGCACAGTGGATGATTCACTGCCTTTGTGTTGTCTTTTTTGGAGTAACAGCAAAATCCAGACAATGTTGTGCATGTAACTATAGTCACTGTTAATTATGTATCAGTAATGGCAGTTGTTTCTCAATATCTGTGAGCGACTTGTTGAAGGAAGTCTTTGCCTAATCATTTTCTGCTTTCTAAAAAAGCAGACCTTGCCTGATTAGTTACTGCTCCCCTGAAATTTTATATCTTGACCTGACATTTGTGGTTACCAGGGAGGCGAAACCAAACAGAAAATGAATGTTAAATTGATCCTCTACAAACCTGACCCCCATGTCATTAAGCACTGCCAGGTAGATAAGTTATTACTCCTTAAAAATATAATAACTCAACAGAGTAATAACTACAGTCATTCATCTTTCTTGGCATCGCCTTGGTCTTCGCTTGCTCGTTTTTGCCAGTGGTTGTATGTTTTTCTGTTTGCATTTGCTGCTCCGTGTTACTGAGAGGGAGGGAGGGGGAGAGACTTTTGATTTGCAGTGGTCTTTCACATCGCTGAACAATAGAGGTCTGCACTGGCCAGCGATTACACATAGAACCTTTAACTTAATTTGCTTCTCTGTTGCCTCCCATGTTCCCTCCAGCAGTATACAGTAATTTGATCTGCTTCAGTCTCGGAGTTGTGTCTGAGGCATTTTAAACCAAAATGCAGCCCTCTTGGTGCGAAAATATCTCTGGGCCCCAATTTGTATGGAGATGAAGTGCAGCTGTGACCAGGCTTTGGTGATTTTTTTTTTTTTTATAATAATTTTTTTTTTTTTTGCAATTGCCAATATTGTTGTGGAGGCTTTTACCGTTATCTGCATCTGTATGGTAATACTGACAGCAGCCATGATACAGAGTCCATTCTGGAGAAAATGTATTTCTGTCTGGAGTATGCACTGTGCAAACACATTGTGCATGTTTAACATATTCAGACACATCAATCCATTCGCTTCAATAAACTGTCTATAGGTGGATTTCCATTCAAATGTATTGAAAATTTGATCTGTGTTCTCAGAGAATCAGTAAAAATTGAATTTCTGCACAAATCCATTCACCACTGTTACGGATGGAATATTAAGAATTCAATTTTCTTTATCGTGGATTGAAATATTACTTGTTTGATGTAATACTTTCAACACTAACCTGTACCTGAAGAAAGACACGCGTGATATTTTTTCCTTCACAAACCTAAATCTGGATGAAAGATTTTCTCCTACAAACAGAACAACTTAGTGATATTTCAGTCTCTTCAGTCTGATTCTTCTCTCCTTCATACTTTGTGGTGTCTTCTTCCTTTTTACCATCTAACATTATATCATTTCTGTTTGTCTCTTGTATTATTCTTTTTCTTGTTTGCTAAATGCACAGAATCATTTGTTGCTGACATTTATGTCAACAGAAATAGAAAAGAAAAATTAAAAAAACATTTATTAAATAAGGCACCCCAGATATGTATAATTTCCAAGCATCAGAACCAAAACTAGATAAATTTTTTTAAAAAGTACATTCACATATGACTATTTATACATTTTTCTGGTTTGGTTTAGACACTGACAGACCTTGGTTATGGTTTTACAAAAAACAAAAACAAAAAAAAAAACAGGGTTTGATTCAACATAGAAAACATTTTCAAAGCTGAAAATGAAACAGTGTTCAGTGCATTTAGTAATATTTCAACCAAACTACAACCTTTCCCAAACCCTGACTAAAGTTCTTTATTGACACAATCTAAAATGTTACAAAAGGTTCCAATCTAATGTCAGAGTCTTGGATTTTTGGTACCTGCCTTCCTCTACTCTATCCTTTATTGACAAATTACATTTAGGTCATACATATCTGTAACTGGCAGTGACAATTTGATTCTGCTGGGTGGATATATTTTTCACTTTAACAATTGTTGACTGTTATGTTCTGTTTTCACTTGTCCAGGGTTCAGCATCCTTTACAATCTGGAGCCTTCTTTGACCCAAAACAGGAAAAAAAAATACACCTGTAGCCATTAAAAAAAAAACACCTTAGCCTCCTCTTCATTACAACTATACTCAGTGGTAGACAAATTATGATTATTTGTAAGTTTAACTTTGAGTTCCTATTACAACTAATACTCTATTATGAGAGTTTAGGCATAAATGGCATGTGTAAGGCTTACTTAGAACAAGACTATGAACAAATGCAAGTCACATTTGTACTGCTGATTTTGGATGAAATGCCATGAAGTATGAAAAAAAAACAAAATTATATGTTTAAGCACCACATGTTTACAGCTGGATGATGTAAGAATGGCTTCAGGCCAAAGACAATGACAGCAAAATGTTCAAATGCTCAAAAATAACTATTATTCATTTCCAAATGTTCCTCATAATTTTTTGAACAAAACCACAGGGAGTCAGTGCTGACTGGCTAAAGGGGACATGGGTCGCACCCCCACACTAGTCTAATATAACTACAATTTCATATCCATGCACTGGTGTAAAAGTTCAACATGTAAAAGCCCCAATGGAAAAAAAAATGCAAATCAGATGAAATTTGTGATAAAATCAAAATGTGTCCTTTCTAGCGTCTTTGCATGGGTTAAAGTTGATGCATTTATACATAAATGTAGGTGAAGACTATATGCTTATATAATTTAGAAATAGGGTCAATTCTTTGTGACCAGGCTTTCAGTATTCTTTAGCAGATTGATTCCCTTTCCATATTCTGCTTCTCACGTCTCGCATCTCCTCCCTAAATCTCACGGTCTTGTCTTGTGTCAGTAATCAAAGCCTTAAGATGGTTCTGAGGCTGAGGTGGGTTACAGATATGACAGATGAAGGAGTGGTTTAACGCCCCCTTCAGGACTGCTTTTATTCAGTCTTTTGTCAGAGACTTTTTTTGAGGCAAGTTTCTGAAAAGGAAGTAGGAAAGAAACAGCATAAATGAGAGAGAATGGCAGCACTAAGGAAACGTATCGTCACTGCTGGGTGGAAACCTCTTTTGTCCAAAATGGTTGTTTTTCAGGAAACTGGAAAAACGATGTATATTCTAAATAAATAAATGAAGTTAAGAGATGTAGTCACAAGCCATTTTCAACACTTTTCATTGGTTAAATATTTCTAAAATCATCAGGCTTCATGTAAAGACCGACCAATAGAATCATTGTATGACAAAAAAGAGAGAGAGAGAGAGAGAGACCATAAATGGACTCCAGGTTTCCACCTGACAGCGACAATATGTCAAGTACAAATGGAACGTTTTTTAGCTGATAATTTGCTGACTTAAGAGGAACCGGGGAAATTAAATGAAATCATCTGTTGAATTGTAGAGCATCAGATCATTACTGCATCACACTGAAATAAGTCATTTTATGTTACATTCACCCACATAAATCATATCTTTACATGTATCATTGATACGTATGGGATTTCTGTCCTCACTGATGGAGATGCATCAGTACTCTGCCCATGTTAGCCCTCATACTGTAAATTTTATTTTCATTATCATGGAAACATAGTCTTTATGGAAAAATTTAATTACGACTCTTGCAGAGTTGTAGTCTTTTACAATCTTCCCAGGGCTGTCTGGCAACTGAGAAGCCTGCTGGAACAGTTAAAGCACCCCAATTACTCCTTAGGAATAGAGCAAAATCTGGTAAAACATTTCAGATAGACTGGGATTCATATGAAGCTTGGCTGAAGATGAGAAGCTGCTATTTTCAGCACATACAATATGTTCCGAAATAGGAGGGGGAAAAAAGACAGAAGAAGTTGAGGACTCATTTAGGACAGGCTGGATTCACAGTGTGACCCATGACTAATGTGACACTGTGACTCGATGCCAGTGGATCTCAGCATCATTGACCTATATTAGAGCCTGGGACATGAGCAGCAGCTTAGATTGTCGAAAATGACTGATCCCGTTCAGATATTTAAATTAAAACGCAGGGGGAAATAAATGAGGAATAATTAGAGGCTTTTTTTTATCTGGTTCACAAACAGATAGCAGATGTACTAATGTGACCTTTTTTTGCCCATTTATCACATTTTACACCAAATATTAATCACTGCCGAATTACTACTGGCTTATCACATGCATGAAATGTCGTGCTGATTTTTTTTTTTTTGTCCATTAATAGGATTTTTAACTTTATTTTACTTTAATTCATTTTGAAATGATTAAGCACCTTAAATACCATTTCCTGTAAATGATTCAGGATTATTTTATATACAACTATTATTTTCCTTTTAAACTAACCATGTTGCTTTTTATGCCTCTTCCTAACCTTGCATTGTCACTATCAACAGGTTCATCCCCGGAGTTTCCAAACTAAAAGTCAAAAGGTTTTTCATATGTCTTTGGTATATTGTACAGTCAGCAATTAGACCTATGGCAAAAGTTATATATTTTTAATAAAACTGTTGTATGTATGTGTATGTATCAGCGTGGCTTTAACACACTGAAGACTGAAGCGACGCAAAAACATCCAAACATCATCACTATGTGTTTTTTTTTTTTTCCACTGTTTTGGGTACATTCTTTAGAAATCAATGCACAAATCTAAAGTTAATAAAAGTACCGCAAAGATTTTTTTTTTTACAAATACAACCCCTCCTTAACCATTACAAAATCAATGTCCTGTAGCATTTCAGAGGATAGAAACCATTTGTTGCTTAACAGGACTTACTGTGTAATCATTTCATCATTACAGTTTTGCTGAAAAAGTAACACACACCTGCAGTGGCTGAATTTAGACAGTAACACTTGAGTGATCTGTAGCAGCCCAGGATTATGTTGTTGAATGTCTGAAAGTAAAATGAACATTGTTCTTAACAGGCAGCACATTGCATGACAAATACCAGAAGTTTATCCGTCTTCTTTTTGACAGGGCCTGTATTTGACAACTGGCTTTTGTTTGTCTTGACATCAACACATGCTATTATTAGACTCGACGTATAATTGACTCACAGTTTTTTATGAGAGGAAATATGCTCATTTGTAAAGCTACAGCAGATGATTAACATCGTAGAAGCCAAAAGAAAAAGCCAAGTTCAAGTGCAAGCATTAGATTCATGTAATTTTTGGCTTAGGTGGTACCTAAAGTGGTTTGGGGGCTGCGCTTTCTAACAGTCGGCAAAAACCTTGAAAATCATAACTGTGGCAGCTTTGTGTTTTTTCATTTTCCATCATTTGTGGGAGATACGGTCGATTAGAACAACATTCCTTTCTGGAAGCAACTTTAGTGCTGTAAAAGGCATTGTGCTTGTGACTCCAGAAGTAGCACATGAAACGACCTGACGCAGCACTTCAGCAGAAGTACTAACCTATAGATTTTCTTATGTGCCTGACCTTGCGTGTTGCCCGTAGATGTGTGTGTGTGCACGTTTGAGTGGCTGAGGCTGAAAAAAATCTGCCACGCATGTATATTAATTAGACTTTAAAACATAGGCCTTTTATGTTCGCAGATGTCAATCCTATACCAGGTCCCAGTGGGTGAACCATTAAAACATTTACATTATGGAACTGGAAGTTTTACTGCCTAAGCACTGCATCCTGTCACACATAGCCTCAGGAGCATTGACTGAATGGAGATCTATGCAGATTTGTAATTACTGACATTGCCCACAGCCCTGTGGTAACTCTAATATAACCTTGCATCATCTGTTCAACTGGTGTTGTTGTACTTAGCTTCTTTTAATTTCTGCTTATTCATGGACTCCTTGTTTTTAATTACTCCGAATAAATTATGGGACATAGCGTTATCTGTCTTTAAAATGGAATAATCTTTTCAACTCCGCTGATGCACATTGTCGCTTGTGAATTCTACATTTAACCCATAAAGACCCAAACAGCCACTGATAACCAAAGTCATCGAACTTCAGATGCATTAATTCTATCAATACATGTAAATAATCGGTGTAAAATACAGTTTGTCATCTTTTCATGGTCGTCAGATATGACCCGTTTGGATGTTCAGAAGCTCTGTAGTTACCGTGGAAACACTGTCATCTTCTACAACATTGATTCACCAGTAAAACCCATGGAGTTGGATCAATGACAGTGGATGAAGACACTTACTTTGTGTCCAGTTACTGATATTTTTGCTGAAAAAGTCACTTTTTCTTCAGTTTTGTCCGTTTCTGATAAAATGACCTTTAACTTTAATCTGAGCTTTTATGAACATCTACATACATGATCAGTAAATTAAGTAAAGGAAAATACATGATACATGATTGTCACTGAAAAAAAAACAAGACACAAAATATAGAGGATAATATTGTAATAAATGGTGATAAATCACTTAGGGGAGGTTAAATAGAGAGAAAAAATCATTTGGAAACTGCTATCAAAGTCGCACTGGGTCTTTATGGGTTAAAGACAAATTTGCACCTGAAGGCTGTAATATTGATCTGGATACTTGAAATATAAAGTAGATTTGACTCAGGATAGAAAAAGAAATGAAAAGACAATAAAATATCATGCTGCTTTCAGGCATGCATTGTTGTTATCTCTATCCCTTAACTGTTAGTAAGTTTTATGTAATGGTAATGTTCTAAATTCAGAGGTTTTTTTACTGTATGTTGATGAAAGTGTGCTATTCTTAAGTGTGCAATGTGTAACTCTTGCAGCATCCTCCTTAGGTTTAGGGTTGGTTTTACAGTGAGACAATTCAGAGATTCACGGTTCTGATCTGGCATAAAGATCATATGCATATTAAATCACTTCATTGTCTCAAAGAGGTCAGTAGAATGATGGAATTATTAATTTGAAACAAGCAGATGAGTTGATGCAGTGCTTAGTTATACCATTGTTTTCCCAGATGACCTAGGTTTAGAACAGCTAATTTTTAAAAGCACTTTGCACTGAAAGGCGCCGAAGTGGATTAAACATCCCAAAAGAAGAAGGAGAAGAAGGAGGAGGAAAAAAGAACTGAACTCAGCCAAATCCCACATGTAATCTCTGCCGAAGATGAAGAAAGCGGGCAGATGTTGACTGAGAGACAGATGCTGAAACAGATAGAGCTGTAAAACAAACAAAGTCAATATTTATTTTCGGACGAACAGAACTCGTTCCCTGGGCTGTACAGAATGATTTCTCCTTGAAAAGCACCAACATAAACCACCAGCAAAATGTCGGAACTTAAATCACAGATATGTGCAACATAAGCTCTCATCAAAAGATCTGCAACAATCTCCCTTTCCCTCAATGGGCACGATGTGGTTAGGATGGATGTTGAACATACAGAATTTGGGAGGTTTGGGTTTGACTCCAAACTCAATTTAAGATTTTAAGTTGAAGTTGGTTTTGGCCAAGAAAAGACTGTGGTTTTGATTAAATAGTATTAAATACATTGAGGTGATTATATGGCATGCATTTGAGTTCAGAACATGCATATGTTGTGTCCATGACTGGCAGAAACACAAAATTGCACTTTGTTTTGGGCCAAACATTGCAAATAAATGTTATTAGTGAACAGTCATTTGTCTATACACAAAATACTACATTTACTTTCACAGTATGAGGATTCAGGATGATCTAACTGAAGAAGTAGAACATTATTCATCCATCCATCTTCTGAACCACTTTATCCTGACTAAGGTCATGGCGGATGCTGGAACCTACCCAGCTACCTATGGGCGAAGGCGGGGTGCACCCTGGACCTGTCACCAGTTCACTGCAGGGCTGACATATAGAGACAAACAACCAATCACTCTCACATTCACACCCATAATATTCATATTCATGAGACCAGTCCAATCCGTCACATTCTGCTGCTGCATCATGGTCATGAGGTTACTTAGAGTCACTTTTCAACATGCACACTACCTGACAGAAGTCAATGGAGGTCCTTAGACATCCAAACGTTACACCATGTTCCAGGTGACATTGAAAAGTCTCATGAGGTGGTTGTATTGGGTTTGGCAGAACACCAAGGTTTGTGGTTTATGGACAGGAGGACGGGCTTCATGTCCCATTTCATGCTGTTTGTTTTTATGTTTTCTCTCTTTGTCTTATGTTAGTCATTCCACTGACTCTTCTTTTTCTAACTGTAAGTCACAGTTAGATCATAGTGGCATTGTCTCAAGATCTATTGGACACTGAAAAACAACACTATCATGGTATTCTATATGTTGCCCATGTGTCAGTCATGACTTCATCTTTCTTCTATTTTAAGATGTCTGGCATCCAGCATTAACCCTATAACACCAAACACATCATATTTGATACATGAGTTTTGAAACCATCTACATGATCAGTGTGATATTTTTTTCTTGAAAAACCTGATGTATACAATTAGATACATGCAATACAATGGATAATCCACCAGGGGGGATGAATTCGTTCACCTTTCCAGTGACACTACTAGATGGTCAGGAGGCAGAACTTTGCCAATTTTGAAAAGGAATAACCAATTTGTTAGACCTGTTTGTGTTATATTATGTTTTTGTTTGTTCAAAAATAATATTTGAGCATTGAGACCCGGTCTATTAAATATGACACAAAATTGAAAATCATACATGGAAATTTATATTTGAAAAAGCAATTTTTTTTTTTTTGGTTGTTCAGAAGGACCAAAAAAGGCTCCAGTTTCAAAGAACTGGAATTTTTTTGTCAGTGATTTAATGGTTCAGGCTCTACAGGGTTAAGATACATTACCTTCTGTTTGAGTTTTAGCTGATTAACCTTAAATCCCAGAATGGGATCAATATCATATCCATATTGCAATCTACAACTTCATCTCTAGGTGTCACTAAATATAACACACTGAACCTTTAACCTTCTTCTAAAGTTCTGACTCAAAACAACATTGCAGAAAATATTCATGGTTTGCATTAAAAAGGTTCAATCAACGGTTAGCATGGCTTCTGAAAAGAGGATAAAGTCTGACATACTTAAAAGGAAAAGGATTAAATAGTAAGAAAAAATGATTAAGTGAAAATGCACATTATGTACACAGTATGAAGTATTCAGCCAGACTTAATAGAAATAATTCAATGGATAGATTAGACACTCAAGGTGACATTGCAAACACATTTTGTAAATGTTTTCTATAATCTGTTATTCCTTATTTCTTGAGTGTTTATGAATGGAAAAATGCGACTCTCTGAAGCTCCTGCTGCTGCTCTTTTCAGTGTCATACAGTATATTCCCCAGATCCATTGCAGAGTTTTTCACATGGCATAAAATCAATAGGCATGCAGAGGGTCAGTGCAGGAACAGAAGGCATCTTCATTTGAAATTCTAGGTTAACGTTCTAATGTAAGTGCTTTTTAGGTCAGTTACACTACTTATCTGCTCCTTGCAACTGCTGCTACAGCAGCTTCCTCAGCTCTGGTCAAATGACACTGGTAGGGGAGATATGTCACTCTCAGTAATTACTTGTTTTAATTTTAGGTTTTATTTTAAAGTGAGCTACAGGACTATTGAATTTCTCCGAGAGGATCAGCAAGGTTCATTTCATCTCATCGTATCATCATCATCTCTATTAGAAAAACTTTGTCCTCCTAGAGGCAATTTATGAGACAGTAAAGAACAGACACATTGAAAAATCACATCATGCAATAATCAAAATCCTCTTAAACTGCCATTACAGACACACTGCACTCCATACTGGCATTTCAAGTGCATATCAGTACGGTGTACCATTAACAGGGATGGCTGCTGGTAAAAGACGCACATTAATTCCGGAAACACTTCTAAATGTTTGGTTGTGTTTAAAAACTGGTCCTACATGAGGTTCAAAGACAACCAATGTCCTGGTCTCATGGCCTAAGACTGTCTGGGACAAATTCCTGCTAGTATTACACATTTATAATGACAATCAACAGGAATTTAGCATGAAATGATGCTCTGATCAACACGAATCCTAAGTTGATCTCTTTTTCAGAGATATGACAAGGTTAGCAATCTCCTTTTCCACTTCGGAGATTTTACTGTGCTTTTGTAACAGTGCGATCACTAACTTGGCTTCGTTGTTAACAACTATAGGGTTACAGGTAGACAACGGGTGCTGATGATGCTTTCTCGTCGTACGT